>VZTF01000011.1:97856-323910 GCA_013397755.1 Cnemophilus loriae
AAAAAAAAAAAAAAAAAAAAAAAAGACAACCCCAAACCTCAATCAAAACCAGAAATATTCCAGGTAATGTGTCTGCTGTAAACCACTTCATTTTAGAATCTTGTTTCTAAAATAAGGTATTTTGGGGCTGCCATTACCTTTTGCAAGTTGGCTGCAATGACTTAAGAGAATTTAGTTGGCAATCTCAGTCAGCTTTGTAGCAGACAAGCAGATCATTAAATCCAACAACATGGCTAGTATTTTCTCATCACTGAAAGTGCTTGCTCCAGGTGGCAGTATCCTCGGCTTTAAAGGAGCTTAGATTATCATGTTTAGTGAGCAATAGAAAATTTTATAAACTAGATTCCAATTTGAAGCTTCTGTGACTTCTGTTATTTTTAATGTAGACTTACATAAAAAGTAAAAATTGAAAGTATTATCACTTTGTAGCCTGAGGAACTTGTTAAATTTGACATGGAAGGGATATATTGGAAACTTGTTTCTGGCAGACATGAAGAAGTAGAAAATAAGATTATTTCAACTTGTCTGAAAAAGTGCCATTCTGCATACCGAACTTAGCCCAACCTTGCCATTTTTGGCCCTTAATTATTACTGATAAGCTATCTCTGGCCACAAGTTGAGTGCCACTGACATTTTCTGGGAAGAAAAAGAGAGAGAGAGAAATCTTGCAATAACTTTATGTTCCTAGTGAGAAGCTGGGGCCTACGCAGAATGCATTTGAGTGTTCCGTTCATGCTTACAAGCCTACTGCAGCACTACTCAAGACTTCTCCTTTGACACGCTCAATTTACCACTGATGTTAGAAACAGCCCAAGTACTTTTCAGTGCTAGCCCACCAACATGTTTCAAAGACAGCACTCCATCCTATGCCATTTTAAACCATACACTATGGCATTCCTGGAAATGTGCGTCTTTAGTATAACAGCAAGTCTTGCCAAAGTTTAGAGTAGTTATCATTCTTTGAAGCAAACAGATAGAAAACTAGAAATCTACTTTCCAAACTAGTAAGGAATAATTAAGTGAATCTACTAATTAATTGCTTAGGAAATTTCAATATTTTTAAACTCTATTATTATATGCATTTATTTATTTTTCTGCAATATTTGCACATTGCTTATAATGAAATTTACAGACCTACTAATAATATCACTACATGGCATCAAAGAACATATTAAAGCTAATTTGATTCCCATAGAAGAAATTACAAGGATTTAAACCATTTTTAGACAGTAAATGTAATATAGAAAATAAGGGCACAGCATAGCCACATTATAACTCTTATAACTATATAACTGTATGTATATAATTGTGTATAGCACTGTATAACTGCACAACTCATACGTTATTTTCTAAATCAATTACTTACCCTTGGAAAAATTAATTAAAATTTAATTTTAAAATTAAATTAATTTTAAAAAACTATCCATAATAATAATTTAGCAAAAATATGTTTCACAATATGCTGACGTTCTTCAGACCTTCAAAACACGTTTTATTTTAAATGAGTTACATTGTAAGTGCAAGAAAACAAAGCATCCTTTGCAACTTTGTATTCTAAGGGGATTATGCTTTCTTTAATGACAAAGAAAATTCTGACTAATAGATCTATCATATATCTTTATATATAGGTTTATTTGCGGTGCACATACACACAAGCACTATAGACCCAAACAGGCTGTCCAGCAGAGGGCTCCTTTGAAACAGAAAGTGGAGAAACAGGCAAAGTCTCTCAATGTATAGACAAAACGGAGATTACACAAGCATTATGTATGCTAAGGTCCAGCAATTATTTTAGCAAATCACCAGCATACAAATGGTGCATTGATGTAATAATTTTAATTCTTTTTTGAAGAATGAAATTCTTTCCTAAGACCAATTGGAGAAAAATGTGGAAAACAAATGATTTTTCCTTAAAAACCACTCTAATCCTCATATTTTCATTTGTAAAGGCACGGTGTGCCTATTAAGAACATCAGTTTAACTGTATTTTTATTCTCAGTAAAATATGTATAAAGCAACATGTAGAAATTGAAGAAACATTAATTCATCAGGGACTTAGGTATACAACATTAAACTCAAAGTGAAATGGCATTAAACAAGTATTTTCTGTTTTTCTTTCATGAAAAATACAGAAACAGAGAACCAAAGGGCAGCACAGACCTGCTGCTGCCCCATACAGCCATATTTAAGAATCCACTCATATTCAACTTGGTAATTTTTTGATAGTGCTTGTCTGCAAAAATCTTTTGCTTTGCAGAACTAGGAAATACTACTGTGACACTGAGTGGTCTGTGTATTTTTTTGAAATTTCTACTTTGTAATTTCCACTCACTTTAACTTATTTCTTGGGGATTCCCAAGAAGTATAACAACATTTTTAGTTATAAAGAATACACAAGAAGCCACTGAAAAAAGTAAATTAATCTGATCTTTCCTATTAATAGAAGGTTAATATACTGGTAGATTAATAGCTGACATACATTTCTTCCTAATTAATAGTAGACAATACATTTCTTCACAGTTTCCAGAGGTGTGCATTTTTTTTTTTCCAAACTTGATCATGATATTTGTAAAACATACAAATGGAAATAAATTAATCTGTAGTCAACTATGCTTCCAAAGTAACATTAGGTAATCAGAATATTCAAGTGATAGGGAAGGTAAAATGTTAATGAATCTTAAAAATACAAGGTATTTTATTTTTCTTATATTGTATAATATTTTTCACTTTTTCTTACCTGCCTACAAGTGAATAGGGGCAGGATTATGAAGGAAAACCTAAAGAGGATTCAGATACATGCTACAGCTGCATATGGCTCCCATTCCAGTCAGCTATTGTATCCATTAGAAATACGGAAGAGTGAAAACACAGCATGATTCTTTTTTATTTTAATATGTGCTGATAGGACTGATTCTGCTTGCCTCACTGTCAAGGACAGACACTTCCCATGACTGCATCGATGCTAGACTAGAACCCAAAAGTGTCCTCCACGGGCAATTTCAAGAAACCATTCGAGAAAATGCTGTATCATTTAAGCACACAAGTTGTTATAGAAGAGCATGTATAACTAAGGACCACAAGCAGCCTTGTAGAGAGCTTATTGTCTGAAGCAGACAGAATGTGGCTGAATACTATGCAGATCCACATTGTCTGGAGTCACAGAACCTAGGAACAGAAAACTTTCTTATCCATGTTGCTGCTGCTGAAAGGCTAATCGGATTTAAGGAGCTGCTACTTGGCTCTCAAGAAACCAGTTGGGAAGAGGCGAATTTGGCCACCCAACATATTGCTGCTGATACAACATATTCTGTCCTGCACAATTTTGAGCCTTGCGTCTTCTTTTAGAGGAATCCACGTGCTATCTTCAGCGTCTCTTGCCAGCCCTGCCCCATACAGCCAGACCCAAATCTGGAATTGGGCTTTGAACGGGATATAATTTTGTAACACTTAGAGAACAATTGTACTATAATATGGTCTTCAAACAAATAAGTGGAAAAGGAAACAACGTGGAAAGTAAACTTTTATCTTTACTACAGACTTAAAATTGCATAAACATGTTATATTTTCTTCCATATGAATATCACATTCTGGTATTTATGTTGCAACTAGCCAGACAACATTTGCTAATAGCTACTTTTAATACAGCATATCAAACTGCTTAACCCCTTGGCTTGCCGGGCAGTTTAGAAGCTCCTACTGTGATGTTTTTGTTCTCACATATGTGCTAGGAAAGGCTGTCACAGTCCTCATTAAATAAACAGACATAAATGCCAATTAATAATTTAATTTACAGGGAGAATCTTGACATAGAGCTAGGAGGTGAATTGCTACTACCTCCTGAATTGTCTCATCTTAAAATAGCAAGCAAACAGGTTTTAGTCCCACCTCCAAAGTTATGCAGCTGTAATGAGATTGGAATATCTGCAAATCGTTAGTTCTGTATTTACTGTCATAAAAAGCTGTCCATTACTATGTACAATTTTATAAATAAACACATGGGTTTAAAAAAATGCCAGATCTTTTAATTTTACAGATATTCTCAATATTTTATTGTTCCAAATTTTAGCAGGATTTTGTCTGGCAATGAAGCATGCTTAGCTTTAGAACTTTTAATATTTGGATGAATACAACTGTTTTAATATTCCAAATACAACACTACTGCTACTATTTTGAAAAGCATTTTTTCCACTTAAATATTCACCTGAATATGCAAATATGCATCTACTTTTCTGTTCTTTTCTGGCAGCACAGAACATTTCTGACATTTGGTTTAGGACAAGTCCCTTGAAATTCAAACAGTGCTTTAGGAAGGGACAGATATCTCTTCTTCATGCAAACAGTTGGCTAACAGCATCAAAACTGTTTCTCCATGAGAAGCAGATACATAAGCAGTTCTAATAGAAATATTTGGATCATTTTCCCACTTCTAATTTGGGCATACATTGCCAAGTCTCCCTGTACAACATCCCTGTTATCTTGCCTTTCTTGCTCATCTACTCAAGCACAACTTTGTCAAGGCTCTCATCACCATGTGTCTCAACTTCTGTCATCCCTTCTTTCACCACCCTGCAAACAGCATTTAACGTCTATTTATTCAAAATTTGTATTAAAGTTAGGCATTTCTTGGGCCAGCACCTTCTAATGACATGATTATTGTTACTCTCTGTTAAGCTTTTCTTACTAAATTGTGTAGAAGATACTTTTACAGGTACTATCTTGCCTTTTCACTCTCTGTTACTTCATACACTCATACTCATGTTCTGTTTCTGTTCCACAAATCACAGCAGTTTTGACATATCAAAATTAGCCAGGTAAAACTCCATATAGTTTCATTTGCTGCACTCCATGCAAAACAGCTTTTGCCAAGCACCTACGGTGTTATCCTACATCTTTACATCAAATCCCTATTTGAAAGTGTCCTCTATTAATGAGGTTTTAATAAGACCCGTAAGATGGATTTTACATCCAGCAGATGTAAAAGTTGAATGTTTCACTGAACTCTAAAGAGAAGTGATTTTTCCAATAAACATTTCTACCTGAGATCATAGAAAGAAGATGGCCTACTCAAGAAATTTTGGGGACCAGTTCTGTTAAAACTGTGGACCACTGATAAAGCAGTTGAATATGGGCGTAGGATTCCAAGCAGTACAGTTCTTATCTTTGTACAATTTCTGTAATGATAAAAGAGATATAAATTTGCAATCATACAACACTCCTTTTCCTCTCAACTTTTTTTTTTCCCCTCATGGGTGTAGTTCTGAGGAAACAAAAATTGTGAACTATCAGTGATTGCAAACCTTGTACCCACATAACAGAACTATACCTTTTGACTGAAAGTCATCTTCTGACAGATAGACAGCCTAGAATTTGGTCTCTCTAGCCAAGGTAATATTGAGAGCATTAAACTTCTAAACAAAAAATCTAAATCAGCAGCTTTGAATGAGATGCCTTTCCTGTCCAACTGTTCTCTTCATCTTCTGTAATTATAGGCAAGCAGTAAGACTTCAAAAAGCAAATAAATAAATGGACATTTACTTTAAGCATTTTCCTGTCCCTCTCTCCCAGTTCTTGATGATTATTGTCACTTGCAGACTCACATCATGCTCATAATGCCCCTGCCATTCTGGATTCTCTCTCCATACTAGTATTCCCATTGTTAGCCCTATCAAAAGTAGCAACTGCTGTAATTTTACAGTGAGATCAGCTGGTGTAGGAATGAAGCTCAAGGATATATCAGTATCAACATGTAGCTGTTTAGTATGTTCAAGAAAGTGTCTGTGTTAAATTTGTAAGATTTTTTTTAATACAGAAGAAAATGGACTCCTAATGCATTAGCTTTTCAAAGCACATCTAGGATAATCAAGAGTGCAGAACAGAAAAAAAAAAGGAAAAAAAAGGAAAAAGATATGATTTAAAAAAAAATCCATAGCATATAATCCTTTTAATAAAGAACACAATAAAAGCTAGAAACATCCCCCAGTTCCGGAGATAATATAAATGTTATTTTAAATACCAAACTCTGCCCTCAATTACATTCAAGCAAAATCAGATCAGATTTTAGTTGTGGGTAAGCACTGCATGTTGCCCATTGCAAAAGCAATTCCCTTCTGTTTCAGTGAGCTGTTCAGTTTTGTTATGCAGAAGTGAATTTATAGGCGAGAAGAACTATTTGCTCATTTTCTGTATAGAATCTGATTTTACCAACAAAGTAATGTAACATGGAAGCGTGATTATTTAAACCAGCACTTCACTACACAGAGGGCTGTTCAATGCACTGCTCTTGCCAGACTTGTCACAATGACTGACATTTTCTAATATTGAACTGGAAATAATATGGATATTTAATACTGCAGAGTTTACATCAAGTAGAAGAAAAGTGCTATTGTTTATCAGCAATCTACTTCTGATGGCATATATCTAGATAGACATAATTATTACTGTGATGAAACATGATTATCAAATAATGGAATAACCACATCTGTATAATATTTACAGTTCTTCATATCAGGTGATTTGAAAATCTTGTAAATCCCTATTATTAACCATTTTCTATGCTTCCCACTTGAATTTTGACTAAAATTTACCTTTTAGATCTGTTATGCCACTCATTAATTTTTTACAATATCCATCTGTGCATTGCAATCTCTATTCTCCATGGCTCCACATTGTTTTGGCTAACTAACAGGCCCATATGTTGCCTTAATGTATTTCTGCACAATGTTTGTGCTTTTGGAAAAAAAGGGGAAAAAAAAAAACCACAGGGAAAAAACCACAGGCCTAAATAAGCTATAAGGAGCATCCACATACAGTTAGACTGTCTTTACTGAGTCTGGAGACATTATGATTCTGCTGCGACAAGCAGCATTTGTCTTCATTTTGTCTGACTGTCCTCATGTGTTATTATTAGTGGCTGTCAGGCAGCAGCGGAAAAAAAAATAGCATCACTTGACTAAGAAGTTGAATGCATAAATGCAATAACTACACACTGGTAGCTGAGGAGAGGATGTCTGATAAGATGGTCTAAATGCAAAAACCCTCCTATAATTACATTTAAAAGGGGAAAAACACATATCTGGCGAAACATAAGCATCCCTCCTCCCTTCTGCTTGCATAGCTAAATTAGGAACTAATTATAAATACAACTTTGCTGCATCTAAAGAAGTTGCTTTAAGAATGTCCTTTCAGAATGTCAGTTTAGTTTAATAGCAAGAAAACAAATATGTTGGAATATTCGCATCAAGTCATGTTTTTCTGATAACGTTGATAAATACGAACATTTTAAACATGAGTTCCTTATCATACGGAAGTTCACACGGAAATGCATTTATGTATTTAGAACTTTTAAAGCCCAAAGCACCAAATACAGTCTCTGGTTCTGAGGCGCTCCAAACGAAGTTTCTTTATCATAAATTTTTCAGTTGTAATATACAACAAGTAATAATAATAATAATAATAATAATAATAAATAAACAACTTTTATACAGGATAAAACAGTACACCCAGAAATTTACTCTGCAAGAGGGAGAAACCATAGGCTTTCCACCTCAGATATGTACAGATGGTTAAAAGCAGACAGAACCTTATGATATTCTTAGCTTTAAAGTGATAAATTATTTCTCTAAGAGTACATATATTTTGAAAATACGTACACAGAAACATTTGCAGATCAACTTTTATTTTTACGACAGCCAATATGAAGCTAATCTGTGAAGTCTCATAACGAACCGATATCCCATGAAACATGCCATAATTGCATTATTTTATAATAACTTCTTAAGCTAAACGTAAGGCTTAAGAATCATCTGAGTGCCATTACAAAGAGCATTTTGTCTTCAGCAATTAAAAAACTACAAAACCAAAACCAAACAAAAAACCCAACCAAAGAAAAAACCACCACCCCAAAACAAATCAGTGGTGAAATGTGGGTCCTGCCACAGTCAAGGGCAATGTTTCCATTTACTTTGTGGAACTGTTTCTATTGCAAGAAGGTAAGCAAACAAGTTACATCGGTACTCAAAACAAAATAATGTGCAGCTGATAGTACTGACAACAGTTTCTCAAGAGCAGCCTTCAATGATACACACAGGGATTAGGAATTTTGCCAGTACCTAAAAGATCTGGTGGCAGATCACTATCCATATTAGCTAGGAAAAGATGCTTAGCACTCACTGCTGCTCCTGTTTGTCCATTTTTATTCTAGGTTCATGGATAACTACTAAGTTCCAATTTCCAAAATTAACCTTCACTTTTAGCTGTTTTCATTTGGAAGCCTTCTACCGTTTTTTCCCTTCGAAATTTCACACTCTGGCAGATCCAGATGTGTGAGTTGAAAGAGGAGCTCTGGCTTACAGTTTTACCATCAGTGGTTCAATCACTAGATTTTCTAATCCTGGTCAGATTTTTTACCAGATTGAAAGTGATAGCAACCTTTCACTTATGCACATCACCAAAGCCGTTCACCTTCGCCAAGTACATATGTTAAATGGAAACACACCAGAAAACTGATGCAGCCAGACTAAATGATTTGCTCAGGAAATACAAGCCTGACATGAAGCCAAAAAACTCAGTCCAAATTCATGAATCCTGATGCAGTTTTCTAAGCACGAATTGGTGTGACATCACACATGCTGAACAGTTAGGCATAAGCTTAACTTTATGAATCAGGAACTGTGAGCACATTATCATAGCTTTTTCTCCTATTAGCACTGCAAATCCGAAGACTGGGACAGGAGGAAAGGAAAGGAGGCAGAGACTGGTAGCACTTTGGTCTATTTTCAGTAGAATGATGAAATTATTTCCAAAACTAAAATACATATGATTATTGTTGATACAGAACTGAGACAGGTACTACCTTGAGCCACATATTCTGTGTTTTAGCTGTGTTGAAAAACTTTTCTTTCCCTTAAAGAAGGAGAACAGTTTCAAGATAAATGAGAAACATCCATGGAAACCTACATGGCCATATTTAGAGTTATTTTTCTGAAACACACTGAGGTAATTGTACAAGATTATACTACACAGAGCCATAAAACTGTATCCAATCTTTAACAGAAGCAGCCTCTTTGTGCCATGTACAGGAGACAGAAACAATCACTTTCTCATTTCCTATTTACAAAAATGCCCTTACATCCTTTCTGGTATCATACAAACCACTAGTGAAGAAGAAAGTGCTTTGTCATTTTTGGGCAAGGATAGTTAAAAGGAAAATCCCTATTAAACTGACAGAAAAATGGAGGCAGTAGCAAGAAAAAAAAATTAAATTAGTCTCCACCTAATGATTAAGAACTCCCTGTGTTAGCATTGTGCATAGCACTCTTGATTAAAATTAAAGTGAAAGTAAGAATACTCCTGCTAAGAACTCTGTTTTCATGATGTTGGCCATGCAGTGTAAGATATCGAGACTCAAACTGCATTTTGAATTCCTAATCACTGAAGAGCATAGATGTGTACTAATCTCTTTTGGGTTTCTCCTGTTTCAGGAAATCCCTTACTTCAGTTCCCTCAGGGATACGTTTGGGTGAGTCAAAGTGGTTTAGCCCTCCTTGAGGTGTAACTGGTAGGCTTCTTTCAATTAAATGGCCTGTCCTCTTAAGCCTCAGGACATCAACAGCTTCATTTTGTGTCCCTCCATACAGTTTTAATCAGAGTTTCTGGACCTTTCAGACTTTGTTCATCCCTCCATGATTCAGTAGCTGTTCTCAATTAATTGCATACTTGGGCACTGTTATTTCTCATCAAGTGGGTTTCACTCCTGTAAGGTTTGAAAGTTGGGTTTCACTCACTCTTGTTCTAGAACAAAAGCATTCCCTCATGGAGTCAGTCACAAGCAGTTAATACAGAACATATCCATGTGCAGACAAGCAATGGAATATCACAGTTTTAAAAGAAAGCTCCTTCTGCAATCTTTAGGGCTGCATCACAAACTGATGCAAAGAAAGCATAGATGATAAACTCACATGTTTGGTCACATTTGTTATATTTTAATAACAGAAAATAGTTCTCAGAAATGTATGTACTATCTTTTGAAAGAAACATAAGCACTAATGGGCTATATAACTTCATGACATCCATGAACATGTTATTGCCTTTCTTAAAATCTTTCTCTCTCTGTATTGACGTTGGACTGGAACAGTAGCAGAAAAAGGCACTTGCACCTCACAGCTTGCTCTATTCTCCAGTCAATTAACATATGAACTACATAACAAAGCACTTTAAACTATTTGATGTTTTCTGAGCTGTTTTGTTCTGTTTTTTCTAGTAGTGTATCTTGTATTACATCTCACTAAGATCTACAGGGCACAGAAGGATGCGGCTTCATCTTTCGGTGCCCTTCAAGATGCTACATTGTTCCACCCCCTGCACACCCCCATTTCCATGAGGCCTTGAAATACACTCTTGTATCACAGTCAAACATGTCCTTTTCTGAACGGTGTGCTCAGCATTTCAAGCTAAGCCAGAGATCAGCTCTAATATTTCATTCTTCCATACTGCTAGAGAGGTTGCTCTTACTGTCTGACAGAGTACAATACTTCTCAAACTACTCAATCAGTTAAGTATTGCGTATTAGAAATCTTACACTCTTCTTGTGAAGAGCTGGAAAGAAATCTCAATAATGTAACCCTGTAAGAGTCTTTGAATTTTTTTTCATCTGCATGATTTATTTTACTCACTGAGAAGGGCAATGAGCACTAAAAGATTTAAGGTACTTTTACACTAATTACTAATTCACAGGTATTCCTAGGTTCTTTCTCATTGGTCTACTGTTGTTCCCTCTACTTTTTGCTTCTTGTTCAGTTTTTTTTTTTTAATTTTCTGTACCCTTGCAAAAAAATATACAGATCAGTTTCCTTTGGAGGCATAACCAGTTCTTCTGTAGTTTATACTATTTCCACACTGAATCAGTACAAATCACTTTTCATTATAATCTGTATAATTTTTAAATGCTTAGAGAATTTCTCCTTTGTCTTTACACTTTCAACACTGTGCCTTCATTTTTCTCCACAACAGTTAAACCAGATCTTTGGCTTTCATGGTTAGGTTTAGCCTATAGAACCACATTCAGATGGCCTACCAGCTCCTAATATTTTCTAGGTACTTCTGAAGGCCAAGATGTCTGGATGGGGACACAGAATTCAAGTCAAAGTGTCTCCAATAGCATCTTGGCCAAATATTACATCACTCATTATGTCATCATCACAGTGCTGGGTAGAGGTCACTCTTAGGTATGCTGGAGGAAAAAAGGAAGAAATTCAGGGTAAGTCCTATATGAGAGAAATCGCTGAGCATCAAAGGTAGCTGAGACACTTCAGTGTTTAAAGATGCACAATGTCAGGACCAGCCAAATAACACTTTATGTTCATCATTCATCCAGAGATGCAGAAGCTAGCAAGGCAACATTTAAAGTACAGGAAAGTTTCAGAGAGCTATGTCAACTCTGAGTGACAAATCATCATTTCAAGAATAAGCCTGAGCCAGCGGACATGTGCTCAGCTGAGAGGCCTGAGAAGAGCAGCTCTGTGCTGGAAGGCTCCTAAGACTCCAGGAAGAAGATGCAGTCTGGGAGAACACAGCTCCTAGTGCCTTAGAATTGACATCAGCTGACCATTTTAGTGGGACGTGAATGCAGACAAAAAAATCCCAAATACCAAAAGCAATGTGGTAAACGAAAAAGACTTACAAAGGCTGGAAAGCTCCCCAGAGGAATTACCACAAGCTATTTTTCAGTTGCACAAATGTCAACTTATTTTCTGATTAAACCAAAGTCTACACAAGCAGAGGTTCAAGTCTACTCGAGACCTATGGTGAATTACATACCTTGCCACAAAATATAACAAGCAAATCTCCGGGCAATAGAGCTTTGTGAATGACGAAGAGCTGAGGACATGAGAAGTCTCATCTGATGTGATGAAACCTTCCAATTACCAAATTAATATGACCATCCATCACAAAATTCACTGGCAACAACAAACAAAACAAAGTCCACCCTCAGCCCTGCATAAGAATTACAAGGTATTTTATCCTGAAGGTTCTTATTCTGTAAGAAGACATGTATTGAAAACAGACTTCCAGAGTGCAAATCTAAATAATTTAATGAAGAACTATATGAGATTCAGCTACTCATTTGGGGGGATTCTTTTAGAACAGTCGAACATAGAGGTCATTTTGAATTAGGAAACAGATTAAAGATTAAATATGGTACCAAAAATGACAGGTACACTTAGATTTTACTTATATGGATTTATTAAGAGCCATTGCCAGATAAATCCCCTAGACTTACTTCTAACAGGGTAGGATTGTTATTCATTTGTGTTTTTGAGACTCTAGGCGTTCAATTTATTTAGATATTGCTTATGTGGAACAACATGCTCATCTAAACTCAGCTGAGTACACAGAGGAGCAATGCACTCCTATAGCCACTTGAGAACATCAGGTTATCAGTAACTCAGTGACAACTGTCACTGCAGCATTTGACGAATAGACAGCCTGATCCAAGAAATTTACAGAAGCAAAGGTAATGATTTCTCTGTGTGTAAACTCTCTCTGTGCATAGTGTCACAGAGTAGTAAGTGAAGTAATGTAAAGAGGGGGAGAATCACAACCCTTTGTGAAATGTTTCAAGCAAACATTGAAGTATCAGGAATTTGAGCTGACTTGAGAGTCATGTAAATAGTGTCAGCTTATAAAAACAAGGTGATTCCCTGGATAGGAGAATACCCGTACAGCGTCAAAGCTCCCATGCGTATGTAAACATTCTCTGCAAATATTTGGCTGAAGGTTTCAGTATAGAGAGCTTTTGCTGTCCCAGAGCATGGGCGTTGTCTAGAAACCTGAGATCAGGAATGACATGATCTCATCTCCCATTACTTAGATAACTGCATTTGATGCATGCCTCAGGGAAATTGAAATGATCTTGGCAGAGGATAAAACAGAGGATTCAAATGTGCTCTTTAACTGATGATCTGGACTTTGAGGCTGAAGTCCCATCTGATTTCAAATAGACTTCTAAATATCAGAGAGGAGTTGACAGAAATGAGAAACCACAGATGCAGATAGTGTCAAGTTATTTAAGTTTGGTTTTAGGACGTTTTTCAGCAGATACCCTTTGCTTGCAATTTAGAGGCTTCCAAAGCTCAGAGTGCGGGATTGTGTCATTTCACAAGAGTTACAAGCCACTAAGAAGAACACATACATCAGTCTGGATGTCCTTTCTGGAGCATTTCGCATGCATTCCAGAGGCCAAAGGTAAGGCACGGCTCATAAAACTGTAAAGCACATGATGTTCTTATCAAGGGGGATGCATTTTACTTTCATTGCTTATGGTTTGCCAGAGAATACAAGAGTGTCTGACTTATATAATGAAATTAGTTGTCTATTTAGAAGATTTTCTAATCATCCTGATTTTGTTCTATAAGGTGAGACTGTCAAAGAAGCACATGGCGGCCTTTTGGTCAGACAATACAAAAGGTATGCAGCAATTAACAGGCAGACAGCTGAATCGGGAACACTGATTAAAATATAAAGAGTTTTTATCCTAAGGTGTTTGATCCTCAGTATATCTTTCAGGACTAAGCATGTGCTTAGGATTTGTGATAAAGATGTTGTTCAGACTCTAAGTGTTCTGGCTTCAGTATTCTGGCTTCTGAAGATAGCAACCAATGCTGCCAACAATACTGGATCATCAGCTATTAAAACCAATTTAAGAAACTTAGTGCCAGCAACACAAACTCTTGAACCTGCAAAAAGATGCCCAGTCTCACTGCAAAACACCATTTTGTTTCTATGATTGCTTTTAGAAGATGTTTTAGTCTTTGCCATTAGCTCCAAAAGCAGCAAAGTGTTGAGTTCCACTCAGAGACTACCAGAATAAGTGTCTATCCAATCTAAGTTGTAGATTGTGTTGAGTTGAAAAATGACTCCCAAAAAAAGATTGTAAAATTCAAGTTTGACTGTTTCAGGTTAGCAAATGTGGTACATAATGCAAGAGCTATATGTCCATAAGAAATCCTGACTGGAAATAATTAAAGAATTAGTTATTATGCACGTGTTATGTTGGAAATCTAGAACATCAGTATTCCCTAGTACCTAACTACAGCCACATTTCTGCTGATAGCCTCCATAGTAATAAGAAAGAGAAGTGTTCTCACGCCCTTATCCATACTACGTATCACTTCTACTAGGCTGCCATAAGGATAGTTATGACAACTGTAAGTTCTAGAAGGGGTTTTGTGACTATTCTTTCAGGAGAGCATTTAACAAGGTATCCCTGCTCCCTTATCACTCAATAGCCTTTAGCAAGTAAAAGTATTAAAAGAAACATCGAAATGACTGACATTTAACTCTCAGGACTTCATACAGAACTATAGTTTTTACTAGATATTACCACAGAAACCTCCTATTCATTCCAGCTGTTTCAGTAGTTTAAGTATCATAACCAAAATTATGAAACACTGACAAAGAGATGAATAAGAGTATCACAAAATACAGTTGTTCCAGTTTGGACAGTTGGTTTGGGTGTTGGGCTAATGGATACCAAAAATTTTTTTATACAAAGGATCTGGAATGAGTTTCTTCACAGTTTGTTTAATCCTCTAGTGTGGGGTTTACTCACTTGTGATTCTGGCAGCCAGAACAGAGAGCAAAGAACTCTTCCTCCTCAACTAAATGCTTAATAACCAGATGGACACATAAGTGTTCCATATCAGACACTATTTGTCAGGACTAGAAGGTGTAACTTTTTGTATGCTGACAATCATTGCAGATACACAATATAATGCAAACATATTGCTGACCCAAACTCCCTGAATTAAATGTTTTAGAAAAACTAAAGCTGTAGCTGATTGCAATTACATTTTGAAGTGTAAATCTCTGCCGGAGTAGGCAGGAAACACTGACAGAAACGTTTTTTGCCTATCTCATCTCTACAAGCCCATGGAAGTGAGGTGATTCTCCACATATTTCATTTTCCACCACTGGGATGGTAAAAGTGATCGCCAAGTGACATTTGGAGCTGGGACCAAGTGCACTACGACTCAACCCTTCCTGATTTCAGACTGAGCTGATTTCCAATCAGCCTCTGAAAACAAAGCTACAGCAAATGCAGGAAAGAACTATGGTTTGAAAGGATTAAATATAGTTTGGTATTGATTTAAAGAGAGAAGGGTGGAATGCAACTGCAAGAAAATGCTGGGAGGAGAAAGTTGAGGGTGTTGGTTGTATGCTGGGTTTCATATGGACTGTAAGAAACTAAGAGTCTAAAGAGGTTTAAAAACAATGCCAAAAATTCAATAGCTGTTCTTCCCTGTGTATACCTCTATGGTATAGCTGATCTCTAACTACATTCAGCTTCAGATGTAGTTGTTCTTCCTTACCAAGCATGGACTATAGCAACATTTGTAAGGCATATAGGTAGTCTGTTTCTTACCCTCCTGTAGTAATGAGAGTTGCTAGATGCAACAAAAGAATTAAAGAATATTATATAAGTAAGAAATTCAAGACCCCATAAGCTACAAAATGCCAGAATTAACGTTGCTTGGGAAAAGTTGACCCTTCTTACCTCGTGCATAATCAAAATGACACAGATTTTAATTACAGGATCATATAATAATTTTTCCACAGCATCCGCCTGCCTTGCTTGAAGTCTAAGATAAATACTGCTCAGAGAAAGAGGCAGCTCTTCAATATTTTTATCCTTAACATGCTATTACTGGTCCCTGTTTTATTTACTGCACACCATCAAATGCCTGCAGTGAATGCAGAATTGTTTATTTCCTCATGGTGTTTCTAGAGTGCTCATCACCACAGAATCTTCATGCCTCGTAAACATTAATAAATTCATCTTCACTATGAGATGAGAGTGTTATTATCTCCATTTTACAGGTGGGGAAATCAAGACAAAGAGACTTCCCAGAGGTCAAACAGTTAATAGGTAGCACAGCTAGTACTGGAACATGGAACTGCATGACTTCTATGTGTCTGATCTAGAGAGCTGAGTGCAGTGTCCTACTACTGGTACTTCCTAGGATGAACTCTTATGTAGGGCAGCTGCATGTACTCTGATATTTTCCATATCTGCTTCTGTGAATTTGAACTGTTGTCAAGGATTTGAGGAATGTACAGTTAGTGGCCTCCTGCCAATATTTTAGTTTAAATTACTCAGTATTGTATAAAAATCTGGCAGAAACATTGATCAAACTAAGGTCTTTAGCACGTTGCAAAACCTGTCATTCATGAGACCAATCTTTTTCTTCCTAAAACTCCATGATTTTTTCTTCTCTGTAATTCCATTACTAGAGAAAATAATAATGACAGAAAAATCCCCTGTGTTATCTTTACACAGCCACAAGTCCTCTTCAAGACCTTGTTTTTTGTGCATATTGAATAATGCAGAGAACTCGAGTACAAAGCAGTGTGTGATCATGTGGTTGAAGACTTTATCATAAAACATAAATGCAAGAGGAACAAATTAAGGTTGTGCAGAAAGCCATAAATCCAATATTGCTTCAGCTTCTGGTAATTGACTTTCTAACTCAGTTACTGTTTTTTTAATAGTAGCTTTTAAGGTTGCTGGCCTTTTTCAGTAAAAAAAAAAATAAAGATGATTCAACTTCATGCAATAACATGCAAGTCAAATTTGGGGTTGAAAACCTGACACTTGAACTTAGGAACATGTGTTGAAAGACTAACTATATTGCTGACAACATGAGATAGCTGGTACTCTAAGGAAGAGGAAATGGAAAGGTGTTGGTTATGATCTACTGCTACCAGCACTTCTCTTTGTCCCTCAGGCAGACCTCCTGTTTTCAGGATTCCCACTGCACTATGTTCAGTTGCTGCTGTGGCTTTGACAGTGTTACAACCTTAGTATTTTATTAGAATGAGAGCTGATAATATTTTGAATTGTTCTGGAAAAGAATAGTGACAAATACCTGATGACATCTGAGTACTTCTCTACGACAGTTCTACTCAAAATTTAAATATTTGGTCAATCATTATTTTGACAGCCTGACATATAATTGCCACTAGCACAGATAATACAAGGCAATGTACAATTTTTTCCTCCAAATATATATATTTTCTACAAAGTGAATGAAACTTCAGTAGAAAAAAGCATGATACTTTTTCAGCCATGGGGTTTTAGTAGTGCAGAATATTCAGTCCCTCTTTCAAACAACTTCAGTGTTAAAACTGTTAAAATTTGAATAAAGGAGAAATGAATTCTAGAACAAAAAATGTTTAGGTTTGCTAAGAACAGGGAGCAGGAGCTACTTATTACAAGCTTATTTTGAAAGCATTTCATTCAGAATTTGCTTAGAAGTGCTCTTTCCACTGTTTCTTTCAAAAAATGTACTACAATAGGATATCACGAGGCTGGACTCCATGGCAAACACATGATGGCAGCCTGCCATCATGGGGATTATCTAATATCACCTAGGGATCATTTAATTATTTAATACCACTCAGCTGAAATGAAATACCCTTGCCATTCTGAGAGAGCAGTATTACAATGGGCCCAGGAAAGACCTACAAAACCCAGGAACAAATTGTTTTCTGGAAAGTGTTCAAATTTTTTAGAAGCTCTAATCTTTACAACTGTCTTATATAAATTCTATCACTGAAAAAAATCTATCCTCCAAGTGCAGATGAAGTCATCTTTCCCCAGATGAATATTATTTTGGGTAGTACATTGAAATGAATATGATTGCCATTACATCATATCATATAAATAAAGTTGCAATGATGTTATTTCTCCTGTTTGCACAATAGTTAATGAAACTGGGAGCAAGAATTATGCAGGAGGATGCAAACGTCAAAGTTCCTATTCTCACAGATTTGAGAGGAAGAACAGCCATCTTATTAGTTATAAAAAACCTGGGACCAAATAGACCATAAAGCAACAGTTTATAGCTTGAACATCCTTTTTCTCTTCCAGGTATGACATGTAGAGCTGCATTTGCAAGACAGATAACATGGACAAAGATAAAAATAGTGTCAGTGTCCATTTATGATCCTATAATTCTAAGGTGTCAGTTAAAAAAGAAATTGAATGCAAAACACATAGAAGTGAAAAAAAAAAAAAAGCTCAAACCTACAGGCAAACTATGTAGCTTTATGCAAGCTGCATGACTGACATAAGCTATTTACCATTTTATCAGTGATTGAATAATAGAAGCAGGTGTTCCTACTGGTCTAGGTGGAATACTCTCACTAAACATTTTCTAAATCTATCGTTCTTGTATCAGTGATGCATTGTGTTGCTGTATTTTCCAGGGCCTAAGTTATGAAATAAATTCACAATACACCAGCTTAGAATCAACCAGCAATGCTTATATCTCAGGTACTGTAAGCTATTAATTCTTCATTTAGAAGAAAATGAATTCAGTTCCTACAAAGAGATAGTGTTTTAAAGTTTTTATGTATAGTGTCTAGCACACTGTCTGTTTGTAAATCATGAACAGGAACAACAATTTTAACAATTTTTACTATCTTCTCATGGAATTCAAGAAGAAGAAAAAAACCCCATACAAGTGATACAATAATTCAAACCCATCTATCTATATGTTTTAAATCACTGCAACTTTCACATACAGTTTTGAATGCTCCTAAACAAATAAACTTATTTGGCAACACTTATAGTACATGCTTTTTTTTTTTTTAAATTACAACACCTGTGGACATAAAACAAGCATTTATCTAATACATTCTGAAATATTATTTACCTATTCATTTGCTGCATTCATCATCAAGCAGCAAAGATGGTAACAACACGCATACACAAGCATTTCTGGCTTCATAAAGTTTCAGATCTCTTTATATCCACATTAGTGCTGCTTCTAAGTGCAAAGAAGATCTTGTTCTTTCAGCCACCATCCCTTCTCCTAACAAATGCTATTTGCTTCCAAAACTCTAGTTCTAAGTAAAGTACTTTATAAACTTGTATGCATTTTATTTCTCAATCTATAATTTAGCATCATACAGTTGTTTAAGAAAATTATCAAAATAATATCTTTTAAAATATTTGTTAGCATGTCTTTGAAACCTTATTAGTTATTAGCAGTTCATCAACAAAGTGGGGTAGTTCTCTATGTTGCTATCTCTTCTACCTATGAAATCACAGGTATATACAGACACTTTGGGAGCAATGCAAAAAGTACATATTCAAAACCACTAAAATAAAATTAACCAGATCTGATCTATCCAGTTTTCTGTATCTAGAGATGAAAACAATCCAATAGAACTCTTTGCGGAATAAGACAGAACAAATAAAGTAAAATTAGATCATAATGCAACAAAAAGTTGAAATTGGGACTAAATTTGAACATTCTCTCATCTGAATTTCAGATGATTTAGAACAGATTTGGACACGAATGGCTGACATAGACTTTTGCCAGATTCTAATTTCAATCTGTGTGGTGAATTAGTACCTTCTTGTAGATAATCCCCAAGCTCAAGAAATAAAAATATTTTCTTCAAAGAGGAGAAACTCACGATGCAAACTTTCCATTCCTAAAGTACATTCTGTACATTTTTCATTGCTGTGGCCTGTACGTCTGCTTATCAAATTTAATATGCTCTAGATTCTTTTGTCGACCCTTCAGTCATTGCTCATGTTGCCTTGATAGTCTGGCTTGTTTACCTCTTTACTATATTTGCACTTATTTTTTTCCTTTTGCTATCTATTGCTCTTGTATATAATATCAAAAGTGCTGTCTCCTTTTACCACTTCTTAGTCTTGTATGACACTGTTTGACACTCAAAGGCACAACAGAGCAAGGAAGAATTAAAAACCAAGTCTATGACTTAGAAGAAGCTATTAAGAACAGTGTGCTGTAGCTCTATATATAATGTACAAATCTTCTCCACGATATGCATGACCAGTGAACTATTGCTGTCTTTTCATAGATGAGGATGTTTCAAGACCTTTGATTTTGTTGGTGGTAATGGTGTTGCAAGTTCTGAATAGCTATGAAGACATTTGGCATATAGTGCAACATACATCCAAAATACCTTATAGAAATCCTTCTGAAAATAAGGGTAGCTTTCCGATTAGGCAAATGTTTTTTTAAAGGACATTTCTCTGCTGAATATTGTAAGAAGGCAAATAAAACTCTCACCTTTGTCTTTTTCTTAGACAGAAAGATGAAAAACCATGCTCACCTTTCCACTTAATCCTCTATGACCCACATTCTGAACTGTCTGACCACCTTTAGGTTCATTCCATGGAGGGAAATGATGGATTTTGTGCAAATATTTTCTCCTGTCTTGTTTAAAAATCCCTCTCCACGTCCCCCTTTCTATCTGCAGGGAGCCCACTGCCACAGGAATACTCTTCCAGAGCTGCGATGGGGCTAGAAAGCAAGGGCTGGAACAGAAGGGTAAAGTTTCTCTCTGCCTAGGGGAATGCAGGGTTCCTTGGTGCCGTAGGCACACAGCAGTCAACTATGTTTTGAAGCAGAAGCACACCCCAATGCCCAGAAAAAAGGGAGCATTTCTTTGTTCTGGAAAGAATTTCCACCTTGAGATTGATAACTGTTACCCAGCAAAACACTGTCTTGTAGAAGCTAGTGTGTTTTCACTGTTTTCAGGAGAAATGTCTATGTGATCAGTTTTTCCAGAGAATATTTTATATTAAAAAATCACCCCCAACAAATTCTAGCTCCCGCTTCTTAACCAAGAAGATATGGATAAAGACACCTATGCACAGAAGACCTCTGTGTGTTTCTCAATGGGACAGATACAATTTAACCTGTGCACGTCCTAAAAGTCAAAGAGAGTTAACAAACACCTTTTTAATTCCTGGATCATTTTACTGTGTTGCCTACTGCTTTATGGTCCCCGGAGAAGAGCTTAAAGTTTTATGAACATTCAAAACAAATTTCTATTAGACTAAGTGAACCACCTGTTACAGATGTCTTTTTAATAACTCTCTTGGAGTATTCTAGAGGTGACTCAATTAAATTAGTTTGAATTGTGTGGTTATTCTTGTCCAATAAACACTTTATTGAGAGTCCTTTGTGTTCATAACCAACCTTGGTAGCAATCCATTTCCAGTTGCAAGTCAAGACAACACCAGCTCTTAATGTTCTAATGAACAAATGGTTTAACAATTGGGAGCTAATTGTCACAGTGGGACAGCCTGGGATGCTTGTAATCAGGCCTGTATTGTCACAATTCATTTTCATATTGTAGCAAAATAACCTCAGGAGCCCTTTTGAATTAAAAGAAATCTCACTTTATACTCATAGATGCTCAGTCTATGCACTTTAAATCAGATTCAGTAATTTTAGACCACCTTAATCTCCTCGAAATCAACAGCCAACATTTTCTTGCTCTGTCTAGGAACGACACTTCAGCAATAAAATCCCGTTTGCAAAAAATGGATGGGATACGTTCTGTGGCAAATTACTTGTAATATTTTACAGATTTACTCCACTACACATTTACTACAAATCTTACAAAATCAGCACTTATTTAAACCACAGGCGTGTTTATAGACAAGAAGATATTGTAAATCACAGCCAGGATCCAACTGGTAAAATAAACTTACTTGCAAAGAGATATCTCTTCTATGAGTATGCTAATAAATCCAAACCTAAGTTCCAGTGTATCTAAATTCAGAGTACAACAGCACTTAAGAATTTTTGAAATAAGCTATTTTCCATTCACTCAGTCTCACCTTCTCTATGTTTTTCCTAATTTATTTTCAACTAATCCTCTAATACTACTAAGACTTCTAACAAGGAACACTATAAACATATTTAAACAATAGCAATTTAAACTACTTAAAGCAACACCTTCCAAGCTTCAGATAATGAAAGTTGCAAAAGAAGCTCTCAAGGCTTCTATTGTTCACAATTGTCCAGACAGCAAACCTTTTTGCCAGCTGGGTATGCCTCACAGCCTCTAAAAAACGCCTAGGACTAGAAAGCTCCTAGAAAGCCTTATTAACAATCTGCAAAAAACTTGCAAAACACACCTATGCCAGCTGAGCTGAAACTATTTGGTCCCACTGACACAGACACTGACTTTGACCTGTCCTTTTTAACAAATGGAAGTAAGTCAGAAAATTAAAAAAGCTATATATTCACTGGTTTCTGTTCAGGGAAGAAATTATATGCTCACTCAAAACAAAATTTGAATTGTTCCTAAATTGCTTTGCAGATGCAAGTGATCCCCTTACAATTAATTCTGAATACAATGTTTAGATGCGATTTTTTTCCCTACCTATGAGAAAATGACTAAATTACTTTTTCTGCACTAAGCCAAGACTGTTATGTAAAATCCTACGTATTAAGCCAGCCTTACTGCAATTTCACAATAAATTCCAAAGACAAAGAAAGCAATTTTATCAACTACTTTTTCAGAGATCATGTTTAGTTGCTTCCCTTACTGTAACAAATCAAGTAAGTATACGTACCTCACTGAGAAAATATACTTAAGAACTAGCTGGAGTATCCTAATAATAATTTTTTTCTTGTAAAATAAAAATTACTAAAGCCTAAAGCACTTATTTTATGTTTGTTTGATTTTTATTACTAGGACAAATGTGTAAAACCATGAGTGTTTAATTTCCCAAAGTCTGAAAATTACTATTCCCAGTAAACTTAAAATTATAAAACACTTACTATATCAAAATATAATCTCAAAATGCTTTCACCCCCTTGTTTCATGAAAAACAAAAAAAAATCCTCACCTCACCCCAAATCTCAAAACAAACGGTATGACTTGTTATTACCCCAGGAGTTTCTAGGTAATGAAAAAAAAAAATCTCATGATGACTGCCCTTTATGCACCTGATCTCTTGACCCAGGTTTCAAGGCAGTTGTTCGCTCAGAACTTTGTGCATTCCTGCCTGGGCTTTCCGCATCTTAAATATTCTAGCTGGTGTTTTTCCCGCTGGTTCTTAAGGAGAGAACTATTGTTAAATAAGTAATAAAAAAAAAGTGTCTCAAAGACTAATCATAAAGGAAATGAGAAAATGAGATAGATGGACAGCCAGAACAGATCATTAAGTCAGGACAACACCATAAGCTTTAAAATCAATAAACAGAATCCAAACATTATTTGGACATCATTATGCAGTATGAAATGGAATTTTTTCTCAAGATGGTTTGCAGCCTTGAAACAGAAGGAGGAAGAGGTGATTTTATTTTGTAAGATTTTAGTTCTGATTTGTACAATTAATTTTGGTTAAACATAACACTTTTGTTTCCTAGATTGTGTGGAGTAAACAATGACATTCAGTAACCATGTTCTTAAGAAAAAAACATATAGTATGCCCCATTGGTGGAACAGTTTTTAAATTCTAATAGAATTTCAAGGTTATTATCTATTTCAGATCAACACTCGAGGTCAGAGTTCACAGCAGCCAGAATTTACAAACCTCCAATGGGTTTTGATTGACAGCAATCAGCATCTCCTCAGCATCACTGAGGGAACAAAGTACAGGTCAAGACAGCAGGCGATTTCATCTGTCATTTTTAATTATCTAAATGATATTCACAGACAAAACCTTTCCCATCCATCAGGGCATCGCATTACCATAGACAATGTTTGTTTAAAGAAGAGGCCATAAAATCAAACAATTATGAATGCAGACAAGCCTTGCTATTGACTGCATAAATAATCAAGTGAGATTTCCAAAACTCTCTGCTAATGAATTGGTAGATTGCTGGCAGGAAGTGGCAAGTAATAATACAGACAACAATCTAATGTTCTTATTGACTTTTACTAAAGCTTAGCTACAGTAGCAAAGATCCGAAAATGACGTCAAGTAAGGTTTCCATAGGAGCAGTATTGATATCAGTACACTGCTAAAATACAAGTAGTTAACTCCTGACCTCAAAGTAGGACCAGCAATCCCCTGTGAGAGAGCTGAAACACTAACAGTATGATATATCACGAGCTTAGTCAACAGCCTCAGGGCTCTAGCAATGTTACTGAACTGGAGAGGGTCCCTTCTTTCGCTGTGTAACAGTCTGATCCACAATAATTCACCTGCAATACCCCAAATTAACTCCATTTGAGTCTATGAGTAAATAAACATCTGCAAACTGAAGCTAAAAAGTAAATCTAATACTGTTATGAAAAATATGGTGTCTAGAACACAGTCTGATGGAATGGACTCACCTTTCTCATCTGGATGTTCCCAACAGCTTAACAAATTCACAGTTGAAAGGCCAGAGTCACAGGTGACATAAATTGCCATGTCTGTTACTTCATTTACACTATCTCATTAACTGTAATCATAGGTAACTAGCTGGCCCAAATTTTGATGAAAGTATTGGTTTCCTCAATCAGAAAAAGCCAACAAGGCAAAACTAGTAAGAATCCCTTTCTCTGGGTCTAAGAAACTAACATTAGATCTCCTCAAGGGGGAAAAGAAAAAGGCATAGAAAGATGAGACATGAAGTGTGCAGTTTGTCTCTGTTCAGGAGGGCAAAGCTTAAGATGCCTTTTCTCCCACTAGGAAGCACTGGAGAAGGATTTCCTCTGCGTAAAGGAATTAGGCTTGACACCAGACGCACTGTCAAGACAATAGCCTGGTAGGTGTACAACACAAAATAACAGTGAAAGCTTTTTGCAAAGCCCTGGAGGATGGTTATTGAGACAGAGAGAGAATAGCAGAAACCTTTCCCCTCATTAACACGTGTAGACCTGATTGCTGTCAGCATGCAATTCTAGTTTCTTTCACTTGAAAACATGTCACTAACTACAGATCTCACACTTCGTAGTCATATGATGTCCCTGGAACTGTTTTGGCAAACAGTGTGAAGCAGAAAAGTAGTTTTGTTCTTGAGACTCCCAGTAGTTTCTCCTGCCAAACAAAATAAGCCAGTCTATATTTGCAAAATCTTTAACTGCCAGCTGTGTTTCTGGGACTGTCCTTCACATCCGTTGTATCTGAATAAGCCCAAACTAGTCTACTGATGGTCTCATATTAGCTCATTCACATTTTTCAAATCTTTATTAGCTCTTAATAACCTTTCACCGATGTCAAAGAAGGAAACTGGACTTATTTCAATGGGATTTCAAAATGGAAGCTTTTAAAAGGAAAAACGAGAAAAGCTCATGATCCAGAGAGATAAAAACTCTCATTACATATGGTCTTGGTTCACAGGAAAAAAACCTGATGTCTAATTAGTCCCGTGTAACCCACCTCCTGGCCTAAAAAATTAGTGGAAAACTCTTTACTTGCCCTTCAGCACCATCTCACCCCCACACATACTGCCCAGCTTTATCCTCAAGGAGTACACCTGATTCTTGCCAACTTGGTCATGAAGACTAAACAGACCTCACAGACTGTATCTTTCTAACTGCAATGCCCCCTGCCTTGAACGCATAATTTATATATAATGCAAGACACACATTTTTGTGTAGTGTTGTGGAACTGTTTCTAAAAACACACTCTGAATTTCTTCTCAGTGGGTAATGCAGTGTGGCTGGTTTTCTCACTGGATAACCAGACAATAGACACAACTCCTAGAACTGAAACTTTCAGTTCAAGTACCATGAGTCCAGTTTTTGAGCCTCTGGAATTCCTGGTCAGTATTTGCTCTCATCAGCTCGCAAAGACAACTGTGATACCCTAAATTCACCATGAATAGATGTCTGATATAACATAATGCATTTATGTCAATAGAAGTCAGTCTATATTTGAGTGGAGAGAAGGCACTGCCAACCTAAGTAAAAACCACAGTGCAATGTTACAATTTCTTTTCCTTACTTCGAATGAAAAAGTTAATTATATCTCGGTTCAGTTCTAGAGAACTTTGCTGTGGCTGTATATTTCAATGGAGAGAGATAAATGTAATTCAGGTGCACATTCATGATTCTGGGTCACGGCAAGATCGGAGTTTCTAGAGAAACAGATACAACCAACAACTGCACTGAAATTATTCTACAGGTGCTCCTATATAAGCCAGCTTTAGCAATTACTGCTAAAATGGTACACTCATCAGCTTCGTAACCACTTGTTATAAAACAAGCAATGATTCTTCCAAATATGAAGAACTTTGGTCTATGCATTTCATCGGGAAGCTTTTGCCAATCTTTTATTGGTTTTATTTTTCAAATTTAATACTATGCTTTATTGAGATTTACCCATTCTTTTCCATAAGGACTACTTTTTCTACTGCTAGCATTGTAAAAGAGGCTTAAAGTTTACATTCGCGTTATCATAATATATTTTTACGTTATTTTAAGTCCCATGGATAGATATCTCAGGCGTGTTAGAAAGACATCTCATTTCCCCTAGGAGAATGTACTGTTTTTAAAAAATCTTTAAATATATAAAAAATATTAAAATTGTTCTTTGAAGAATGGCTCTCTAAAGTATTAAGTTGTGTTTAATAATATTCCTCCTTTTACTAAAGCAATCATTTACACCATGGACAGTCTGAATTAAAATAATCCATCAATGCATCATGGCTTAGTTGCAGGAAGTGACATGAAGAATGCCATGGCAACAAACCAGTGGAACTATAGAAGTTTCACAGCGTCAACAGAAACAGGGAGTCTCAGCTAGGTGACTTCTCAGAGAGGAAGCTGGCAATATTTATAGAGAATTGTTACTTTTAGAAATTATGTTTAGAAAGTGTTTTAAAAAGGACACAAACCAGTTTTGATTAAGAGACAATTCTGAAGAAGGATGGTAGTATTTGGTCCCAGAACTTAACCCTGAATCTCCACGGGAAGTAAATAAGTATTAATGCAAAGTTCTTATAAGAGATCTTGACCTGACAGTCTAGGCAATATAGACACAATTGTTCTCAATGAATTCATTATATTCTTTCTCCCCTCAACACTAGCAGTCATGGTATTTTCAGTAGATGAATTATTTCCTGAGGAAATCCTACATTACAGGAAATTTTGGATTTCAGTCTTTTCATAGTTATCTTCTAAAAGATAAGGCTAGATTCCAGAAATGGACATTAAAGCAAGCAATTCCTGACTTAAGAATTTATTTCAGGCTTTTTATAGGTTGGTTACCCAAATAATATGTGAACAGTTAAAGTTCTTTGAGAAAGACTATAACTAAACTTAAACCATCTTTTTCAATGACACCATTATTCTAGCACCTCAAGTTGCAGTATTCTGGGTTTCAAATCACAGAAGCTAGGAAAAATGATTAAACTGAAAAAAACCCAAACACCTCAAGATAATTCCACTATCAAGGAAATTTTCTTTGCTGAAGCTATTTTCTAGATTTGCAAAGCTATCTGGAAAAAGCAGTATAAGAAGAATGGTATCAAAAAGTTGTGTGATGGTTTCATTAGATGCTGATATTGCCTCTTCATTAATTACAAAAAAAACCCCAACCTAAAACCTTGTGATGACATCAGGCAGGTATTTTTCAACTCAAATCAGTCTAGAAGGTTCAGCTAGTATAATTAGCAAATATCCTATCTCAAATGGCTCAGTGGTTACATAAGATCTTCACATGAAGAGAAGTTAAAATATAACATCATCAAAGACTGTAAAGGGGAAAAAAAAGGGTTAAACAGCAAATAACTCTCTCCTTAAAAGCAAAAATCAGATTTATATATGTTTGTACAAAATAAAACAGGAAAATTATGTTGAAATAAATGAATCTTAATTAATGATTTTGTTATATTGACAGGTAACTACTAATAAAAGAGATACTTAATTTGAATGAGGAAATCTTTCTACCTATAATGAAAGTTGTCATGCTGTTCTACAAAAGCTTTTGCAATACCACAATATACAGTGATATAAATCAGGAGCATTCACGAAAGTCAGGGGATTAAAAGTTCTAAAAAGAGTGAGAGGAGCCACAGGACTGGACTGCTTGCATTTTTGAGGACCACACAGTGGATGACATTTGCTGCTTCTTAACAAAGCATTAAAAGCCAGAGAAGTAAACTTCCACTTAGACGGTGTCATAAATTTTGGAGGCAAAAGGTCTTATGACCTTTGGCAGCTTATTCTTTTCTAAAATAATAAATCTTGTAAGTCTCAAAGGGGTTCAGTTTTTTCTATTTGAGAACATTTGGTTTTTCACCAAAAAAAAAAGAAAGAAAGAAAAAAGAAGAAGAAAAAGAAAAAAAAAGTAACACTTCTGGAGTTTAAGCCTAACATTGAAATGCATTCTCATACATTTAATCAGCTCCGTATCCTGAAAACATCTGCCTCAAAATACGCTCTGAATTTCCACCTTTTTACTCTCTTATGCAATCGAAAAAGTGTTCTTTCTTTTAGAGTAAAATTTTAGTTATATACATATGAACAGCTTAAGTAAAATCTATTAAAATGTCATTGCAGTCATTACGTATTTTTTAAATTTCAAACAGGAATGCATCTGCGCTTGTTCTTCAGCTGACTTCATTCTGATAATCTGCTCATTGCAAGATCTTGCTCTTCGTATTGTATTACCAAAACAACAGCCATTTGCAGAAAATCTGTGTTTTTGAATGTTCGCTACATTAATTTACTGTGCTAGGTGTTCTCACCTTTTTTGGACTGAATTTTTAAATACCATTAACTACAAAATGTGGCTCCTGCAGCATAAAGTTCAGGCAGGAATTTGACTTCAAATGATTAGCTAAAAATTTATCACGCGTGACCTAAAGGTTTTGCTTTGCAGCAATATTTCCAAGTATTTAGGGAAAAATCAGAACATCAGAGTGAAATAAGAGCATTGCCCCATGGGTAACTTATGATTCCACTTTAGGATCTTTTGTAGCGGGGAGGTCACACAGATGGATCATAAACCTACAACTCTGGTCATAAAGGAAAGCTTGTATCTTTATATAGCTGTCTTCAATGCTTGCTGAATTCCACATTATTTCCCTACCCTTTAAATTATTCCTATATAATGAATGTTAGTTTGAGCTGTTTTGATGTGCTGCTATGTGGGGGACACACAAAATCTAGTTCTGAAGAATTAGGATTAATTGCTGTGCTTCTGCTATAGTCACAAAGGTGAAAACTTACTGTAACAGGTAACTCACAACAAAAGCTTTATTTCATGGCTGTGAAATGCCTTCTATTTCTAGCTAGCCTTCTGCTTGCCCGAGACATCACACAGTTAAATGAAGTGTTTCTGCTAGAAAAGATACAATTTGCCTGTAGTAAGAAAAATCAGGACTGAGTTTAATGAAAGAGCATAACCAATAAAATAACAACAGAGACCATTTCTTAAACATCTCAATTCTTTCCAATGAGAGATTTTTCTTATGAATTAATTCCATGGGTTTATTTACCTTTCTTTCCCTAATATAAAGTGTTAATTTCTTATGTAATTCATAAAATGTTTAATAAGAAAGATGATGGTGACAGACATCTTCAACATCTCTAAAACTGTATATCACAAATCACAGCAGGATAATCAACTAATATTCAAAGTACGACATATAGTAATGACAAACTGAAATACAAAGAAAGTTTATTGCACAAAAAACCTAACTAGTTTGTTTCTTTTTTTTAATTGTCTTTTTTATCTCAAGAAAAATTAATAAAGACATAACTTAATTGTGTCTTAGTGGGTTAACACAATAAAAAAGGTATTGTGCCTTCTCTTTCTCTTATATTTCTGATTTTATTTTTTTATTTTTGAAACATTGCCCTTTAAAAACAAACCCTACACTTTTCTCCTGCCAATCAATACTGGCACTGGCTGTAATGGAAAACACACTGCATAAAGTCACGTCTTTAAGAGAAGTATTCCTGTTGTTTTTATTAATAGCATTGTAAAAGAAAAGTACATAATTGCTAAAATGCAATGAAATCCCCAAGGTAGAAGCATTAGGCCATATTAATTTCAAATGACTAACATTTTTATACACTAGCTTAATGAATTAAGAGTTATTGGCTACTTATTTTAAAGGAAAACTGCTTTTTATTTAAAGAATGATGAGGTACATGCTGTACTGCCAGCTATACTTCTAGTACCATTCTCTTTTTAGAACAGAGGAGACTTCTACAGTCCTCTACACTTGGAAGATCAGCTCCCAAGAATCTTTCGATGCCATATGAATTCTATATTAGAAAGACCTGACCAGAAGTTTTCAAAATAAAAATATACCAGCAAAGCTGTGCAGGAGAGCTGATAAAAACAGCATGTGTCCATGTTCACAGCCTACTTCTCTCTCTCTGTGAAGAAATATCTATCAAGACTATTCAAGGGTAAATTCATCTCTGGCATTTTGACCACCTAATACTTAAAGTGAATTTAGTATAAGGATCTAAGTCAGGAAAGAAATTAATGTTCCAATCATGTATACACCCTCCCCTGAAGGAGATTATAGGCAATTAAAGAGGATGGTTTAAGTGTAGTTTCTGAGTTCTTTGACAGCTTCATCATGTAAAGGAGTCCAATGGTAAGTTCCTTAGTCCTAGAGTGTCCTTGATGCTTCTCGGCGTCTAGTGTTCATTCTTCTGTTTCTTTGGAAGACAGCCCTCCCACTAGCTTAAACAAGTGAAAAGTAGCATGGGATAAATAAATCTTTTTTTGTTATTATTACTGAATTGCTGAATGGGAAAATAATGGGGGAGAGGGGAGACGGAAGCCCTTATCTCTGTTACAGGATTTTCTCACTCTCTGAGGTTGCTCAGTGTGGCATGAATGGATTTAGCCTTCACAGAATTTATGAAACTGGGACAGTATGGGAAGGTAACTTCTTTATTAAAGAGAAGTTATTTCAGGGTTTCTGGAGATCAAGGCTGACTCAGGAACCCATACCAATTCTCCCAGGAGAATGAGCAGGTAAATATTAACAAAGTTGCTTCTCCACATAAGAAAAAAACTCACCTGTAAGTTCCAGTATTTTCAGATGTATTCTTTTTCTTTTGGCATTTAAAAAATACTCTCATTTCCTCACTGTGCTGCTGCTTTTTACATGCCTGCATAAGCAGAAAAAGCCTTATGCATCACAATCTCGCCATGAATGGAAAGAGCCCTCATACAGTCTCACAGGACTTCTTTCGACCTAAATTGGCCTTTCAAATGTAACAGCACTGCTTCAGAAGACTTGGCTTATCCATTCAGTGGCTGTGCTGCCTGGGATCTCTAACTCATTGAGAATAGAGAATCTGCTCCAGGTTGGGAGCCAACTGCTGGTGTAACGCTGACAGATGCGGGACCCATATGCCCAAGTCCGGGTAGGATGCCTGTATCGCTGGCATCTGGATGTCAGCTTCCCTTTTCTGGCTCTACTTCTGGCTTTGCTGATAAACCCGATTGTCTGTCTGTTGTGGGTCAGCCTGCTGCTGCCCAGTAGTCATGTTTTGTGGATTACTCAGTGGTTCCTCTCTTTTAAGGAGTACTATCTGAGCGTAGTTTGCATCCCTTCATGCTTTCATAGGCCATTACACATCTAATTCCACTATTTCTACTGTTCCTGGTGATTTCGCCATAGATGATGAAATCTTGCAGGTGCAGCGAATCTGTAGAACGTGTAAATGCTCATTTCCTGTCTAGTGGCTAGGAAGTTACACTGATACAATCCATTACTTTTTAATCCTAAACTATTTTTTTATTGCTAGATACACTGCCAGGAATTGCAAGTGTAAGATTTGAATGACCACAAAGACATTTTTATGAAGAGGAAACCACACATCATTAAAATGCTTTCTAATGGTAAAAAAATAAATCAACAAACAAAACCTATGTACAAATTCTCTAAAATACTATTGACACCTACTTAGATATTTGCATGTGTCACTCTGGCAGGCACATTCTTGAAATTAAAAGAAATAAAATGCCCTTTAAGTAAAATGCTGTGCCCTGCTATTGCTACTGTTCTTCCTTAGTTGCTTTGAAAAAGAGAGTTTTAATCCCTTGAGAATGAAAAGTATTGACCTAAGTACTTTTGAACAAATATTGATAATACCCACAAATTAATAAATATCAACCATTTCTTTAGGCAAAAAGTAGGAAAGGCTGCTTTCTGTTTAAATTTGGAGTCTACCAAAACCAGAGCCTATCCATGAGGGAGGTCACTGAATCTCATTCTAGAACAAGTCTTAATGGTATATGCACTCCTATTTCCAGCAATAGCAGCTACAATCACTTCATGCCAAGCCTCCTGCATGTAGATAATTTATACCCTCATCAGGAATAATCTATCTGGGAGTTGGGGGAACTTCTGTAGAATGAAAGCCAAATGCTGCTAATTGGCCTTGGCAAACACTGGAAGTGTGGGGGGCAGTACAAAGTCAGCAGCCTAAATGTGCAAGGAGCAGACATGCAGCAACCCCCTTCCTCTCCTACAGCATGTGCCCAAACTTATGTGGCCTAAAATGCAGCCTAAAATGCAAATGTGTGGAATCTTAAGCAGCCACAAATAAGAACCCCTACAATGGCCTCAATGCAAGGCCGGTGACACGAGCAGGCCTTTCCACAGGAAAGTGTATTTTGTCCTGCTAGCCAGCTCAGTCTGGGTTCGGTCAGGTTCAGTCTGGGTTCTACGGGTTCAGTCTTTCACAGGCACAGCTTTAGGAGCCTAGAAGTAGGTGTTTAACTAAAATACTCTATTCTTTTTTATGCCAGCTGCAAAACATAAAAATTAATAACTACAAGAAATTAAATGCAGAAACCTTTTCATTTTGAGGATGTTAAGTTTGGGTTTATAATAAACAAAGCCAAGTATTTTTTCTTGCTTTGATAGACTAATAAAACATTATATCCCTGAAAATTTGAACTGTTTCCTGCCTTCTTATATACATTCTGATAAATATTATTTATGTTTAGGATATCTAGTACTTTTTCTTCAAAGGGAGGAAATATTAGACCTTTGATTTTGCTTGACTACGTAATTTGAAAAGGATGAAAAACACTGCCTCGATCATTACTGTTTCAGACATACAAATGTAAAAAATTTTTGAGAGAGAGACAAAAAAGAGACAGCAAGTTTAGCAGGACAGTCTTTCAATGATACTTTTTCAAGTCCCCACCTTTTTGTTCTCAGAATTTACAGCAGGCTTACCCTTATTTCCAGAATTGACTGCTGACCATATACTTTACATAATTGAGCCTTGAAATTCTAAACCATAATAGAAATACATTTTTTGTGTAAAATTTTTGTTGGTTTGAATACTGAGACACTGAGTCCAGACTTTCAATTTAAATCTCATCTGTAAATGACCTTCTTCAAGACTGTACAGAGGAAATCTGAGATTCTCTACTATGTGTCTGTTACATGTCACGGCTCCACTCAAACTCTAGCTTTGTTTCATTAATTTTCAATAAAACTAACACTCTTTTTCATATTGTGGACTAAGAAGCATTTGCTGATAGCCTGAAGAAAACTGACCAGTCCCATACTGTTAGCGTGCCCCTTCAAATCTTTTAACTTGATGTTATTTTTGGAAGAGCAAAAAGCTAATGGGCTAGGAGACAGCTCCTATAGCAAAGGTGTCCTCTACATCCACTGTTCTCTACTGTAGGACTCTCTTGAATTGTGAGGAGGACTTCTGAACTCTAGACACAGAAATACACCTACCACAGATTTTTCTTTCTCCTTAAAGTGTGCATTAAAGACAATCAATCCACCACCTCTGTGCTAAAAGACCCAAAAGAATGAAATCATAAAGATTAAAATCTTTATGTTGAGCAGAAGATACAACCGAAAGGAAGAACAGAATAACAAATACTAAGTGCAAAGCAAGCCAATGACACACACTTTAAATCACTAGCTATAATAAATATATAGAAAACTATTTACAACGCATTAAATCAAACCTGAATTCTGTGAGACACTATCAAAGAGGTATAGTTGTACAGTAATCTAAAATGGTACGCATCTAAATAGGAATTGCCTTAAAATGGAAGAATATAAAAGAAGAAAATTCATTGGCTAAGTGCTGTGCATAATTAACAAAGAGAGTCCAGCCCCAGTTTGCAGCTTTTGTGACCTTATTAAGTGAGTGTGTGCGTGTGTGTGTGTGTGGCTAAATGTGATACCATGTAATTACACAGAACAACTTCACTTGTGAAAATGTTATCTTTTTTTCCATAATCCCGTTTTAATTTCTGTACAGGTAGAAATTCTAATACAATGACATTTTAGCAGCAACTAATAGAAACAATCATTTAATCAACTTTTGAGATAATATACTTTAGAACAGCTTTTACAAGCCCGACTTATTTATTTCAACAATATTTGTATTCCCTTAAGTGTTATGTTCTTAAGAGTCTGTAAAGGTGGTTGCACTTTCCAAGTAAATCCAGGAAAAACAGAATTACGTCTTCAGTTTTTATAGCACCGGGGAAGTTTGAACACATAGGTTCCATGTCAATGTTTATTTTTTTAATTTATTTAGGCCTCACAGTTGGAAACAAACAAACAAACGAACAAACAAAAAGTGATTAGCAGATACCTGATATGATGAAATAACTCTGAGTTAAAAGCAGCCTTAAACAATAGCATTCACATGAATCTCAGCTGTCCATGCTCCATTTAAAGGTTTTCTGTATGCAGACTAAAACCCTACCCTTTGCCAGCTCTCAGGTAAAAAGAGGGCACACAGTGCTGCCCTTCACATCCATTCCAGAGGAGTACAATTGATGTTTAAAGCCTATTTCTAGTGTTTTATTTTTTATAAGACCTGAAATGAGAAATATTTGAAATCTTTGAAACTGTCATCAATGTTTTCAAAAAAGTGAAGAAAAATATCAGTTAACTCGCCCAGCATGCCAATGAAATATACTTTTCCCCATTTTTATTTATTTATATAAAATCAACATTCCTTTCCTCTCTTGATGAATGCTGCGATTGAAAAAAATGAAAAAGTTTTCTGAAATGAGGACACTTACTGTCCTCATCTATACCCTTACCAACACCATAGAAGGTATAATTCTTCCTGGTGAACCCACACATTAGTTTATGCTGTCTATACTTTTCAAGCCACCTTACTTCAGAGAAATATAGGGCAAAACCCCAAATCATAGCTGAATGCAGACTCCATTAGAGTTCTGTTGATGTACCTGAAGAAAAAAAATCCTTCAGCTTCTACAGGCTGCAGAAACTCCTCCATTTCTTTTAATGACCTATTCCCTCTGTTTGATTCAATACAGCCCACTGGCTATGGAAATGACAACACTCAGCAGGTGACAACAAAATGGTCGACAAACAGTGCTGAGATATGTCATTTTCTTCAAATACTTTCTCAGGAATTAAATGACACACTACTGTATGTGTACATGTCCTGCTCAGATCAAATATTTTTTTTATTAAATGAAACCGCACGCTTCTATATATATAGTTTCCATATAAAATGCAGGTTTAAGTGTACTGCTCCAAGCTCCAACTGCAAAACAATTTGCTGTTTCCCACACCTCCCCCAGTCTCCTTTTAGCATATAACCCCTTGGGCAGCAAGTGCTCGGATGCTGTACCTTTGCCATAACTCCAGATTGAAAGCCCTGCCCTTATGGAGTCAATCTGATGCATTTGCTATGACTGGGACAAATTGGAGTATGCAAATTAGCACCTTTTGAGTCTCCTGAACCCAGGAAATTCTCTTGCTACGTGTTCCAGCTAATGGACCTGAGATGTCCTTTGTAACGGTGCTGTCTGTGCAACTCCTTTAACCTTTTCAGATTCTGATCTAGCCTTTGTTCCTAGCCCTTTTTAGAGTCGCGCAATGTATCAAGTTAACCTCTGTTATAATTTAAACCGGTGTAACACCAGAGCCATATCACAGCATGCAGTGGCATTTACACATGTTTTAAGTGCGAAAGAGCATCCAACAGTGAATAGAGGCCCACAACATTAAAATTTCTAAGTGAGTTTTTTCTGCCTACTTTCAGCTTCAAATACTTATCTTTACTCTGAATCACTTAAACTAGTACAAAATGCACAATTAGATTTTTAAAGTTCTAAATAAATTAACATCAAGTATAAGAGTTTGCCCTTTTATGACAAGAGTATGATCTTCTGAGAAGACTGTCAATCTACAAAGTACTCGAGGAGCGATTGCTGATCAAGCATGAACAGATTCCTATGTAGATTATATAGAAATCTACAGAAAGAAGCAAAAAGATGAAATAGCATTATCCTCAAATCATAAAGGGGAAGCTACTGGAGATGCCTTGTCCCTGGAAAGGCACGCTGCAAAGGAAGATAGTAATCTTTTCTTACCAGAGTCCTATGACTTTTCACAACATTTCAGCATTTACACTGACTTCCTGCCTCTAAACTGTGTTTGGGTGTGGTGTTTGAACAGTTAATAAACTCACATTTCATGTCACCCCGAATTACTGCTTCCAGGTAGAGTGTGTGCCTATCTTTCCTCAACACAGCATTTAGTATGCTGATATTCTCCTCTCCTGCTGGTTTGTTTTTTTTAGATTTTGTTCCTAATTTAATATTCTTTGGTCCTGTCCACTTAGAATTCTATCTTTTTAGAAAGTTGTACTTTCATCAGTATATACACAATCTCTTACATCATAAATCTATCATTGTTCAGTTTATATTAAGGCACTACAGCATCCCATTTATTACTGTTCTGTCACCGTTTTGGAATTACTAAGTTGAACTGTATAATCATCAACTATTCGAGAGAAAATGTGGTTGCATACTAAATGCTTCTGATTTTGGATAGAGATGTAGATTAAATAAATGCCTTTTTTTCTCCCCTTTGTTCAATTTCTGGACTACATTTTGTTGAGAGCATTTGGTGTTCCCTTTGGTTTTGTACGCAAACTCTCTGGATGCCACTTAATGTCAGGAAGAGAACTCATAAATGGAGGCTGTACTTGACAATTAGGAGGTTCCAATTCAAAATTTAAGTACACAAAGTAGACTTAATATATGCCCTACAGAAATCATTCCCTCACAGAACTTTTATATGATCTCCAAACCTTCCGTTCTGACTTGCTGTGTACTTTTTCTGTCTCATTGCATTTACGCACAGCTCTTCACCAATAGAAAGTTTAGGATCGCTTTGCTGAGTGGTTTGATCTGTAACAACTATTTCCTCTTAATTCATCTTTTAATTTCCACTTTATTTTTTGGCTACTGATGCATAACTTAAACCTCTACTTCATCCCAAAAATTTTTACATTCAGACAGCGCAGATCTATGGTCTCCAACACACCCTAAGTTTTGTCAGCCTTTTCACATTTTCCTCTTTTCGTCTGCCTTTGACACACACTAACAGATGTCAGTTACTAGTCTACCCCTTTAACCCGATGCAGACAAGAAGACTGAACAGTCCTCTTCATTCTCAGAAAGAGTACCACTGACATCATCATTAGCAATTGCCCTTCACAAATTTCCACGCCAGTAGAAGTCTTTTCTCCTGACACCTTTTACAGCCTAGAAAAATCCTCCATCAGTACTACCATCTGCTGCTTCCTCACCTTTAGTCTTGTGCCACCATTTCTGTGTTGACTAGTGTTATACAGAGATAACCTCATTATGTAATACTCAGAATGACTGAAAATAGTAAATGAGAAGATAAATCTTATCCCTAATATTTTATAGCACTCCAACACTTTTCTGTCTCTTTTACCACTTTTTAAATTTTCTTGTCAGATGGGACTCCCTATAATAATTCAAATATTGGAAGAAATAAGATTTCCACTCAGCTATAACCTAGCCAGTCAGCTTCTTTTTTTTTCTATTGCTTCTATCTAATTAAAACACTACAAAGTTTTACACAACATTTGTGGGGGAAGAAAAATATTAGTACTTTGTCTCTTGTTCACTTATGATTATTCATACTGTTTGGCTGATTTTAATATCTAACTAACAATGGGCTTACAAGGCAAAGTATTGGTACTTTTTTTCCCTTCAGGAGGAAGTTCTGTTTCTCCATTGCACTCTTAATTGTGTGCAACTCTTGTACCACTCACAATTGTTCACTACTGCAAAAATGCAAATAACTTGCTTGGTTTACTGTTCTCTAATCTGCCTTAACAAAACATTTTCACAGATTTTTCCCAGTCTAAACTGGTTGCATGCTTAACACACATATTTACAAAGTATGGAGAACTTTACCCACATACTCTCCAGCAAGATGAGTTTTTAAAAAATGAATAGTGTTATTGTCTTATTATATTCTAATCTAGTTATTATGGGTTAATACCAATATCTTCCAAACATAATTAAATACTGTAGTGAAACTGTATAGTGAATTCTTTCCACTTTTTGTCTAGAAAGCTTGATAGAATACCATTGTTCTAAAAAGTATGTCTCTGATTCTATAAAAATAGTGACAGAAATGGAGGACAAGACCCGTTTGGACAACAGAGAAATGGTATGAAAGTTCTCTTCAAATTTGGTATTTCTTTCGACACCTTCTGTGTTTGATAACATTGAATTACCAACTGGATGATAAAACTGCATTAACTCGAGGAGTATGTGAAAACATTTTCCTGATAATAACTTCCAATTTTTCTGGTTGAAGATGGGAAAAACCCTTTTGTTTTGTAACTGCTGAGATATTAATAATCTTTGTTAGCATTCAGTTGATCATTCATGTGACCCTGAGTACTTCTGAGAGTATGACAAATATGATTCAATCTGTTATTTGCAGCTATTACACAGCTTGAAGAGTAGGATGGGACCAGCCCCTTGAACACAATTGTAGATACAGCTTTGCTTTAGTTTAGGAGCACAGGTGGATGGGGTACTAGGTAGCTGCAAACAGAAGATTGTTAGTTTGCTTACTTGGAGTGAAGAAACATTAATTTTCCTCTTTCCTGAGAAACTTAAGCTTGTCTGACATGCTCAGAAAACAACCCAGTGACCAAGATACAGACTCAGCTACTCTATTTGGAACTGGCATCACCTGGAATGATTCACTAGAAACCACAGATGCTGCATTCATCTTCACATTTACCCCACGATTAATAAGGGCCCCTTTCTGAAGCACAGTAGTATACTAAATCGACAAACAGGATATATTTGTACAGTTTCATGTTAGTCTTATTAGTACAGTGCTGGATACATTAATAAAAATAATTAGAAAAAGAATATCAAACTATTAGGATGAATGGCTTTATTCAATTGTTCACAATACTAGCAATTCATCAGGCTTCTTACATCCATAGAATGTGGGTGGTTTGCTTATTTGTTGACTTTAAATACAGAAAAGCTAAAATAACATCAATGGGTTTAACAGCCTGTGGCTTCTCTATAGGATGAAGGTAAAGAGACAATTAAATCTTCCATGAAGTTCCATCCACAAGCAGAGGCTTCCAGTGGAGTGAAAAGCATGTGAAGTATGTTTACAAAATACAAGACTGCCTTTCATGCATGGAAAGTCTGGGACTACTGCATGGAGTAAAGCCAAATTGCAGCATTTGAGCAATTTGTAGCTTCCAAGTAGCTCAAATTCTGCTCCCGTTCTAGGATGACATTCCATGATCAAGGCTGTGGTGATACAGAGGTTTCTAGGAAGCAAAACAAGGGCTTACAGGCCTTGTGTGTATTTCAGATGACTTTGTTGTGTCATCTTGGACACAACTGGACATCCACTACAGGTATCCTCGGTACACTGTTAACCACTTCATTCAAGCTAAGTGGTTTGTAGTTTGTGACTTTTGACTCAATGAAGAATACAACCTATAGGGTCAGATTATTTTCACTGAGGCTGTTTGTCCTTGGATCTTAATGGGAACCATTTTTTTTTTCTGTCATTGAATCTGATACTGCAATTACAAAGATCTTTGTTCACCACAAAATTCTTAATGTGAGAGAAATGTACAACACAAAGTAAAAGGGAAATGCAAGTCTCATAAAATTTCCAAGATAACATTCAACAAGGCTTTTGAAAAGCTTCTAGAAAGATAGGTGGGGACCTTTATGAAACAGGTGGAGAATTCAGTATTTGTCATCCACTTGTAAATCACAGGTGCACAACAGATCTTGCTATGGGAATAAATGAGATTGGTAAATTGGCTTTTTTTCTTTGTCTAGGCCAGTAGTTCAATTCTATCAAATCTATCAAAATTATCTAATGTGTAATAACTTTAGAGACATGGCAGAAATTAACTGTGGTCTTCCAATTAGTTTGATTTCGGATTTGGTTTGGTTTGGTGTTTTCTTTGTTTTTGTTTGAGTGTTTTGAAACTCCTTGTACGAATCTACATCATAACAGTTCTTCGTGCCAGTGCTCACAATTGAACAAGCTCACAAAAAGGAAAAAAGACACACTTTTTGTTGCTCTGACACGTTAGTATCTGTCCAATTTAAGGATTTCTTCACACAAAATGAGGTAGGACAGTATAGACAATCTAAGACAACTAGTCTAAGTTACTGTGTACGTAATGTGTACGTAATGCAATATGAAAGTGTTAGAGCTTCTTAACAGTTGAATAGGCACTGCTGAAGCAAAGAATGCAGTTATGAAAGCTATCACTCTTGTATGAAGAAATACAAAATGTGTACTGCTCACTACAGTTCAGATACACACTCCTATTATTATTACTTATACCATCTTTCCATCCTAGCCTGACTTTAAAACTATTCCATTGTGATTGATTCCAAATACTTAGTCTTTAAAAAGGCAATGGTATTTTTAGAGGAAAAAACATATATTTTTAAAATATTAAATTTTGTTAGAAAATAATGAACATTACACTTTTAATTGTTTTACAGTTCAAATTGTAAGGTGTGTTCTTTTTTGTTCAAGAATTTTAAAAGCAAGTAATTTAAATATGCAAAATTATCTTGAGTTGTTCATACGTGAACTTAAAAGCCATGCAACACAGGAAAATTAAGTAATTATGCCTCCAAGTTATTTACTGCAATTAAGCTCATTTATCATATGCAAATTAGTGCAAACTGGTCTCATTAGTTACTAAATTACTCAATATGAGCTGAACAATGTAGCACTCCAGTTTGTAATGAAAAATCCCTGTAGAGGCAAGCAGTATCAATTAAGCTAATTTGCATATGCAAATATATTCACTAACTTTCCCTTTTCTCTATATTTAGTTCTACATTTCCTGATCATTCTTGATTATAAGAAGAATATGGGGTTACTGACCCTTTTCCACACCTTCTCAATAGCAATGAAGTTACAGAAAAAAATCCAAAGGTCCTGAAAGATTGATGAAAGTCTTGCTAATTTTTACAACCAATTTCAGCCAAATTTTTAATAGTAGGTACCAGAAGTAATTTTTTTACTGGATTTAGTTGATAGATATATATACAGAAATATAAAACAGCAGATATCTATTCTCATTATAACACCACTTTTCAGAAGAAAAAGAATGTACAAGATAAGAAAAACAAAGCCCATGATTTGGCAAATCAAAAATCTTGTCAAAAATTAATTAACATATTGCCATTATCTATTTTTCTCCTCCATTACGTCCTATTCTACTCCTCATAATTCAGGTGATTTTAGTTGGAAAACATTTAAAAGACATTACACTGACTTGAAGATTCTGGTGTAATAGTGTTTGAGCAATCATCTTTTGTGGTGTCTTTTTTTCCACAAGCAGAGAGCGGATAGTGCCTTTGGCTTCAAACCTACCACTGAGAATCTCTTCAGCACGATATACAGCAATCAGCTGTGGCTTGGAGATTTTTTGACATAGATTCATACAATTTTAGACTGGTTTGGGTTAAAAGGATCCTTAAAGATATCCTAGTTCTGACGCCCCTGTCAGGGGCAGGGAACCTTCCACTAGACCAGGTTGCTCAAAGCCCCATCCAACATGGCCTTGAACACTGCCAGGGATGGGGCAGCCACACATTCTCTGGGAGACCTGTTCCAGTGCCTCACCACTCTCATGAGAATGGGCATGAGTGTTGGATTCTGTATGTAAGCAAAGTATAAGCCTCTTTGTATATCTAGATTTGTACAAAAGACAAATGCAAAGATGCATATCCAGCCTCATGCCAATGAAGTCCTTTAGAAGTATTCAATTTCCTTTTATCAGGGTTTTTACTCAGTTTTAATCTCTGAATTTATGTAGAGGTAATAGTGCGTTGATTTTTTTGGAGTTGATGAAGTCTGCCATTAACGGAACAGAATTAACTGTATGACCCCTGGGCATAAATGCTATATCAGATCAAAATCAATAACTTTTTTACTTTTATTTTTCTGAGAGTTTTACTTTTCTATTTTCTGCACTTCATAAGCGAGAAAACCTTTAGTACCTGTATCAATCATCGATTAAGCAGTACTTAAACATTTGATTCCTTATTAATAAATAAAATTGTCATGGATGAAGGCATTCTTCATTCAATGATGACTAAGCATTATATGTAAATACATGGATTTAATATATATGGGACATGACTAACGAATATAATGTATACATAGACATGACTGACACTACCTGCTTGTAGACTCAAAATGTAAAAATATCACAAGATGTACCTCCATTTCTGTTTTTGTAACATCACTATAAATAAACTATACCCACTTTTGAAAAATCTACTGTATTATGCTTATTTGTCTGTCAATAAATTTTGAAGTATCAAAATAGTAAAAGGATTAGAGAGGCTCCTTAATTTCTGAGCTTACACTTAACCCAGTCCTCAAAATATTAATAGCAAAAGGGATTACACAAACTATTAATTCAAATTATTCAGATAGCAGACTTTGAAATCAAAATTCCGAAGGTATAATCAAGGTTGTTTACTTCACTCGCAAACAATACTTATCATGATACTTATTTGAAAATAATTTCTATGAGTAGCAGACCAGGTGAGAACATGTTAGAACTGTATTCCACCACAGAATCTGTCCGATTGTTGTTTTAAAAATCATTTCGTCTTCTGGTGATTATATTTCTACCTATTAGACCACAAGGCAGTACTTTGAAGTTCATTCTGATCTGTTTAGAAGTGGTGCATTTGAATGCATGACCCACGTTTTCCTCCCAAGGGTTGATTGCTCTGCTGAAATAAGACAAAATCTTAACATGTCATGATAAACCTGTCACCACTATTAATCCATTTTGTCCTTTATCCATCATCAACAGTCTATCTCGCAAATATCAGAGTGGAACTTCCTGTTATCAATTGAGAGATTCATGGGAGTAATTTGATAAAAGCATCATCCTCTTTGAAAAGGCCACACCTCAACAGATATTCAACACAATGCCGATGGTACTTGTGATTTAAAACCCTCAGTTTTGAGTACAAGTGCAATATAGGGCTTTTTTAATGATGAAGTTATATACTGAAAACACCTTAATTCATCACAAATAAATACAAGAAAAAAAAACAAGCACCAAACCAACAAGCCATAAGTGGAATCTAGTTTAAACAAGTATGAAAGCCACTAATTATTTTAATACACAGTAAGTGAAAAACTCAACTATCAGGTAGTTTTCAAAGCAGCCATCCTAGGTTTTTTCATTTCCATCCATAAGAGTCATACTTAATACCTAAAGAGTGTAAATAAATCAGTCTCAATTAGGTTTTATTTATACATTATGAGTTATAAGTAATATTGTAAAAAACATACCTTTAGGATATATGACATGTTCACACACTCAACATCCTAACAAATTACATAAACTGAAATATCACAAAACTGCTGGTTCTTAATTTTTTCTATGTGTATGAGACAGCATAGCAGTGTTTCTGCCTAATATGCACACACAGTACTGTAGATAGTGGTGCAGATCTCTGACACGATAACTACAACGAAAGCATTTGCTTACAGAATCAAAAACTTGACCTAGACCTCTGCCAAGAGTGCACAGCTAAGCAAATCACTTCATTCATGATTCTTGTTTCAAAGAGAAATTAATTCTACTAGTTAATTTCATGTTTTCCTAAAATTATCTTTGTTGCTAGTCTGCATTTAGTTACTTTATAGAGATGTGAGAATTCTGACATTATCTATAGTGCTTTTGAATACCACAGCTGAGTTAGTACAGAGAGATAGCTCTCAATCATTTCAAATTAAGTGGAATATTTCTCATGATAATATCCTAATTTACCCCTCTCATACCTCTCAAAAGATAATACATCAGACAATATATTTGCATTGAGAAGCTGTGTACATTGCCAAATAAGAACGGTTATTCAGTGCCACACTAGAAAAGACTGTGTGGGTTTTACTTCCATACTGCTGGGTTTGCCTTGCTGCAGAGCACATCACATTTTCTTCTTAGCTGCTTGTACGCCACGTTTGATTACTTCAACCTAAGAAAGGTTCTAGTAACCCTCACAAAATAAATCATGGACAAGAATGTTTCCATCAGGTCATTGTTTTTCAGCTGAATCTTCCTGGAATATGATGACTTGTGCCATGTGATGAAACTGTTTGACAAATACCTGATTAGTTTTTAGCCCACAGCTAAGGAGACCTAAGAGGCATGCTTCTGTTCATTTTTTAATCTCTGCAGATTGCTCCAAATTTGTGATATAGAATTGTGCCAACTGGGATATCATGGAGAAAAGCAGTGCCCATAAACCGAAGCGGGGAAAAAAACCCCAACCCTAAATTGATACATGACATAAGACAAATCACCAACACAAAATACTAGCTTGTACACACATTCATACAAATATAGAAGGCCATTCTGCAAGCAAACACCTACTGCACAATTCTAAGCAACAAAATACTGGAATTCAGCTAAAATAACACTTGCACTTCCTCTCATTAACAGACTCCCAATTATGGACTTTTGAAATAGAAGAAATATGAGCATAAAAAAAAAATCTCGTCGATATAAGTGCTGACAACAATAATATTCAAATTATTGGCAGAAATATGACTAGGTAGTTATTTTGATTTTTCTTGGAAAAGCCATTTTTTTTACCTGTAAAATATGACTTCCCAAATGTGATTCAAATACTTCAATGGCAAGGGCACTGGGACTTCTCCTGCGCTGGGCACCTATAACTGAATAAAAAACAGTTATGTTGCAAGGTCTGCACATTCATTTCTCATGCATCCTGATTACTGACATTAACTATTTAAAAGTTTTGCATCTAAATACACTGGAGTTAATTTAAATTTTGCCTTCTAAGTAGTATATAAAATTGGTATGTAATTGCAGACTCAAATTTGAAGGATAAAAAAAAAAATTAAAAAACAATCTATTTTAATGTCCAGTGAAGCTGGAAATGAATTGTTTGTTCAGATATATCCCAAATCCCTGTAGGTTTATGGTGATGACAGCATGCAGAATTTAGTGAAAAATACTATTGAGAAAGAGGCTACACATAATGTAAATGTTTTGAAATGTGGGGATAAGAACTAAATATTACTCATGAATTAGGATGTTTATTCTACTAGTTTTTTTGAGAGGTTTATCTGAACATGTTATTACTTGAAACTGAAATGAAATAAACACAACATTAAAAAGCCCATATTTGTAAATACATCTATATCAAAGTTCTCCTCAGTGTAGAGAAGTATTTTAATATCCCAGATATCCGTGTTAGTTGCTGGACTAGGTACTTGAAACTTCAGCTTCTACAGTTAAATCATATAGTTTAAAGGAACAAAGTGAGTAATACGTGGTTATGCTTCAAAGGCAGCAGTGACTACAAAAAAGGCTGAGAAATCACAAAACTAATATTCTGCTAAACTCTATATGCCAGGAACACAAAGCCAGAAATTAAGTCTGCATATAACCAAGTATAGCCATCTATTGCAAGCTGAGGTTTCTTCTTAGGCCTAGGCTATCTTTCCCACACGATCAGAGAAAGCCAGAGCACAGAAGAGACGGCACGGGGCTGCACGAAGCTTCCTTTCCTGCCTTAGTCACAAAACCAGCCATATCCATAGCAGAGAGAAGAGGCAAAGTTCATTCTGCACCCTTCTAAAGTGTGTACAAAAGCATTTACATCCCAAGACCCTGACGAGAGACTGATGCCTCTGAAACCATCACAGCACTAGTCCATCTTTACGTATTGCTGTCTTTACAGTGTACGATAAGAAAAATGAAATATCAAGGATCCACTAAAACAAGCAGAATGAATGACTGCCATTACTGAACAGGCCAATTTAACACCAATGGAAACAAAATGCAGAGCAACAATTTCTTAGTCTTCTATGATACTGGCTGCCAAACACAATATCAGTAGGAAAAGATAAATGCCAAGTAATGATAGTCATATTGACCTGAAAATGTAATATCATTTCTTATTGATGTTTCATGTAATTTCCTTGCAGGAAATTCTAAGCTATTTATACTGGGCAAACAGGTGGCTTCATAGCTAATAGATTCAGGCAATAGCTCATAATTACAAATGGAGACTGCTGTAGAGCTGGTATTTTCTAAGTTCCCCTCTTTTCTCATATTCAAGGACGTAGATGCTAACACCTGAAAGAAAAATCTTCAAGACTGTTTTTCTCAGGAAAACTTTAACTTTAGTTGTGCAACTAAACAAAATATATATCACTGTAAAGATTTTCAGTGTTCGGATTGTGATTGCTGTCGGTTAGCATGATGCTTTGTAAGGTTATTTCATTTATAATCTATCAGAAACAAAAAAGCAAATTCAGTTTTGGCCTGCTAGACATTGCTGCATAGTAGTCTCCATAAGAGCATTGTAAAGACCAAAAAATCCCCCAGCCTGTAAACCCGCAAAACCTCCCCGAACTCCTTTAGGTCCTTTCATTCTTCCATCTAGACTGTGTCATATTTTCCACACATTGAACACACCACTATTTGGAATTTACCTTTCAACTAATTTTCTGTTTCCTGCCCATATTCTTACATTACCATCCTCTACCATTTTAAAGTGTATCCATTACATATTGAATCCAATTCTATGATGTCAATTGCAGGGCTTTTTAGCATTTAAGTATCATAATTTGGATGAAGTGCCTGAAGTCAGTGCACCACTCTTTAAAACAGTATCTTGAACCTTAAATGACACTTACAGGTAAGTCATCAGTCCTTCACAACTGGGACCCTCAGTTCTATACCTCAAATAAAATCACTGTAAGGTCAGTGAGTTAACTAGAAAACAGAGGGTCAGATCTTAGCTTCGAAATTTGTCACTTAAATCCTCTATCGATGACTGCATACTTGTGGCTAGTATATATGTAGAAAAATATCTTGTAGTGCTTTCATGCCATTCAGTTCACTGGCATTTTTATAGCACTAGAACTCCTGGATTTATGTGTCTTGCTCTCAGTCAGGTGATGTGGGGTTCCAATGACTGTTCCTAATTTTACAACCACAATAATATGTTCCACAGAAAACCATTATGTTTCTGGTAGCCATGCGGCAACTCTTTTTTGAAAAATGAATAGATATTAAATATGCACTTTACTTCATGCATTTCCATAACTATCATTCTTCATATTTTGAGGGATGAGATAAGAATATTGAGACAAATATAGAACAAGGGAAACTTCAATTATTTGATCATCTGGATTCATTATCTCATTATTTCACTTACTTGAGCTTTCAAGTTTTCTTGATACCTATTTGCAGCCGAAAAAATTTTGAATATATAAACGCGTACCACGTTGACACCTTTCAGAAACATGGCAGTCTCACAGACCAGTCACAGCACAAAACTGTGAATTCAATTTGTACTGAATGAATTGTTGACATGCCAATAGACGAAAGGAAGACATAGACTGAAATGGCTGGATTAAAAAGCAGGCCCAATGTTATTTTATTCTAAAATTCCAAAACATAAACTATAAATACTGAACCGGCTTCCGTCACACAAGCCACAGCCAGTCATCTAAATCTCTCATCCTGTGGATGGAACCATCACCAGCCATAGCTAAGCCGCTCACAGAAAACTTGAAAAGCAAGAGATTTAAGACTTATTTCATAACATTTATAAATCAAAGTAGCTCAGCAACCTTCACAGATCTAAAGGTGTGGATGCACACCTTTTTTAAAAATGTGGATTCCCTTTTAAATATAGATTCCTTACAGAAACAAAATACTGAATGCATGAAATAAATTTCTTCTTTTACAGGAAGCAGGTGAAATTAGGATGTGGAGAAGGCTGAAGCATGTGTACCAAACTGCAGAAGGAGTCACAATGGAAACGAGTTCCAAACCCAGGTTAAATTCTTCCAAGCTTCTCCCATTTTATCAGTGTGAATAAACATCTCTGAATAGACTTTTTCACATGTGGTGATATTTTGTATTGCCTACATTTAGTTGATAGCATTTAATGCTTGAATGCACAATTGTGGTGGTTAATCAAAAAGTTTCTGAAACAATAATTGTATTAAATATTGACTTTTAATAGCGACAAGAAGATAGAAAGATTGCTTTCACATGTGCACTTTGTAGTGCTGGAACAGAAGAATCTGTCTTCTAAAATGTTTTACTTTCCATGGCATTGGACTAGGACCTTTACTATCCAAACTGACATGTCTATTCCTGGCATAAGATTATTCCATAACAAAAAATTCTAGCTGTTCACCAGCTCCTCTTTAAATTTCCTCCCTCAATGACTAATCTGGCTATGCATGAGGTGAAGGAAGAATCACCTCCCTTTCAGAGTGTCTTGGGGGCAGTCTAAGCATGCTTAATGCAACCTCAAGAGCATTTGCAATTGTGCTACAAAAAGTGGGAAATCGTGGAAAAGAAAAATGTAGACTGCCTAACAAAGACGTTTATGCATCCTGAAGAGGAAGGATTTCCTCTTAAACACAGTTCTAAGGTGTAGGAGCACAGACCAAAGACTGATGTTCACTGTGACTTTCTACTGGTGAAGACAGTTCTAATAAAGCAGAAGTAGTATTCTTTGATAACTAGGAATGGAAAAGCAGAACATGAGCACAATTATCAGCTTCCCCTAAAAAACTTTCGTGAGACTTTGCATGAAACCCCTCAACATAAAATGCTTTTGTGGAAAGTTTTGGATAATTCAAACCAAGAGTTTTCAAATTCTGTTGTTTTAATAATAGTTTAAAAACTAAATGGAACTTTAAAATTCATCTCCTTTAACCTTTATTTACTCCTAAAAGTTTTTTCTCAATTAGCCTCAAAGTCCTTATGTTTTGTATTTAATTTTGTTGATTTTCTGAGAAGAACTTTTTGTACACTTGGAAGCAGAGGCGGACATAGGGCCATTGCGCTACAACCTTTTAGACAATCTGCTGTCTGAAGAACTACAAAAAACCAGAGCTCATCTTGAAGAGCTCTAATTATGACTGCCAATAAAGTCAGACTTTAATTAGCAAAGCCTGAGCAGATCTACATAAATATGAAAGTTTATAAACACCCCCCCAAAAAAAGAAAATTATCAGCTTTATTCACAATATATGTAACTATATGAAGCTAATTGTACAGAAGCTTCACATAGGGTTGGCTAATATTTTTTCCCATAGGTATCAACAAAATACATGATGGTGTCAGATGACAGAGCGCAAGAAGCAGAGGGGTCTGAATTTTCTCAGATGATTGTATGTGCAAAACAGTTCACAGCATGAGCATGGCTATAATCTCTTAAATATTCTTTCCCAGAATGTAACTTTTTTTGTCGTTTCAGAGTAGAGAGAAAGATCTATAGAAATGGCAATATAATTTCTAATATGTTTGCCTTGGTGTAGAGTAGATTCTATATGAAAACGTATCTTTTGTGATTTCAATGAACAACTCTAAATGTTCATGAAAGAAAATGGAGGTGAGTGTGGCAATCAAGGTGGTTTTACAGGAAGAGGTGCGACGTCAACTTGAAATCTTGGGGCTTTCTGATGAGACATAATAAGTAATTTGGAAATTTAGAAAAGTTCTGTTTTAGAAGAGACAGAGACACTGACTGCAGGGCTAAACTGAACAACAGAAGATTCAGTCTCAGGGAAGAAAGATGTGTAATCACCATTACACTCCAGTATTTCTGCATGCTAACATTCATCAAAGCTGTTTTAAAAAAATTACTTTTCTTCATGTTTTAATACCTTTAGATGAATATTTTTTTCCCCGTTGATTGTTCCTTGCTGTCCCATTTAAGATTGATTTTAAGTCTGAAAGAAGTCTCCAGCAAGAGAGAACCCCTCTGCCTAGAGGTTGAGGACATCAGGTATACAAGATGTCTATTCAGATCCTGATCTAAAGTAGGATAAGAGATTAATAGCATGATGTAAGCAGAGATGTTGCCCTCTGATTTGGAAAGGGTATCCAAAGAAATTAAATTATGTCACCAGTTGCCTCACAGTAAGCCATCATATGATCCAAAATTTAGGTCTCTCATCCACCTTCACAGATGGGAAGAAGAAATAAATCTTAGCTGGAGCTGCAACATATGTGGAAAGGTATTTCATCTTGGTTTAGTAAAGCTATGGGAATCATTAATACTGCGCCATTACCAACGAAGTATCACAGCAATAAAGTAAACAAATTTGTCGCAAAGGACTACATGTAAGATGTATAATGCAATATATGATAATCAACTTACAAAGCTAACAACAGCACTTCAAATCTATACTTTTGTGTACAAGAATGCCTAATATTCTACATATCCATCTTCTGATCACTCGCAAAGAACATGAACTCATTACTGGGGGACCCATGGTTGAGAAAGTAACCTAAAATTTCCATGGAATAACCAATTAGTTGTCAAGAATGTACTGGTTAATTAATGAAAGTATTATGTAACACAATTACAGGTGTGCTTTATTATTTTCAGAAGTTCATCTCCGAAAAAGCTCCAGGAATTAAAAGAAGTTTTAGCAAAACTTGCTTTTCAAATCCAAGTTGCTTAATACTTTTAAACTTTTTTTAATAGCTTTTTTAGTTTCAATAACTTAAAACTGATCAAATTGAAATGTTGTCAAAAAAGCAGAAAGCATTATATCACTTGTTAACTGAACTAGAATCAATGGATTTGAAGATATAATATGTCTTTCCCTTGAGAAACATTCAAAATTATTGGAAAAAAGAAACTAGATAAGTGACTGTCCTAATGTAAGTTTTCATCTATTTTAGGAGCCTGTTCGTTTTCCAATTACCTTCATAGATCTGCTCCTTCCCACAGGATTTGTTCTTTAGAGAGTGGGGGTAGGATGGGTGGGAGGGGGAGACAAAGTTTCTAAAGTCCTAAATATCTCTTTTTTTCCCCTCTTTTCTGAACATCTTAAAATTCAAAACCCCAACAATGAAATAAGTATATTTTGCGTTCTCTCCTTGATAACTAGCACAGTTTATTAATTAGCACATACTTGTACATTTTAAGAGTTTATTTCAGAGATTTTTTTTTCTGTTCACTGTAAAGGATGAAATCTTTGCTGTGCAAGAATTTCCAGTCATCTAAGCAAAGAGAGTTCTCCATCTGTGGCTGGGGGCGGGAGCACTGGCCTTTCTCCCACACTGTAGTAGTTACTATAGGAACTATTGTGCCTCCTTCAAAAGGGCTACAGACAGGGTGATTAAAATTCTTCATGGGAGAACCCCCACTCTTCTCCCTGACAATGAAATTCTTCAGGGAGAGGGCTAAGCCTCCAGTTCAAGAATGGCAGCACCTGAGGGAGTGATGTGGCAGACAGAATCACCCCTGCTTTAAACTGAAGCACAGGGAAAAAAATTACAAGTGCCCATACTCCTGCATTCATTTTATTCCCCTCCCATGAAACAGAGGAACATTGGCAAAAACTAGTGAGAAACAGGAGAAGGAATGAATAACTTCCTACAGTCTCCAGCATTTAGAGGACAACGCAGAAAGTAAAAAACAGATACTTTCAATTCAAACCAACAGCAGGAGAAGAAAAATAATTAAAGTGAGAGAGGAGCTTCCCAGGAAATCCATCTGCCGTAAAGAGATCAGGTAAAAGTCTGCAGAAGTATGGAAGAGAAAGAGATGAAGTAGAGACAGATGGGTGAGGCAAGGGAGAGGGACACACAAAGGTGGGGTGAATCAAGGGCTTAAAAACCTAGGAATTTATCAGTCCTTTAGATAAATGTCTGCTCCCAGAGATTTGGCTCTACCAGCAGAAAAATGCATAAACATTATGATTGCATGAAGAAATGAGCGATGAGTCTGGATTACTTATTCAGATATCACAGTAAGACCCTTACTGGAATAATTGTCTCATTGTCTTATTTTTAAACTAGTATCAAAATTCCTCTGAAAAGAAAACTGCTGTCACCCCTTTACAGCTCCAATGCTACAGAAATGGTTAGTGTCACTGATTCCGTTCTCAGGAGGAGGACAGGGTATTAACATCAAGTCAGAACAGTGTTATATAGTGTCAGACTATACTTGCTGGTAAAACTAAGAGGCCTACATCTGTTGTCTTGCTTTTTTTTTTTCCAGTCTGATCCCAAAGGTTCATGTTATGACATTTGTAACATCTGCTACAAATGCGGAGGTAAGTCAGGCACAACCTTATTACTTCCAATCTAACGCTCCATCCATCCACAGGGCTTTCATATGCCACTAGTATGTCAAGGCGACCAAAAGCTGCTCTATCTACATGAAGCAAGGTATAATATATTTCTGAAAGTCAAGAAGAAATCCCGCTTTGTTATGTCTCCCCTTCTTTTGTTGTCTTAAATTTTGGCAATGTTATTTCAGAATATTCTGTGAACAAAACAGGCAAGCTGCTCCTCCTTAGAGCCAATACAATTGCCTTTTTATGCCTTAGACAGTGGTGTGTTGAAAACTGGCAAGCTGTAATTCACATCCTTCCCTGTTTTCACTAACACTGAAACATATCCAGTTTCCCCTATCAGACCCTTCTATACTGAGATCTGCTTTCTTGCACAGCCCACTTTTCCTTCCATACTTCTCCCATGATTTTGGTGGGCTCACTGCATCATTTTAATGACAAACTTAACTTTTTTCAGTGCTCAGTGGTAAAATGCAACTCCTGACCAACAAAAAAGTACTTATTTCATCTGTGGTAACAAAAAAGTAAATGAATAAGGAAAACATTTACTAAGATGCTTTATAACTAGCATTCTTTCTATTAGCTTCTCATTGAACTTTTATTGTTATATCCACAGTACTTGAAGATTCCAATATTCCATTGTTAATGGGCTAGGGTACTGTATGCTGTGAGGACTATGCTATCACTGCCAAGTGTCTGCACAGGAAGCCAACCATTTGCTGTACGGCTAAAATCACCCACTAAAGAAATTCCCTAAGAAATACATATAATCTCTTCTGACAGCAAGCGGATCGTAATTCTAGAAACTAACAGTTTTAGATGTTACTGAACTAGGTAATATGTTCCACACTCAGTATCATACACTAAAAATAAGACAAATTTCACATTTGATAGAAGTCATTTAAATTCATTACAGGGGCTGCAGAACACTACATGGTAGCGAGTGAGAAAGAAAACCCGGTGCCTGATGACATAGGCCATCATAGGGTTTGAACACCTGCACTTCTGCCATACTCACTTTTTTCTGTCTTACTATCAGGAAAAGAAACCCCTCCAACACACCCAGCTAAGAACAACACTGAAAAAGAACAGATCTCCTTATGTTAAATGAACACTAAAATTTGAAAATATATGAAGTATTGCTGTTGGTAAATGTAGGACCCACACCCACTGCTGGAATATAAAATCCAGCTATGATATAACCAGAGAATTACTGACTAATGCATCATTATTCTACCAAAGTAAGTGACATACTGAAATGAATCCAACTGTTTAAAATTGTTTCTGGTTCTAAGGTGACTTCAGAGCTTTACAACTTCTACAGATTTGGCTTTATGGCTGACACGTGTAGGTCGTGGATTTGTTTGTAGATGTCTTTTTTCCTTTTCGTGATGTAGTCAGAAAAGATTTAATGAAGATTCATAAATGAAATGAGACTGGGTACAAGTCTGCAATCAATCCACATTTTCAGGGAAGAAATCTTTATCAGCTGCCAAAACTGAACCGTGTAATTAACTGAGGATTCTGGTAAGAACCAACTGTGCCACTAGTCAATTATATTTACTTGTCGTCCAGCTGCGGCTTCTGTCTGTTCATAAGTGAGACTGTAAGAAAATGCAACTATAGAGAATTTGGTGTTTTCAAAAAATAACCGAAGAAATTTAAGGAGATTACCAAGACCATCTATAGTAGAACCACAACAAGTTTTTAAAATCTATTGCAAATGGTTCTCAATTTCTTACTAGAAATTTTCATCAAGAACTCTTATAAGAACTAAAATAGCACTTCAGAATTGCTGAGGATTGGAAAATGACCATGCTTAAGCTGCAATGGAAATCCCCAAGTCCTAATGAAGCAGTCGTCACAGGAAGTAGTAAGACACTTTAGAATACTGGTTAAGTCATGTCAACTGAGAGACTGAACTGCTTTTTTTTCAAAAGCACTGCTGCNATCCAAAGCCCCCATGGGAAAGATTTTCCAGCACTTCCAGCACTTTGGATGGGATTCTTAATATATATGTATAAAAGTTCACTACTATTTGTAATAATCTCTTTCAGGAGTTTTTAAGGAAACAGAATCTCTTGGAAATCTCAATGACTAGTAAGAAGAATAGATAAATCTTTACTGGAAACATGATATAGTCTTTAAGTCTTTGCTGAGGTTAAAAGAATTCACACAGTTCATGATGAATGAGCTTGCAATAAATTAGAAATAAGTTAACATGTTTTCTGTTGTTATTATTACCAGCTCCAGCACACAACTGGTATTTCCCGTTTCGTTTACTGTAAGATCTTTTTAAATAGTCACGTGAAAAAAGGCCAGTTTCCTTTGCCTTTGTAGAGTGCCCAACAGGGAAATATAAGACACGTTTGATCAGAAGAAAGGCAGAATAATAATGGAAGTGAGAGCTTAGTAGTGAGAAAACAGTAAGCAAATTCTACAGCCAAAGAGAATGTATGTAGACACAACATTCACTTCATCAGAGTTGCATTCATTAGCATCAGAAATTAATTTAGCTCAAGATTCTTTCTGCAGTGAGGGAAAACATTTCTTTTATTTCATTATATCATAGCTAAGATTCACACTTGCTACCTGAAAAAGTCAAGCCTGTCTGGCCATAAGAGAAAAAGCAAGGCATTCACCATTCAAAATATATGATGAACACCTTAACCATAAAAGTTCAGTGAGTTATTCTAGCCAGATATTTTAGCATTCTTTAGCAAATTAATTTAAAGGCATCAGAATTCCCCACACAGTACTTGCATCAGACATGGACACAGATGGTTACCTTGACTTTGGGAGCAAAGTTTTGTTTTGCAAGATAACACTGTCTTTAAACCAGCTCTTTCTCACTTTCTATTAGCACTGATAAATACATTTTTTGTTTCTTTTTTCTTAAGAGTTTTACAATTATACTGATAACGTACTACATTTGGTTAGTTTTTCAACAATTACTTTTTATTATACATACACCAAATCTAATATAATACAAGTAAGCATTTACTATAAAGAGAAAAATTTGCTTGATAAGATAATTCAACAATCTGTGAGCTGAGATTTTACTGAAATTATGTCCTTTAAATCCTGCTCATATTTTACTGCTTTCCAACATCACCCTTTAATTCTTAAACATATTTCCGGTGCTTAGTCCATCTGAAGAACTAGATTTACACAACTATGTAATTTGTAAATCAAGGTCATTAATTTAATGGACAAGATTGTTTTTCTTAGAGTATAATACAATATGATACTTAAACTAAAATACAGAGTTGAATGGAGACTGCTCAGACTCAATACAGAACACATTTCTTTTTCAGTCACCCATCACCTTTATACATCCTCCAGAAAAACCAACTAGCAATGCCTGATAATGTTTATCTATTTTTCTTGTTTCTTTTAGCAACCTCCTGAAAGACAGTTTAAATCCTGACATTTTTCATTACGAATATGATATCTTAAGAGTGTTTTGGATTATTTTAAATTGCCTGCTGTAAATCAAACAACATCTTATTTTGTTAATAATACCTGAAAATCTGAGAAATTTACTTGTAAAAAAAAGATGCCACTCAACAATGTTGTAGTAAGACAAGTCAGAAATGCCGTAAGTTTTCTGTGAATACTGACAAACCAGTCTTTCAATGCAAAGGCTTTCCCTTACAAATGCAATATTATTGCAAGGCATATTCTACTTCTCTCTACAAATAAGATGGAGAAAAAAAATAACTATTGAGTAAAACTGCCCCCAATTTTTCAAAAGTGTCACTAAAAAATTCTGTTTCAAACTTCTCTGAAAATAATTCTGACATAATATTGAGGCTATCCTCTACAGGAGAGGAGAGATCTGAGGAATGAAGAGGAACCTACACGGCTAGAAGAGGAAAAAACATGCTTCGTTGTGACAGTTCATGGACAAATGACTTCTGAAGAGATAGGCTTATTTTGGTGAATGATGGCTTCAGAAAAAAAAAAATTATGACTAAAAGGAAAAGTGAATGGCAGAAATAGACTGAAAACCAAAACACTTGTAAAGAAGGAAATAATATTTTAAAGAATATGAACTGAAACTAAGAATTAGGGATAATCAAAACATAATTTTAAAGCTGTGTCTTTCTGGTTTATGTTCACTAATTAGTTGACACTTATTATGATCACTTTAGTATCTCTAACCAGAGCTAACCAGGCAACAGGGACTCAAGTGCTCTGGTTGCATACGCAACACATGTGTTGCTAATCCATTTGTTTTGTGAGGTTCAAATATTCATTTGACCTACTGGCACATAATACTTTGAGCTGAGCTAACGGTATGTCTTTATAGTCACAATGAAGGCAAATGTGAACTAGCTGTAAATGGGTTAATGTGGCCACTGATAAGGTCTAGCTGTGCTAAAAAGGCTATGAAACTTTTCCAAGAAGAAAGATAAAGTAATTTTTTCATCTCTGTTTTACCACTGCTGGGCTGCCTCCAGTCCCTAAACTAGCTTATGCTGCTATGTAAACATATTGTGCCTAAAGAAGACTTTTTAGTTAATCCCTAATTAACTCCTTAATTGTTAATGGACAAAAACCCATTGTACAAAAAATCCTGGAAAGGTCTGAGTACACCTTTTTTCCATCTCATATTCCACTTTTACACTACCTCAACTCATCTTTACTTTTTTCGTCCCTTAATTTTCCTATTTCACACCAGCTTACTTGAATTGGCTCTTTCAACCACACACATTTCTTATGAGAAAGAAGTTCATTATGATCAGAGGACCTAAAGCTGTGTTGTGGGAGGTGAAATGGATCACTTTCTAAGGCATCTGAGGCTCCAGAAGGCAACATAACCAGGAATGAAAATACTGAAACGGATACTTATTAAGTTGAAATAGTTGAACAATTTAAATTTCCTCACTAAGCACACACTCCCATCCCCAAACCCTTGGATGCTATTCCAAAAAGCCTTGTCTGGGAGGGAATTAAAATACCAAAGTTAAAATCACAGCCCAGAGAAGCTACTATTCACTCCACTGAAGATTCAAGAACTTATCATCAAAGGGGAGGTAACCTTTTGCCTGTTTGTTAATGATACTGGAGCTCCAAAGTGTTGCAACCTACCCTTGTATTCAGGTTAATCACCTAAAAAACTAACAATTTCTCTGCACTGGGGAAAGCAACATACTTAAACTCTTCCTCAAACAGTGTTTACTAGAAAGGAAAGTGAATTTATCCTACTCCATGCATCATCAAAGAACAACAAATCAAGTGTCACATTACAATTCACAATATCAGCTTTTAAATTCTATTTCCTTAGAATCCATATTATTATTGCATGGAATGTATAACAATTAATGAAAACATAATATCTCCCACCAATTTTTTTATTTTGAGAATCCATATTATTATTGCAAGGAATGTATAACAATTAATGAAAACATAATATCTCCCATCAATTTTTTTATTTTGGTTACTATATTTTATTGTATCGTGTTGACAATAATTACAGTTTGGACTCAACATAGGAGTGTATTTTTGTCCATTGGTAAACACCTGACAAAATTTCCAGAAAATCCACAATAATTTACTTTCATCAATCAGAAAATAGAACCAGATGTTTTTATGATGTCCAAATATCACACTCCTATGACAAAATTTCATCTTATGAGTTCCAGCTCTCTTCATAGTGTGATACTGAATCCACAAACCAGGCATAACACTAGGTTGTGGAAAAAAAACATCCACCAATTTTTCCATGGAATCATAGAATGGCTATGGGCAGGACAATCCTTCACTAGATCAGATTGCAAAAGCCCTGTCCAACTTCAAACACTTCCACAACTTCTTTGCACAGCCTGTTGTCTCACAACCCTTTACATAAAAGTTTTATTCCTTAAGCCCAATCTAAATTTACCCTCTTTCAGTTTAAAACCATTGCCCCTTGTCCTGTTATGGATTTATGCACCCTTGCACTATAACAGGCTCCACCTTAGGATCCCACAAAAAGTCCAAGTGAAGGTTTCCAATTCCTTTTTTATTAGCTCTCAGGTTACAGCTTGAGCTCAGCGTTACTAATGCTAATGGAGACTATTCAGAGAGAAGAATACAGTTAATCAAACTTATTCTATGACAATCCTGTCACTATAGGCCCTGGTAAAAAAGTCTTCCCCTGTCTTTTTTATAAACTCCCATTACTGAAGGGCTGCAATAAGGTCTCCTAGAGCTTTTTCTTCTTCAGGCTGAGCCACCTCAAATTTGTCAGCCTCTTTTCACAGGAGAGGTGCTCCAGCCCTCAGGTAATTTTCACTGCCCTTCTCTAGACCCACTCAAACAGTCTTTTCTGTGCTGGGGACCCCAGAGCTGGATGCAATACTCTGGGTGGGGTCACATGAGAGCCAGAACAGAATAGGAAAATAACTTCTTGACCCGCTGGCCATGCTCCTTTTGATGCAGCCCAGGATATGACTGGCTTTCTGGGCTGCAAGTGCACAGTGACAATTTATACTAAACTTTTCATCCACCAGTATCCCCAAGGCCTTCACAGGGCTGTTTTCAACCCACGCCCTCCAGCATGTACTGACGTTGGGAATTTTCATAGCCCAGGTGCAGGACCTTGCGTTTGGCTTTGCTGAACATCATGAGGTTCACATGGTCCCATTTATCAGCATTTATGCTTATTTCTTCCTCTGGAATTACATGAATCATGGGAAGTGGCATCAGAGCACCGCTCCAAGTAACGCTGCAGAGGCAAGATGCTTAATTTGGACATTCTTGCCTGTAATTATCAACAGACAAGAGACCAAATACCAGCACTTGCTAATCATACACTTTTGCATCTGTTAACTATCCAGTTTGAAACTACTTTCTTACTCATTTCATGCCAGCTCTTGTATGATACTCCCAGTTAATACCATACTGCATTAAACTTACAAAAACTACTGTCTGGCATCAAGCCTTTTTGGCAACTCCTGCAAATATTTAAACTGATTTATTGTTTCTGAATTTTGTCCTTCAGTTTCCTGAATTAACATTATTTAGCTTTATGAGTTTAAAGTATGAAACATAAGAGGCCCTTTGGAGATGACTTAATGCAATGCATTTTCTCTAATCACTGACTTCCAAAAAGTAAATAAATATTTAAAAACTATTTCCTGAAAACTGAGACCGAAGTGGATCTTTAATAATGCCCACAGTATGTCCTACCTCAATCCAAAAAATACTGTTTCATTTAAAATTTAAGCATGTTGGTAAACTAACCGCAATGTTTTAAAAACTGAAGCAAAAAAGGAAGATATTTTAAATAGTGTGCAGGGTGGGTGCATATTCAAGTTCAAGTAAAATCTCTAAATCTCTCCTTTCTCTGAATTGCTTATCCAATAAAGGATGTTCTTAAAAGAGAAATGGGATATGTGCTTTTCTGAAATTTGAAGTACTTTTGCTCCCAAACCCTTCTATAAATGAGCTGTTCAATGAAAGTGTGTTTTGATTCTATGTTTCATATTGCAGTACTGCACATAATTGTGTGTTCAATAACTTGTCATAATATAAAATTACCAAAACTAATAAATGATTCATAGTTCTAAAAATATCCTGTTATAGATGAAGTTTAGCAGAGAGAACAAGCTTTATTTGCATTTAAAGTTAGAACAATGTTGATGGTATTTAATATTTCCTAACATGTAGAAATTTCTTGTTCCATTCTTTGACAAATAAAAATCCTCTTAGTTAATAAAAAGAGAGCTGCCATGTCAGTTTAAAGCTTAAAAGAAACACAAAACTCCACGAAGCCCCTTGGAAGCACTTCCCAGAGTGATTCCAAAATTAAAATGCACTAACTCAGATACGCCCAACCACGTAATAGTATAGATGTAAAGGTCTACATAAACAGAGGAAGACCCTGGAAACATCACCCAAAGCCTTCTGTCCACCCTATTCTGCAAGCATGATTGACTGTGTCATGTTTATTGTTAGCCCATCTGGACAACAGGTGCAGTACTTAATGGCCACAGTGTACTTGATTATTGACTAGTGAATATTTCTGCACAACACAATAGGCTGCAGAATGACCCTCAGTAACAGACAGACTTCCTACCCATGTCTACATTCAAAACCTCTCAAAACAAAAGGAAACAGTTTTCACCCTATCTGGACGTTTGGTATAGAGCTTAAACATACTCACATTCATCAAATACTTAGTTTGCCAGGCTTGTATAGAGTCAGTTTAAGGAATAAAAAAACAAGGTGTATGAATTTCAAGCTTGGGGACCTCTAATTACTTCATGCTTAAAGTTTAACTATAAAATGTAGATAAATTGCTGCACTAAAACCACAGAAGACCCTCCACATGATTTGTGCCGATGTATCTAAAGCTCAGCGAAGCTGATCCCAGGGAGACTTTTCCACTTAGTCCTTAGAGAATTCATTTTGGAACCGTTTCTAATGAGTATATAAAGGATTACTTGGATGTTTTGGTAAAGCTACCCAATAAATTAGTCAATCTCAAATTTTATTAGCCACAAAGCATTACAGTGGTCATATAGCTGAAGAACACTGAGGGAATTGAAGGCATATTAGTCATTTATTTAGGCAGATACCAGAGATCAGTACTCAGTACAGGATGTTAGTTGTAACATTAAGCTAATTGGCTAATAGTTGCAGCAGTTCTTAAACAGTTTTTGTACTGAGAGGTGTGACCCCTTCTTGAACCAATTTATGTAAACCCAGAGGGAGTCCTAAATTTATTCCAGTTTCATGAATGCATGGTCTGGATTAAGAAACTAAAAGCAAGAAGAGTATGCATAAAACCAACTGTGTAAACCAAACACCTAAAATTTACATGCTGTCCGCTTGAAAACTTTCTGTTTAACAAATTACTTGAGGTAACAAACGTTTAAAATAAATTTAACAATTTGGTATTAAAAACATTCGTATTTCATCCAGTGCGTATCTCAGGGCTGTAGGTTTTTCTTCTCAATCCTACCTTTGGCTATTTATCTAGTTGCAAACATTTAGAGACGTGAAATATTTTAAGAAGACCTTTGGAAATGGCCTGAGGTAATTTCAAACTTAACAGACCCTGTCCCACCAGAGCTCATTACAGTGCATTTTATAACAAAGTACCCTCTACTTAATTTTCAGAGCTTAGCCAAGCGTACTAGAAATGCAGCTGCATTAAGTGCAATTAATGGTATAATAAAAGCAGTGGAGAGCTGTTTAAGAGCCAAGAACCAGCATTAAACAGGGAATCCATGTTCTCTAACAGTCAGTGATGTGTCGAAGTTCCAGAAGTGCAAGATTTCCACTGCTAGGGAAGGAAAAAACAAAAAAAAGAAACAGCATGTGCTGTTGGGGAATGAAAAAAGTCTTCTGTCCTTCAACAATCCCAAAAGGTAGACTAAAAGAGGATTAAAAAAATATTCCCTCCAGTTATGCCACTAGCATCCCCCTCTCTCTTTGAGCATGAGTCCAAAACAATAAACTCATATTCCCACCAGCAAAGAAAACAGGCAAATTCAATTCCAGGGAAAGTGAAATTGATAGTAAGTGACTCATATAATACACAGAATGATCTGGTTTCTTAACTAACAAAGTTTACTTTCAAATGACAGAATAGAAAAAGAAAGAACACTTTTGTGACAGGAAATTATATTTTATTTTAAATAAAAATATTTTATTTAAAATAAACAAAGTCATGTCACAACTGGACTGTTGATTATAAAAGCTCTGCAAGTGTTAAATATGGAATTATCTGATAACTAAATTATCCTCCCCGGGAATTAAGTCAGTTCTTGTTTGAAACTAAAGAAGAAACACTGTGTTAAAGACAGAAGACAACCAGTCTCTCCTGACAAATTTCTGATAGAACTCAACTGACCTCTCATGAAGAAACTACTGACAAAATTTTTCTATATGGGACTAATCTCTTTTTCTTTTCATTTGTTTCTAGTCTTGAACCTTATTTTCATGTATTTAACTCTATTATTTACTTTGGCAGAAAAGATCAGTTAATTCACGTGAGTGGGCTTTCTGATTCACAGACAGTAAGTGTCTTACAACCTGGTTTTATGGTAAATTTTGAAAGCACAAAACCCCTTGATTATGCATGGACTGAAGATATAGTAATTCATTTTGTACACACTGAATATAAAAAAGCCTTTCATGAGTGCTGAAGATAGAAAAAAGTTATGATTTTGTGCTCTGCAAAAGAATAACAGATTTCTAAATTGTGAAATAAAAACAATTTCCAATTTTCAGTGCATAAGTACTGTAAATACAAAACCGATAAGAAAACCCTCAGAATTTCAGTGCAACTTCTCCCAATAATGGATAAATGAAGTAGACTAGATTTTGTTTTACACTTCCCTTTTCTAGTAAAAAATACACACTAACCATACATTGCTTATCTTTAAAGTTGATTTCAGGTGGTAAGGGACAGAGATAACAAACAAACAAACAAAAGACCTCCTACACCTGTTATTTGTGGACTAGACTGCTGGCAACTCTGGCTGAAAACCCTATATATGGACTTGGAAATAACCATCAGCGTGTAGAAAGATGAAACCTGCTGTGACAGTAGATCTCATGACTCTTAGAAATATGTAGAAAAAATAGAACACACACATTTTTCCTTCTCACAAAGCATATGAATACATCTATTCCTGATGTTCTAGTTATCCAGTGGTATATTCTGAGTTGTGGAAACATTTCAATATATCATTGAGTGTTCTCTCTTTCCTGTTCCCTCTGTTTGCTGAACCTCACACATAGGGGCTGTTCCCCCACCAAGACTGTTTTGCTGCTGACTTCAGATCTTTTTATTTACAGCATTCTGCTGCCTCTATCATTCTTTACAGTAACATAATTCTACAACCATCACTTCAGTATCACAAGAAAGTAACTTTATTTATATAGGCTTAAGTAGACTGCAGAGAATAGCTGAGCATGTTATTTCAGTAGATTATTTAATTGACACTCATGTTTCCTGCTACTCTCTATGATCACACAGTAGATAATGTATCTTTTTATATTGTCTTTACATATCTTATGATGTAATTCTGGAAAAAATGTTAGCTACTGCTCAGTAAAACAGTATAATTACTGCTGAAATAACCACAGTGGTATGGACAGTGTTGACAAAATAATAATAATAATAAAGCCTGGGAAATGTAAGTATTAGTGGTACAAATTTCTAAAAAGACTAATAACTAAAACTGAAACAATGGGACTAGAAACTGAAATGTATCTAAGGTAAGGAGTTACCTCTGCAATTAAACCAAGAAATGATTTTTTAGTTTGTCTAAAGATACATTAAACACATTTCATCTTGCTGTTACCAGGAAAGTAATAACAACAGATAAAAGTGAATGTCTGGGAAATTATTCAGTGTTAGCAAACTGTTGAAGAAAATTCAAAAATACAAAGAAAGAAATCTCTCCATAATCTCATTCCAGTTTGGAGATGTCATGGTGCACTAAGGAAATCTAAAAAGCTATCAAGATGGAATGTGTAGAATTTGAAGAGCAGTATAGCTAGTGAAAACCACAACCTTGAGAGCTAGAAGGAAGGCCAGATAACTCAGTTTCCCTTTGGGGTGCTAGGTCTCACAGAGCACTTGCAGGTAGAATAATAAAACTAATTTACCAAGGAAGAACAAACAGGCATTTAAAAATATAAAACATGAAAGATGGAACTGCAATTATTTTCTGAGAAGAAAGTGAAACATATTTTAAGTAAGACAGCAAGGATTCTTACTACAATATTCATAAGCTGAAGGAAACTAGGTGTCGAAAGGAACTAGGAACTGGTGACGTGGCAGAACCTTTTTACTCCAAGCTGAAGTTTGAGTAGAGCTCGTATTTCTACTTGAGAACTGACACAAGTTGGTGGTGTCAGACCAACTCTCAGTAGACAAGCATATATCAATTACAGGATGCTCTACACTGATTCCTGCGACAAGGCAAGGAAAACTGACCAGTCTTAGAAGTCAAACTCTCAAACCTACTGGTACTTCATTGCCAGGTTTGAACGTGTCTCTGAAACAATGAAGCAAAGAGCGTGTTAGAACGGTCTGTTCTGATTCTACACATTTTTTTGCCTTGTAAAAGGCAGCTAGCTGTAAGGAGAAGTTTACCTTACATCCTTTTGTAAGAAGTAAAACAAAATAGTCTGGAATAAGATGAAAATATTTTCAGACTGGCTGAATGAAAAGCTGTCAGGTGGCTAACAAGCATGTTGAAAAATCTAAGTCAGCAGGTATGTATTTACCAGAAGCTGAGTGTGGTCTCTGCACCTCTCCTTTCTTGCCTTTATCTCCTCCCCATTAAGACTGTTTTGCAAAGTTTGTGTGTACCTGGTCATGGCTGGGGAGGTGAATACAAACTTCGCTGAAATGTCAAATGATTTTTGTAAATTTCGACATAAACTCACGACCACACCATCCTCCCCAAAAAACCAAACCAAACTAAAAAACGGTCCAACCAAACCCCCCAAACAAACAAACAAACCCTACACAAACCTGGATGCCAAATCACTTGAAAAGCTTATTCAGGGAAGATATGGATTTGATGACTGTGTGGGGCAGTTCACTAACAGCAGAGATCTTACTTATCCAACTGCAAAAAAAACAAATGTTGGCACAGAAACAAAAATTTCAGAGTTGAAACTAAAAATAAAAAATCCAGGCAGAAGAATAAAAAAATTAGAAGGAATGAAAATATGTTTCAGGCTTAAGATGGATAATATCATCTCAATATTATTAATACAAAGATGATCACTACACTGAGCACTGGGAACCAGGTCATGATAAAGAATAAAAGAAAATTGTATTAATCGCAATCTCCAAAGGCAGGCCATAAAAGCCATATCGCACATACTGAAAAATAATTCATTAAACTATATCCCAGCTGGAAGTAGTGAAAAACAAACAGAATAAAAAGACACTAAGCAGCAGGGAGAAATAAACTTTATGGAACTGTCAAAGCATGAACAATAGGAGGGGAAAAAAAAGGAAAGAAACAATAAATGTGTCTGGTTTATTGGTAAAATAGCCACATTAGGACAGACATGAGAATTAAATTTAAAGCAAAACCTGAGATAATGCCAAGGCTGAAGTATCAAAATTATCCTACTGCAGTTCAGGACATCCAGTACTTGCAAATTGTGGCTTGGCTGTATCTCACAATGAGAGAAACATCACTAAATGCTAATCACTCATGGAACGTCAGGCACATCTCTTATGTACCCCAAGATGAAGTGAAAGTGAAAATGTCCACATTTCAGGATTGATTAATAAAGCAAAAGTATGCATAGCCCCTATATGGGAAAAAGAACACTTTCTCAGCTAGCTTGTCTCTAGGTTTGATTTAGTGATGAAAAGTAGTACTTTGCATAAACATTTCCAAGAGCCCTTTTGTAATGTTACATACCTCTTTCTCTTTTTTTTCATTTGGAGGAACAGATGGGAGAAGGGAACACTATAGTAACGCATTCCATTGTATAATAGAATTAAAAATAAGGTGGAACACTACACAATATATTCTGTTTAAAGAAACTAATACCATCCAATTTGAGTCTTTGCAAGCTAAGTTTGAATAAATTTTTTCTCCACTTCTGGCTTTGTCAGTTTTTTGTGCCCCAAAAGCTTGATTTACAATAATGTGTGTCAGCCACAGATTTTTCAGGCTTCATCTGGAGCTGTGTTTTATCAGAACAGATGAAAGTGTGGCCCAAAGTGTATGGGCAAACAGGCATCCAAAGCTACTGGCAACTTTGGAAAATTTCAGCCCATCCATCTATTGGGTTCTGCTGCAACTGATGGTCTTTATAAGCGAAGATGTCAGTATGTACGTATGTATGTATATATAAGCAATGTACAAATGGTAGTGCACTGTAAATGTAAATTATGTCAATCTTTCCATTTGATCCTCGGTTAATTAATTTTTTCTTTTTTTATTATCAGCACTGAATACCACAGAAGGATGAAGAACTTTTTCAGATGAGCCAGACAGATTATAGGTGCCTAGCTTTCAATAAAACACAGAGGAAGCTGAGGCCCCAGATTGCTTTGGATTCTTTCATGTCACTGTTACAAAGTATTAAATCAACTATATTTGAACATAATTCATCCACCAGTCATTGACATAAGACAAAGCAGACCTTAAACTATGAATTACTGACTTTACTGAATGAAAGCATGTTTTTTCAATTAAAAAAATGCTGTATATCCCGGATACAGTTTTATGAAGACTCAGTAAGGATCCATGGTAAATGGTCTCACATAAGACATTAAGCATCTGCAAATGCCAAAGTCTCAGATGGTAATTCTTTCTCTCTCTCTTTTTCCCCTTTGACACCCTGAATCCCTATTCCATATTATGGACTAAAAACCTGGAAATTATACCTTTATAAAGCAAAACAGTTTTTCAGCTAGAGGAATGAATAAAATTATATTTGACACATAAAAATTTCTTTCCTCCACCCTCCTTTTTATAACTGAGAGTCAAACTAATTTAAACCAAATCTGATTTAAAAATCCTGCTGAGCTGAGATTTTTAAATACCAAGTTTCAGCCTGGAGTGAATTTTTATAGCTGTGTTATAAACACCTGAAAAACAGCAGGTGCCATAGTAATATATACAGTTTGTGGTTTTATATTATTTTCTTAGTTTAAAAAGTAGGTTCTAGTCAAAGTGAGGTTTTTTTCCTAATTTTGTTATGGATATTACAGTTCAAACAAAATGCTTACAAGCCAGAATTAATTTGGAATGAACACACACATACATATGTTATAGTTTACAAAATTATCCAATTGATACATTTACCATTTGGCTAAAATATAAAAAACACTTCCATAGGAAATTCTGTGAATAGTGATCAGAAAATGAAACCCCTGCCAGAGAAAGTTGGTTAAGTATCTCTCAATAGTGTGTGTGTGGTACTTTAATGTACTCTGTTAGAGTCCTCAGTTCCATAATAACTTCAGATAAAAAAGATTCAGTCAAGTTCTTTTAAAATAATAAGTACTTTCTCAAAAAGTGATAAAAATTCTTGTAGTCTTTAGTTAAACATATGTGTTGTTTATCTTTCAGGCTTGAGTGTGTAACTGTTCAGAAGTACTCAAGAAAATGAATCCACATCAGCTGTGAGAATGCAAAGTGGATTTGCCAAGTTGCATTAAACTCTGCTGTCTGGACTTCTCATTCAGAAGTAAAATAGTTTTGATGCCTTTATATCTAGTACATTTAGGAAGAAAAATTAATTTTAAAAAAGTAATAAATAAAAATTAACAATCCTGAACAACGGTTCGGCTGTGTGAATGAGCACCTTTAGAGTAAAGCAAATATGAACTTCACTTGCTGTTTGGTAGCTTACATGCACACACTCACTGCAAAACAGAACAGTTTCTCTTTGAATAAAAGGTAGTCCTAACTACACGACATTTACAAGGGAAAAAGCATACACCTGGACTTTTTCTGTGAGTCATCTGATGCTATAGAAATTTACACCCTCCTTTATTTCAGAGTAACTTCTCTGCACCTGTCCCTAACCTGGTGTGCTTTACTAATATATTTTATACTGAATTTTGCTGTATCTTCCTGATTGAATTGAGAAGTTCTATGACTGGATTTTAAACAAATAAAAGACTAGCTTTAAACTAAAACCGACATTGATTTCAAGGTCTGAGTTTTAAAAAGTTTGCACATGGTTTTCCACTCACAGCTTTCAGTTACAGATGTAGACACTGTTCACATGCAAATGATTGTTACTGCATTGAAAAAATCTTTGCAAGAAAACTTGCACGTGCAAGTGAAATAACTCTGCATTCAGTTTTTTGCATACATTGGTCTAAGTGGTCATTTTTAGGTTCCAGCCTATCAAAGCTTGTAAGTAAACTCTTCTTGAAATGAAGCAGGCTAAGTTAGATGGAACTACTTAGGAATTTACAACTTAAACATGTGTTTCAGTGGCTTCCTGATTAATGAATTAGTAAAATTTCAATATATTTTAAAGGGATTTAGGAGCAGATTCAGAACAGTATTTGTGACATCTTAATTCAAGAGTCTTCATCCTCAAGAGCTCTGTTAGTTGCCACTTGAAATATCCACATACCTCATTTTCTGCCTCTTCATGTTTCCACACCACCAGTAAAGCTCAATGCCCATTTCACACAAAGCCCATGGCTGCCTGCTAGAAGTGACACACTCAGGTTATGCCTTCTGGATTATGTACTGGCAGTAAGTGGCAGCTGGCTGCCTTTTTTTTTTTTTAATTAAAAAATAAATTATAAAACTACCATCAAAATGATTACTCGATAACCTACTCAAGCAGTCCTCAGAGGAAAGAATGAAAGCATGGCTCCTTCTAGTAGATTGTCAAAATTACCAGAGGGCAGGATTCATAGAAGAAAGCATCCCTTCAAATCCAAGGTCAGCCTTTAGGCTGGGGAATGTGAGGAGGACACAGTCTTCCAGTAAGGGAAAGAAACTTCAGTCTTCCCAATGAGAGAGTGGGAGTCATCTCCAGCCTCCCAGTAAACAAACCAATCAGTAGCTGAAGAGGCTTTAGGAGATGCCGCTCATTCTTCTTCAAGCAGTTTGTTCCTCAAAGGGGCAAGAAAAAACCTTTCCAAAGCTTCACTTTGGAGGGTGGTGTACGTCAGGAGAAGGCAGTGGGCTCTACAGGAGGGGTTGCCTGGCCATACTATGCGACTGCTGCCCTTAGAGCTTCCTTCAGGTCTAGCACCACCCGACCCACCAGCAGGCAGGACAATGTTTGAGAGGTCAGATGTGCAGCGAAAGAAGCCCAGGCTAACACGACTCCTGAGGTTGTTGCCCTCACCTGTACAAGTGACAGCTGAGACACTTGCTCAGCTGCACCTGCACTCTCACACTTCACAGCCTGCTCTTTTAAAGTAAACATGCAAAATTTAAGTCTGAAAGAGTCAGGCTAGAAACTGCAGCTTTATGTAGGTAGCTTTATGTGCTCAGCTGTCTGTCCACCAAGAAGAGAATGAACTGTTGGAAACCCAGGCCTTCACACAGAGAGGGGCATTAGCATTGAACCAATGTAATGTGTGCTATAGAGACACATCCTACCCCCTCATCTCCAGATAAATGCAGTATCGTGGAGAAAACAACATCGACACGAGCGCCAGGATTATCGTTGCTGTTCAGGCAAATCCAGCTAGGTCGCATAATGAACATGTTAATACAGAAAGAGAGGTAGCCTACACAAAACGGATAGGTTAATAAAGTCCTTTTTATTACCTTTCTCTCCCTGAGTTTGTCTTTGATGTGCCATGGGAAGGCTGAAGAGAGAGTGATTGCCACCGGGGATTTTGAGAAAAAGTAGCCTCCGGCTTAATACAAAGCCTGAAGATTAGGGTAGAAGTATGTAGACTAGGAGAATCTGCTAGCTAAACATTATCACATGTTCATTTTCATTAAAATATGCAATTTCTTTCTTATTAATTCCATTTCCTTCAAGAACATGAGTAAGTTACCAGATGCAGACACTGATGCACTAATATTAAGGGAAGAATAAGCACAGAAATCTTTTGTCAATGAGACTGCTATTTGAAGGAACAAAAAGATACTTCAGAATATAATAAAATCATTAGTACACACAATATTATGGGGTTTGAAGAATGGTAAATTTTAAGTATTCCTCCAGAGATGCAATTTGTCAGCTCAAAACCATCATTAGTCTGAATCATTCAGGTCTTATAAGGCTTAAGGGCTCCTTGCTGGTTGTTTAAACATGCATTTACCTTCAGGTATTCACCTAAGGTTACTTCATTTGAAAAGAGTTACCTATAAGGCACTGTGCAACAGCTAAGCACTAACAGAATGTTTTGCTAAACAGGAGTGGTTTAAGCATTCAATACTCTGCTGTGTGAGGACTCTGTTCAGCATGTGCTGCTGTGCTGGTGGGGGTTGGCGGTACGGTAAATCCAGGCCTATCACATCTACCGACACACTGCAGCCACATGACAGAAGGAATTACATTAGTACAGACTCTCTCTGCAGAGTCACCTCTTTTGACAAATCTTTTGAATACTTACTTTAAACCCTCAGATTTTATTCAGGATTGTCCTGTCTTCCTCCAGCCAGCATGAAGTTTGTATAAAAGGATAAAGCATTAACCTTCTGAAGAGCCTTTGACTAATCCAACAAAAATATAATTGTGCATCCATGCCTAAATTAATACAAATCTGTGATACTCTGCTGATATTAATAATTAAATATCAGTGTTTGTTGAACCGCAGCCCAAATGTATTTCCTCTGCAAAGTAGTTACTTCCTTTTGTTGACAATAAATAAATGTTGGCCCTCTGCACCCTTAGAGTTTATTTCTTATTCTAAAAAATTTCAGTTTAATTTTCCATTTCTCTGTTGTTTATTGAGAAACAGAAACATGTATTTACATGCAAAATTAAAGGACAGAGCACTAGTCTGGCGAGAAAGATTCCTGCTGTTAAATATACTAGTTGCCTAATGGAAAGCCTTCGATAATTTTTTTTCACCTCCCCGTGCCTCAGTTTCCACATCTTTACCACAAAGAATTTGCCTGCCCCATTTTGAGAGCTTTTATAGATGGCTTATTATTTAATCTGAGTTAATATCTTATCTGGGGCTAGTAAGTAAAAAATAATGGTAATTTTTCAACCGAGGTATGTATCTATAAGAAATAAAGGATAGCTTTTATAGCAAAAGACCAGGAATTGTTTTATAATGCTTCTAGTTTGCATTAGAACAGGAGTTATAACTTTTTTTAAACCCGCTTATCTCTGGATTGTGTTCCTAACAAACATTAAAATATTTTTTTTCTCAAATAAAGAATAGACTGACCTATTGGGCTCACTACTCTTGCAATCACAACAAAAAGGGAGTAATTTTAAAGGCTGCAACACTTTGGACTACAAAATAGTCATATGTATTTTAAGTCTACTGGAATAAAAATCCCAAACTAAACCAGAAACCATCATCAAATATCCCCCCCTGTTAAAAACCAGGCATTGATATGTTATTAGTTATGTTCTATACCCTAATTAGCCACAATCATTCAATGATAATTTTCCATACGCCTACAGAAAAGCCACAGCTCACAATGGCTCCACTCAGATAGTTTACCGTGGAGTAAGTTCGAATTAGAAAGCAGGCTCTGGAAACTTCTGAGACTAAATCTTAAATGCTGCTGACCATGAGGTGCACCTGTGCAGTGCTAAAGTGCAAAAACTCGAAACAAAGAGGAAGGACAGCTTACTATGAAAATATGAACTATTTTCTCATCTATGTAAGGATTTCCATAGCTGCTGCAAAGCAGATTTTATTATTATACAGAATAGTACCCTGCATTCTTGCAGTGTTTATCACCCACGGATTTCATAGGTTACTAGAAAACTAGTATGCATAACTAATATATTTCACACATGAATAAACTAAGGTACAGAGAGATGACTAAGACTAATTCTGAAAGACCACAAATTCATGAAATTTTCCATGTTGAGGGTTAGACAAGCCTTGCTTGAAAGACAGCACTAGTGCCAAGATCAAAGATCTTCTGGTCCTGGCTTGTATACTCATGCTTTGTCAACCAGACTATTACTCAGTGTCTAGTGTAATCTGAAACAATCATACAACAGCTAAAGACAGCAATTTAAGTCTGAGAAACTTCCCGAACCTTTCTTTTAAATAATGTTAGATTGATTGTACTCAAAGGAAAAACAAACAAACAAAAAAGCTCCAACCAAACCCAATGCTCAGCTCTTGCAATTTGTACAAGACCAGCATTGGCAAAGTAGCAAATATATATATATTAACAACATAACTAGTAATTGAGATTACATTAAGCAAAGTGAGAATTAAGACACGAAGTGGGAAACCTTACTTAATGTTAAGTATTACAGAAGTACCAAATAGCAGAACAATTTCAAATGGAGCTTCTAGGTTTGAGAGGTTAGTATCTGTCCTATGTGCACAGTAACAAAAACATCAGTCTTATAAGTTAATTCAAAGTAATTGTGTGATTGTAATCTTTTTCTTTCATTATTCAAATAATTTGTTTTCAGTAGAAAAAAATATAAACTGTGTCACCTATCTAAGAAGAGACGGGAACTAACAAGTGATTTAGGTCACTAAGCTGCCTAAAACTCCTTCATCTGTTGCTTTTCTGTCTGATTATAAATCAGACATTATAAATCTCAGTGATTATAAATCTCAGTTGCTTCAATGAAAATAGTGTAAAAAGTCATGCCAGTTTAAATAAAACTATATTAATTAGAACTGACACAGCATTGAAGTTTTATAATACATTTAAAGCTGTATATGCTTCTGGAACCCTGACAACTTTTTCTTTTCTTTCATTTAATGGGAGTTCTCCAAAATTATTTTAAATGAAACAATATATCAGCCAAGAATTTGTCCCAAAGTCCAATGCAGCAGGCCTTGTGGAAGGAAAATAGGGAAAAGAGAAATTTAATTAATATGTTCAACAGTAAAAAAAAAAATCCACTTCTGATCATTTCAATGGTAATGATAATTTCTAATAACTTGGTTTCTGCTGATGTATGAGAAGCAACGAATTTTCTCACCTTTTGATGATTATTCCTGAAACTGCCTTTAATGGTCTTATGTCTTAATAATAGTGCACTTATTTTCACATAGTTAAGTGTGTTTTTGTAGCTACACTAGTCTAAGAATAAAAGCAAAGCAAAGTTTGTAGGAAGATGACACTGAACCTGAAAGCACGATAATTTTTCTCCCGAATTTATCAGCTGTTGTAAACATAAAGCAACATTGAGACTATTACAATAGCCTTTTCCAGCTAAGGCAAACTGCAAAATGCTTCAGCGACTCTTCTACTTCTTTTACACTTTGCCCACTTGTGTTGTTGTCTGATTTAAGCTTGAATTAATGTGGATTGCCTGAGGGCTTGTACACTATGCAGTTTGCATGCATTTCTAAATCCCCTGTGAACTTCATAAGTTTATGCCACAGCTACGATGACAATTGCTTCTTTGAAAGCAAAACATTTCTCCTCTGTCTGTCTTTTCCTTCTTTCTTCTTTTTGGGGTGCTTGGAACACCTAAGTGTCAGGAAAGATGAATGCAAAAAGGCAAGTTATGCGGCATGGCCTCTTGTCCCTCCCGGAAAGATTCCTTCAGATGTGGTGGAAGGCAGGCTGCGAGAGATGGTGCCCAGCCCAACCTGTTATCTTGGCGTCTAAGCCCTAATAGAACAGTCTGACCAACTAGTGAGCAGGCACAATGCCATCCAAGCATATGGACACGAGCACATGCAGCCAAGTGACCATGTAGGAGAATCAAATATGTTTGCTGAGGGCAGGAGTCCCAGCCTGAAACATCCAAACAGCTGTCTATCCCGAAGTTTACATGCTTGTGGTTAAGGGGATGTGACATAGCTAATCCAGATTTTGGCTAGATTAATTTTAAAATACGAAAATTTGCTTTCTTGGCACAGAAGGCATTTTGGGTCCTAGCTATATACCAGGGTCTTCAAAACAGTATTCCAAATTAATTCCCACCTGACATTTTGGAATTATGTTGTGAAATATCCAATGCACTTTCTGTGTGTTTTACTTGCATGCAGTATTAAAAAAATACAGAACAGTCTTCTGTGTAAATTATTTGTTTTGCATCTCAAAATGTTCCTCCAGAAAATCATTTTAATACTGCAATTCCATATAAAAAGGGGGAGTAATTTATTTTTCAGGGCTACACTAGTACAAAAATCCCACTCATAGCCCTATTTTTCCAGCAGGCTCTGAAGCATTAACTTTTTCAATTGGAATAACAACTCTTTCTACAAATTAGAAAACAAAAAATCATTCAAAACTATTTATCAATAAAATGATTTAACATAAATGCGACTGAAATGTACACAGCTACTGAATTGATATTATGAACTTCTGTATGTTGGAAATTTCTTATATTTTAATACTGCTTTTCAATACTCAATGATTCTAGATGTACAGAGAGATTACTTATATTGTTTATAGCAAAGAGCAACATCATCAAAAGTACCACATGTTTACTGATGATAGCAAACAGCAAGATGTTCAAAAGCGATTAAATAATTCAGTAGCCTGAATCTAACTTTCCAAAGTAAAGGAACTATTAATTGCAGATTCACAAAAAGTACCTCCTCTCACTCGAATCAGTAGATTATAGGGATCTAAATATAATATTTGAAGGTTCGGGACTGAAGCTGAAGCATTTTTGAAACTAAGATAAAGAGGGTAATACATTGTAAACTGATTTTTTAGATATTTTATTCTAAACTTCAGACAAGTCTTGTGCCAAGGGGGAAAGAATATACAGTCTTCATCACAGAAAAAAGTGAGTTTACATGCAGCCTCTTTCAATACTCTGATTACCTGAAATTGAAGGAGTTACAAATACTGTAAGTAGCTTTCATGTTCCACTAGGAAACCGAGCCATAAAAATACAAAACAATAGACCTAAGATTGCTCGTTACAAATTCTTAGGGCTTTAAGGCCTGAAAACTATCAGTATGATTTAGAGAAATATTTTAGAAGCCTGATTAAATACAAGATCTCAATGTGATTATGCAGTACAAACACCAACAAAAAAACCCCACCAAAAACCCACAAAACAAAACAAAAACCCCCAAACAAACAAAAGCAAAATAAAAAAACCCCGGCACCAAACCCGCACACTTTTCAGCACAGAGCCTGCAATCTTTAACACCACATCATTCTGAAGAACTGGTAGTATTCTAGTTTCTTACTGTGGTCTATCAGGTCACTTACATGTAAATGGGATTTTTGTTTTTTCACCATACGCCCTTTAAGAATACATATTTGGCAAAACACCTTTTTCTTTCTGCAGCAAATGCAACTAATTTCACTTCATGAAGTGAGCAAAATCTCTCCTTATCTTTTTCTAGAAGCACAATTAAAATAACAAAACCAACCACAACCAAAGTTAAATTTTCTTCAAACTTTAGCCACAAAAAGTCACAGTAAATATCTAATTCTGGATGTGTTTCTTCTAAATCAAAACTTAGCAGCGTATGTTGAAATGGTCAAATATGAGATCTGAAGTTTGAATTAAAAACCAAAATTCCCCAACACTGGACTGGGTAGCATCCAACTGTTCTGGTCCCTGTTTAAGGGTTTAAACAGAGTGATATAGAGCAGAAAGAAACCTCGCGCAATTCAGATTGATAGCATTTATAGAAAATTAAACTGCTTGTGATTCTTGGAAGAACTGTGATCATATTTTAGTGTAGGCTAAAACTGTAAATTTCAGGTGATGTTCAAAATTTGACATCAAAGGTGGTTCAGATATATGGCTACAGTAAAGTTTCATCCTTTCTAAATGTGCCTCCATTGCAAGGGTAAGTAAAAAAATCATCAGAATTTATGCACAAAGCTATACGAGTAATTTTCTTGCTTCAGTCTCCAATTGCTGCAGCCCCTTATCACACAAAAATAAAAAGCTCTCCCAGTTCAGATGAAAAAAAAAATTTTCATTCTCTCTTGGGAGAATCTGAACTCAAGCTGTGAACTATTCTGAGTTCAGGCAGTATCTACTTCTCTCGTTGACACTATTGGATTATGTATAAATAACTGAACACTGGGAGCAAGGATTCCCATATCCTGACAAGTTGCCTTCACTCTCAAGATTAGAAAAAAATATTCTTGTTCTTGCTCAGTGTCTCCATGACTCTGAAACTGTTTCTTACAAAACAGAAAATCCCCAAAAGAAAGATTCTAAGAGGAAGTCTCTTTGAGTATATATGCAGGCCACTTACCTGAGAAGAGCAGAAACTTGCATGCAAATCCATTTGGCTACCTGATGCAAAATTGCTTATCTGCAAAATGTTTTGGGGGTACTAAAACAGACTGTTTCAGAGGCCTTATAAAAGTATTCTTACAAAGATCTTCTCAGCTCTTTCTTATCCATATTGCTTATTACATACAGAGTTCTGCAAGAAAAGTGGGGATAAAATAACAATTGGCGTTATAAATTCCGTTATAAACTCCTGTAACTGCACGGTGGAAGATTTCACTAGACACTGAATATCAGCAGCAATTACATCGCAGAACTGAAGAGCAGGAAGATTTTTTTAATTGCTCTTTATTTAGCAAGACTATCATGTTCTCTCATTAACTGATATAAAAATGAAAGTAAGTACAGAACAGTGAATCCTAAACAGATATATTTAATATTTTCACCAAAGGAACACTTATTAGACTGTTCACAAAATCACATAAACACATGGATTTAAATCTGTTCAGAACTTCTGCAATCCTCTTTGTCTTGCACACACCTTCACCAATTATTCTTACACAATAAATAATGTATATATGGAGTCCTTCCATGTTTTATACCACACTTCATAGGGTAAGAGGCAGTCATAAGTGTATGAAGTTCAAACTGTGAAGCTGGCTTCCCTGGGGAGCCTCCAGCCTCATACAAGGGAGACATAAACAAGCACAGTGAAAACAGGGTATGGGGAGATTTTCTGTCTTTTTCAGTTTGCACTGGGAAAATATGAAACTATCTGTCCAACTATTAATTTATAAGTATTAAAGTTTTTGTGTTTTGTTGAGTTGTAATTGAAAATTAACCAGAAAACCAAATAAATTAACAAGCTTCTCCAGATGTTTGTGAAATCTTATAATAAGAGTACAGAAAAGAGGTTCCGAGGTAAGCTTTAGAAAGATATGAAGACAACACAAAGTGAACTGATTTCTACTAAACTCTGAAAAGCCAGGAGGAAGTGACAAAGATAAGCAATGGAAAAAACAAGAATGATTCTGGAGTGTGGGGCAAAGCTGCAACATAGAAAGTCTTACGTGCTGTTGTTTTTGAGTGGGTGAGAAGATTTAGTTTTAAATTAGAGGACAGAATGCCACTAAAGAGGAAGAAAGAGACCAGTTTCTAGAAAAAAAGAGACTAAGCACAGCCATGATCTTCAGACTTCCCGATGTTTTGACAGTGGACACTCAAAAATTTAATAAACCTTAGAAGAAAAGGAGAAAATTGAAGCTATTGTAGAATACAGCTGGCAATTCCTTAGGAGGCTTTTCTGCAGGCAGAGAAATAATCCCATTCTGCATCAGTTTCCAATGCTATGCAAGGCGCTTCAGTTTTTACCTAGGCAGCTCTTTATAGTATGTACTTTGACTACTTCTTTGAGCATACTTCGCTCAAACTCTTACTTTGCAGTAAGAGGAGTGCACAAAACACTCAGCTGGCAGCTAACGGAAGAAAGAGAATCCAGGAGGAGATAGCCATTCCCCAAATGGATTCAGCATGGATCAACACAGTCTAATTTGCTGACCTTTTGGCTGCCCTCTACAACTTATTTATCTACTGAGCTTTCCCCTGAGATAAGAGGCAATTTTGATCTTTAGGGCTTCAATGAAAGAAAATTCCTCATCAACACATATATTGCTTTTTCAGCTCTGCCTTTATTTAGTATAATTATCCTAAGGATAATAGCTATATAGTATAAATTGAAAACCAGTATGTAATAAGGAGAGAAATTCCAAAAGCAGACTTGGAAAGGACCTAAAATCCTCTAGGACAAATGGGTACATAAGCAGCATAGTAACCCGGTTGTTCTGGGAATACACTTAGAAGTATTACAAAGATTACACCATATTTCTGGAACATGATGTCGCTTACAGTAGGGTTCCCCCTGTTTCTGTCTCCTTTGTAAGTGAAAAGAAAGATGGTAGCAATAGACACTTTACTATTTGTGTTCTAGTTTGCTAACAGGAACATGCTAACTTTCTAAGTTACAGACAAGCAAATTAGTTTTATCTAGTATACCTGCATTTCCTTCTTTGCTCATGTGTAAATCTGCAAGAGTTCCACATGCCATGAAGGACCTTGAAAATTTGTATCTTTTCACACCCATTTCTAAATTCACAACTTGATAACATTTAGTCAAGTGATTTTTGAATAGGACTATCTTGTATTGAAAATTTCTTTTCAGTTTGGATAATCATCTATGTAAAAATGCAATACCCTAATATAAAAAGGTTAATATAAAAAAAATGTTTTGCAAACCTATATATAGAAAACTATATTTCTAAAGTTCTGAAGGAATTAAATGTCAGAAGACTTTCAAAGAGATAATATTCATTGTACTACAAATACAAATCCTGAGGTGTAACCCAACTGAATCACACAAAGAATTTGTCAGAAGACGGATAGCAAAATCTTCCGGTATCATGTGTTAAACCAAATCACAAGATGATTTTTCTTTCCCCTCCAGAAAGGCATTGTATTTAGTCATGGGATAATTAATTTTAAACAATTACAGATCCAGAATTTCAGGACTGCATAGACTAGTTTTCTACGAAGTCTTGGATTGCTGGAAGTAGTTTCCCGCAAACACTATGGGACCTGCAGGTGCCTGAAGAAACAAAAAAATAAAAAACCTCACACCTTACAGTCTAGTCATTATTTCCTTCTTTCCTTCCCTCCTTGCATCAAGGTAGAAGGCCTTGGTAAAAAAAAAAGAGCCATCAGTTAAAGGTTGTCTTGGTAAGAAATCTATTTTCTACATACATTCCTCATCCAAGTTCATAACTTCCTATACTGACTTTGCCTTCAATTCAACAGAAATTAATTTCTTCCTTCCATCTCTGCAGCACATACAATACCATGCCGTAATTCCTGCTCCCTGTAATTTTCTTTTTCAGTTCATTCCCTTGACTGTTCTCTGCCAAGCTTGCCTCTCCTCTACAGAGCGTGCTGTGCACAGTGGGAGTTTGCCACTGGAGCTGGAAGTGTTGGCCATTTCTCTCTGAGCACTGGCTAGAGCAGTGGGCTGCACGGCATCGTGCTCCCAATCCAATGGTAACTCGTGCTTTTTTGTATCTCCTCCATATCTCCTCCAGTGCCTGACTTTGATGGGTGTCCTTTTAAGCTGGATACCATCCAAAATTTTACTTGGGCTTACCTCTCATTGAATTCCTTTTCTAGAACAGAACTCTCTAAGATTATTAATTGCATCCACCAACTGCAGAAGAAATACTACATACAGTTCTGGTGTCCCTGACATAAGAAGGGCATGGAATGGTTGGAGCAAGTCCAGGGGAGGGCCATGAAGTTGATGAGAGAACTGAGGCACCTCCCCTATGGAGACAGGCTGAGAAAGTTGGGGCTGTTCAGCCCGGAGAAGACAAGGTTGTATGGAGACCTCACAGCAACCTTCCAGTATCTGAAGAGGGTTTACAGGGAAGCCGGAGAGGGACTCTTCATCAGGAACTGTAGTGATAGCACAAGGACTAATGGGTACAAATTGAAGGAGGGGGAATTTAAGTTAGATATTAGGAAGAAATGTTTTACCATGAGGGTGGTGAGACACTGGAACAGCTTGTCCAGGGAGGTTGTGGATGCCCCAGTCCTGGCAGTGTTCAAGGCCAGGGTCAATGAGACCTTCAGAAATCTGGTCTAGTGGGTGGTGACCCTGCCTATGGTAGTGGGGTTTGGGATTAGATGATCTTTAAAGTTCATTCCAACACCTTAACATTCTATGATTCTATGAAATGTCCTGCACAAATATTTGAACTGTAACCTTCAGCACGGATCTTTCTGCTCAGTTACTCCACATCAGCTTATCTTTGCTCACCTCTCCTTTTGTTTGCCCTCTTTTGCTTTTCATCATATATGTAATACTACAACCACTATAATACTGTTGTATAATATTAAAATGCAAATATGACTTGATGCTAATTTAGGGCTATTGACTGGGATTATTCTGTTCTGCATCCACCTCTAAGATCACAGCAATGAGGTGAAAACATATTTTCTAGCACATACGTTATTAAACCTATACTATCTTAGACTATTTAGTAGGTAGGAAATGGATCAGACTCGTGTACTTCATCTAGTCACTACGGCATTTTATGAGTCCATATGTATTCTCATGATGGGCAAGACCCATCAGCTCTTGGGATCGTCACCTGCTCTTCCATACATGGCTTGAAGTTTCCAAGTCTTAATCACAGAGTAAGAATATGAGCTGCACATCTGCATGGAGAAGTTAACCTTTTGACATGCAGCAAATGTGCAAGCTTTGAAGCATCTGATTTTAAGCACTAAAAAAAGGAAGCATTCACAAGGATTATCAAAACATAAGAAGCTTGACAGAAAAACAACAGTTTGCTGATAAATTGTCATTTCAGACAGTGGCATTAGGTACACTGGAGAAATTTAGGGACGGTGAAGTTATCAATTGCAAGTTCAACTATAAAAAAGAACCTGATAATTAACAATATTCATCTATGACTGAAAATTTTGTTTCCACTGTCACTCAATTACTGATAACCATGGAAATCAGAATCTCTAATATTTCATTAAGTTTTTTATCTGTATGAAATATTATAACATAACTCAATTTTTACATGGCATGAAGAAATTAAAAAAAAACCCACAGATAAATCAGAAGAGTCTCACACTAATAAAACAGGGTAGCTTTGACACTATTGCCTATTCAGACCATGAGATGATACTATTTAGGGTATATAATACTGAAAGGGCAATCTGATAATCACACTAGAAGCAATTTCAAACCATACTACTGCTGAAAAGTCAATTTAACTTTCCAGCTTTATAAGACTTTGTTATTGCTATTGTTAATTATTTCTCATTTAATGGGAAATTGGCAACAAGGTCCCCAACTGTCATTTTAAATCTGCAATAATATCATGTGAAGCTTTTCGTCCTTATTCCCAAGTCCTGGATTATCAGAGCTAAATGGCAGCTCCAGCATTACAAAAGCTCAGGGGCAGGTACTGTTACACAAATTGCCAATTCAATTAACAGTGTGTAAATGCTCCACTGGCAGGCTGAGGGAAGGACAGCCATTTTGGCAAGTGTCATTCCTAATTTATCAAACTGTCAAACCTTCCACTCAGGTGCCTGCGGTCACTGTCTGCCTCTTAATGCTAAGTTGTAAAGCTGCAGGAACCATTCTTGTAGCTTGACAAGGCACAATACTCAAAACTGATTTTAAAATCAAATGTACAGTTGTCTTAATTATTCTCAGTATAAATGATGTTTTAATTACAAAATCAGAGTGGGAATATTCAATCAAGATCCAAGATTACATTTATATACAAGGAGGTGGGCAGGTGAAAGCCCGATGCCTAGCCTGTTTTCAGAGAGAGCTATTCAGTTTTTCTTAGTACGGTTGGTGATTGCCCCCCTCCCTCAGCTACTGTCCTTTAAGGTCTTTAATCTGATGCTGCACTTGGTTCTTACCAAACCGCTGTGTCTATTAATGCTTTTCAGGGGAAAACCCCAAAACATTGCTTTCGTTTTCACAGACCTTGCTCTCCTTCCTCCAGCAGACATGACCAGTCACTTGAATTAAGAATTTTTAAAAAGTCTTTTTAAAAAGAGAAAAATAAAACCGGTTAGGAGGGTGTTCTCTAAAAGAGAAAGGCTAAATAACCTCACACTTGAAGGCTTTCCCTCATTTTTTTTTTCCTTGAATTTTTTCCCTGTGTCAATAGAAACAGCATACAGAAACTACTGCATATGCAGATCAGAGCCCCTGCAGTGAATACATGCACTGTGCAGTTCACTGGTGCCTGCAGGATAGCGCTTGAACAGTACCCCCCTTATGTACTTTGGGGGGGATATTACATCAGAGCATCTGTAAATGTTTGCTTTTGGGTTGAATACTTGCCGACGGAGAGCTGTGGAATGTTCTACTTAAATCAAGCTTAAATAGATATGCCCATTTTAAAGAAAAAGAATATGTAAGTAGAAAAAAAAAACTCAGAAAATTGTCCTTTCAGTGTATTGTTAGTAAAAATGTTAGTAAAAATGAACAAAATTCATGGCACAGTAACAGCAAAGAAAGCTCATGTTGGACTAGATGAATGTGTTCTGTAATCCATGTCTGGACATCATGGGCCAACAGGAGATGCTCCAGAGAAAAAGAAGAAATCCAAGATAAGTAATTATGTGGTAGATAACATCAGCTATAGTATTCTGTTTACAATAATTAACTTTAGTGAAAACCTGTATTTATGTACATCTTCCAAAGTGATCAATTTTTTTTTTTTTTTTTTGCATGGTAGCTAATTTGATCTACAGGTATTATTATCACAGCATTAGGAAACTGAATACTTTTTCTTGTTATATAAGAGAGCTGTAGCCTTTGACTCAATTCTGTGATGTCACCGCAAGTTCCTAACCCTGCATTCTGTGAAAGAATGTATCCAGACAGTAACAGAATTCAATCATGTGATAACATTTTAGGATGCTCCTTAATTCTTTTCAGAATTAAAAAATAATTCTTACAATGCCTTCAACAGACATGGTAAAAACAACTGCGTTTAGTATTCACAACATTATTTTTTCATCCATATGACCATAAATGTGAATGAAGAAAGTGCTCTGGAGCACAGGACAACCAGGAATGAAACACTGCTGTGTTGAAATAAGAAGAAGAAATTTCATGCTTTGGTAGAAAACAACAATTTGAACTGAACTTGACTTCTAAAGCTTTTAAGGATTGGCCCTAAATCAAGCCAAAACTGTTTATAAAGCTCTGCTAAATATTTAAGACTATGGACTCCATCCAATGCCCCATAAAATAATTGGGACCATCCTAAATCCTTTACTTGCCCTATTGCAGCCGTATCTGTATGAAAAGATAGATCTCTAACTGGTTCCAACACATGAAGGAAAAACAGCAAGCATTTGAGAGTGATGAGGTAGATTATTTCTGTCACTTAAATCACTTTGCATAATTTCACAAGAGCACACAATTAAACCAAATTTTTAGAGGAAATGAGGTGACTAAAAATAGAGAACACGATTCCAACAAAGTTTCAAAAACAAATGTATGCTTTGAAAATACTGACAGGCACTAACTTTTGACACTTTCATATGTGAAACATATCTGCACAGAACTGACTTTCCTCCACAGTAAGTAGTCTCTATTTATATAGAGAATATAATACAAAAATATAATAATATAATTATTGCTACACTACTTACTTTTCTGCTAGTGGTCTTTTGTAAATCTAGCTCATTTGGAATAACATCATACAGTCTGAAAGCACGCACATACTTCTTTTGAACTTGAAAGTGCGAGAAGGAAGAGTCAGGACAAAACAAAAAATCTTAAATCAGCAAAATAAAACAGATGCTCCTAGGGCTATACATCAGAAACTTTATCATCTCTATAGATTTTGCATAAGAGTTCAGGAAACTACATGTGAGAGTTGAGGGTGAAAGGATGCATACTGCACAAGAAGCATCAAGCGTGACCTAAAGAAATACTAAAGTAAATATAATATTACTAGAACAGTTTCAGATTCAAATAGTTGATAGGTATTTCAGTTTTCTACAACTGAAAGTTGTTGAACACGGAATACCTTCTTAATACAAAAGAAAAATGTTTAACCACAAAAAAAAAAAAAAGGAACATTTTTAGTGTCCTCTGTAAATCCTAACCCTGCAGGACAAAGCAACCTTTGAAGCTTAAGTAATTCCAAGCAGTTCATTAAAATAAAACTAGGTGAAAAACTGTTAATAAATAGTTTTGTATCTATGAGATTATTCCAACTGAATTTTGCTTTCAGAACATCAATTTAGGCAGTGCTGTGATTCAATAAACCTGTGTCCTGTAGCTTGAACTGTGCAAGAAGTTGAATCAATCTGTATCATAATCACAGTTCAAGTGATAGATTGTTTCTGAGTCTGAGTTTCTTCAGTCAAGAATATTTTGCAGAAGAGGAGAATGAGGGCTTTGACTTTGAGAGATAAATCCAATAGAGATAATAATTCATATGTATTTAATCTGATCTCCATGCATTATAAGACTTTACTACTGCATCAAGAACAGCTTTTGTAAGAAAGCAATTCACTGTACTGAAAAGCATCTCAGCCACCGGGGAATGATTATCAGCTTCCACATACAGAAATGCCAGTTAAGGGCGTGGAAACTGTAGGCACTGAGACTCAAAATATCGCTTTGGAGACAGAGGTTCCGCACCGATTGTTATCCAAGGACCACATTGGTTACATTAGCAACTAGTGCCAAATAATCTTAATCCAGACAGCATGTGGTATCAGAGTTCTACGGTGATGTATGTTCTATACTCATCAGTTCTATACCGATGAGCTACCCAAGCTAGTTTCACAGCTTTGAGAGAAGTCTAAGGCCACCTGAGGAGCTCACTGTACACTCATGTCCAGTGTAGTCATACTCTTTGTCTCTTTCCCTGGAGTCTGTGTAGGTGCACAAAGGAAAAGCAGCTGAAACATACATGATGGGAGGTCTCTTGAGAAACCTATGGAAGTTCAAACCAAATAACTGTTCAAACAATAAAACTTTGGCCTGGTAGTAACTTCAGAAGGGTAGCTGCCACAAAGTATGCTAAGGTAAGAGTTGCTCACAACCCTTGTGTGAGTTCAATAAATTTAACGAGATATTTCCTTAAAGCACATTTTCCTTGAAGACTGCCGGTCCTCCTACTAGACCCTTACGAAGTAGTGTGCCTAAATTAACATGAATACCTGCCTAACAGTGTCTAAGAAACTGAACTTGATGTGTGCGGGTACTCTGAACATATGCCTTGTGTTTGAGGCAACTTTGGGACTGGTGTGGTAAAACAGAATATCTATCTCGGTATCCTGGATCCTGTCCTTAGGCAACACAAGATGATTCATATATAAAATTTCCAGAGCAGGAAATGGTGAGTAATCCTGCAGACATAACGCTCCACATTAGCCTAGATTCTAAGGGTTAGAAATTGTTTTAGGCTTTAAATCACCTACATTAAAATTCTGCCCTGCAGTTTTGGAAATAATTAGTGATACTTATGTATTGGTTGTTAGGAATAGGCTTTCAGCATGGGAAACTTTTAATACCTTTTGTGGGAGAAGCGCAAAAGAAATCTGTGGCTGTGTTTCTTAGCATTCTTCCTGAATGTCTGAACTAAATGAAAATCTTACTGAATGTGTTTCTCAATTTTTCCTGTGGAGCAATCATTCAGAGGGCTAATCACGCAATATGTTTGGAAAAATTAGGGGAAGACAAAGGCACAATAGGATCCAGCGTTCCTCAGCGCTGTCTTCTTTTCCCTTACACAAATACAGCTGTCAGCACTTTGAAACTGCTGAAAAACGAGGCCCTGTCCATATCTGGGCTCTGTTTCTACCTCCTACCTGTGTCAGCACCAGCACATGCACAGTGAGCCAAGCTGGGGAATTAAGGGGGCAAGAATCCTTCCTCTGAGGATTCTTTGAGCTGGACTGGTTAGCTCACACCGGCACGGCAAAGAAGCCAGAAGGAGGAAGAAAGTAGAGAGCGAGACCACCCACCCTCTCTAACTGCAGGTGGAGTCAGTGGGATTTAGGTCGTCAGCTAAGAGATCCCAGTGTTACTGTCCAGGATCTTTCTGGAGATCTCAGAAGTCCTCCCATGAGAAACAAGAAAGTATTAAATACTCCAGTATTCTTTGGTGGCAGGCAAAAATAGAGGAACTTGGAATAGTTTTTATTATGTTTAGTGCCACATTTTAGAAATATATGAAGAGGCTACTGAATCACATCCAGAAACAATCTCCCTCCAAGTTACATGACTTTTACTAGAATTAGATTCTAAATTCCTGTTGCTTAAACTTTAGAACCAAATTCCTTGATTTGACATATTTTAGAGGAGTGGAAGACTTTTCCAGCCTCATCACTATCTTCTCTGTCATAACTGGTATCCAGTGACAGTTATATGGGGGACAGCTGTAAAATTCTACCATGATTTCTAAAATACACTGAAGAATTTTATATCTGTATGATGTCTAGAGGATTCTAACTTATTCTCGGGTGGGTGGGGAAGTTATGGATTTCACTCCATTTCTGTAGAGGTACTCAGAGTAGTCTGTAGGATTCACTCTCTTAGTGTTTATGAAATTATCCTCTAATTGTTTCTTCTCTTGCATTTGAAAAACAGGAGTTTGGCCAAGGGCTAGGATCAACCTGGTCCCAGACTCAGTATTCTTGTTCAAATGTGTGCTGATTTTCACATGGAGCTAATTAATGGTGCTTAATTCATTGACAAAACAAGAACAAAAATGGTAAACTATTTTGGTAAAATAATTTGTGTCACTACTGTAAAGGTATCTAAAAGTTCTAACCTCCTTTTGGCTTTGGCAAGAAGCAAAACTAATAATCATGATGCAAGATTTGCCTGGGTTCTGCCTCCAATTCAATACAGCAAAGTGGCAGCATTTGCCCATATGGAGCTTAAGGGAAGCCAGTACTTTAAACATCAACACTTTTTGTTCTTGCTGCACCATCTCTGCCTCTAATCCAAAAGGCAACATTTCTCCATTCCCACACCATGGCAAAAGCCTAAGAGGGCAGAGAAGAGAAATGCTCTAAAAAGTGTTGCCAAGTGTCAACCTACCTAAAGGTTTAATGTGTTTCTCTCAGTCTTTGCTTTCCTGTAACCCATCTGCAGTTTCTCCCTGTAATTATAGCCCATGATTCTTTGAAGTTGCTCTGAAATGGCACCTCAGGATTTTCAGTGTCTCAAACACAAGCGCATTTGTAAAAAAGAAATAACTCTCAAAATGCATTTAAAATGTATCCAGGTAATTTGTAGGAAAGTAGAAATGGCTACCACATGAATAGTTCAAACATCTGATCAAATACATACTTTGCAGTGGAGTCATGAATAAGACAAACAGCATGGTGAGCCTGAAAGAACTGGCTTAGTGCAAACCAGATAAAGTCTTGCTTCACAAGACACAAGTTTCAAGCAGTGCCAGTTGCCTGTCTGTGGATCTCACAGAATCATTTCTTTCACTGGCTTCAGTATCAATTTTCTTAGAGCTGTGGTTCTGTACTGTTATGCATCCAATTCAAATTCATCCTGAAACTGTGATCTATGCCCTGCCTAAAACTTCGCCTCGAGTGCCTCAGTCACATTTCAGAAGGATGGTCCCTCTCCCTCCCCTCCCTTTTCACACTGCTGGGACTGTGGGTGCCGCAAGCCCTTGATAGTCAACCAGCTTGGCTGGCCAGCACAGAGGAAGCAGGTTAATCTTTGTACCTCCTGCCCAATTCTTGCTTCTGTAAGCAACATCTCTAAACCAGTCCTTTACTTATTAAAAAAAAAAAAAAATCTTTGAACTACATTTTGCCATGGCAAGGAAAGGAAAGGTTATTTCTTCCTACTGGCCTGAATATACTAATGCTAGTCACAACCTAGACATGAAAGAACAAATTACAGTAACAGATGTCCATATATCACTAAGGTGACTTCCCTCCCGATTTTTATTTTTTATCAAAAATGGTGAGTCTGAAAAGTCAAAACAAAATTAATAAAAAAAAAAACAAACCAAAAACAAAACCAACCAAAAACCCTGCAGCATCTGTCTCAGCAGAGTTCAAGCTGGCTGACAGTTCCTTACACTGAGAAGCTGAGAATGATGCTATAATTAAAATTTCATGAACAAGACAAAAATCTATTTTACTTGAGAGAACTGTATGAAAGTATATAGAGAAAAACTGAATATGGTAATTTTACTTTATCCCTGGCCCTGAATTTAATGATTTAACTTAAGAATCCTGAACGAAATAATTGTTAGGAACACCTCATAACTTAATTAATTACAAGTGTCATCTCTGTTAGGCACGGAAGCAGGTATTAACTATTCCAAGTGAATGCGTGGCTATTGGCACAACACCACTCTGGGTTCTCATTTGTTTGGTGACTGAGGATTAATTCTTCCTGTCCTTATCACAAAATTTAAACTTGACCCAATTAATTTTCAGTCTAGAAAGGAATAAGCAAGAAAAAATGAGTAATCATTCTTGAGACAAAGAAAAAAAGTAATGGATAGTCAGAGGCATCTTACTGGCACCTATTTTACTTTTCATATTTTTTTTTTGTATAACATGCATTGCTTTTACTGAATTTCAGTCAACTCCATGGGAGACAACACCATCCGTCTTATTCCATCTTTTAACAAGGACTTGATGAGGTGACACAGGACTGATTCTTAAAAACACATTACCTGTTATGTGAGGCATTGTGTGACAGGGAGAACTATCTCCGTGACAGGCACCTGACAGCAGATTTGTTGATTTCATGGTCACTTCATTTAAAGTAACAACAGGGTGAAATATGCCATCTGATAATCTGTTTGAATGTTGACTGTGAAAAGCACTTAACATTTCTGCCAGCTACTACTACTACTACAGAATCTGTTCTTCAATATGTGCAGTTTTACCACCCTCTTTAATAATTATAAGTCAGAAACACTTATCCTAGATTAAAAGAGGGGGAAGGGGGAAGGGAAAAAAAAGAACTTTAAAGAAGTCACCTAGGAAGTCTGACATTGCAGTCTGAAAATAAGAAGATTCAAAATTTAGGGCATGTCACACAGTGAGACTATTGTCTGCAAGACAACTGGCTGTTTGCAGACAACTGCTGCACCTGCACTGCATAGGTGATTTTAGAAGAGGTGTGTTGCCTTTCTCAGTCACCTTTCTTCCATGTGAAAGTTTAATCCAGATACTTAAATACAAACATCTCCCTGCTTAATTAACAGGTAGTGATAGCATAATGATAAAAAAGGAATGACTTGTTTCAGAAAGGGATTACACTGAATTTTGATACTACTACTCAGGATGAAATTTTGGTTATGAAGATGGTATTATACACATACAAATTTATGTACCAGCATGACAGGAATTAAAAAAATTAAATTATTAAAGCTTCACTAATTATTTAGATGCAGAGCTTGTAACACAATAAACCACAATAACACAAAAACTATTATCCACTGTCTAGTAACCGAATTTTTGAAACCCTTGTTTGCTTTCAAACAAGTTTGGGATAGGTACAGACAGCTCTAGATTAATCTGGCAGCACTGGAAGTTACGTCAAAATCTGTCCTTAAACAGAGACATATAAAAATGCATGGCATGCACAAACTACAAACACTCAATTCAAGTAGGGCTAAATGAGACAAATTCTAACAAATCAGCACTGTACCCCTATCGTAATTAACATGTACTCACACATTGAACTATCTTGTTGATTTATGCTAACCTCCATGAAACCTGATGAAGAAATACCTTGAATCGATGTGATTTAAGCATTTAAAACCACATTAAATATGAACCAGAAGCAGGCTGGTTAAAATTTACACTTTCTCTGAAAGATTTTTGACACATTCAGTGCTTGTGAAAGCTGAGGGGATGACGGCCCTAGTCAAATACAGTTGAGTGAGCAGACTGCAAGCATCCCACATTCCACCTCCAGTGCAGTTCAACCGTGACGTGGAGGGACCTGCCTTCTCTTCTACTTTCCTCCTCACACTCACTTTTATTTATTGTCTTGTAAATCTTTTATTAACTAATTCCTGTTGTTGCCAAGTAGGTGGTTTTTTAAGTACTTTTAATATTTTCCTACACAGTTTAACTTAAATTCACCTAGTCTTTCTATTTAAAAATAAAAATTCTGACAAGTTGACAAACAGTCTAAGACTATAGCAAGTATCTTATTCCTAATATATGAAGATATTATCAGAATCATTTTATATGAATTTGTTTATCTTTAAATCCTCTTTACTCAGGAAATAACCTGAGGGGTTCAGGTTTCCATCTTCTGGGATCACAGCAGTGGCAGCAGAAGCATGTATTCGAAAACTTCAGTGTGGATTATGAATGTTGTTTTTATAATCAGAACATTCTGCATGTTCTTTTATGGCACTGCCAACTCCAATGTTTCCTGCTAAACTTCAGCTACTTTAGAAATAACAATCTATAGTTATATTGTTAAAATAGCTACTGTCAGCTTGAAATCCAGTAAATTAAAAACAAAACCAAAACAAACAAAGAAGCACTATCAGGTGCTAAACCAACCCTTGAGATTCACTTGCCAATTTCTATGGTTCTAAAACCATATGCTTTTATTTTCAGAGTGGCTTTTCTCCTTCTGCAAAAGCCTCACAGAAACAAATGAAAAACGAGGCATAGTGAGAGCTATCTGGGCAGCAATAGCTTTCAAAAGTGCCTAGGAGAAAAGTAAAGAAACCAGGGAGAGTACCTCAAAAGGGAAAAATGGCTTATTGCTTAATCTATTTCACTTAGAGTGCTCTCTGGAATTACATAAAACTCTACTGAAAGAAACCCCCAACATTTATGGGAAAAAATCCTGTTCAGAGGTCTACTGTGCCCCTTTAAGCAGACATCGACTTTGAAGCACGGAACACCCCTGTGCCCCAGGTGTTGGGGTATTTTACGGCTGCTCTGCGTTGCATCATGCACCATTCTGGGCATGAAGCCAGCGCCACTGGCCAAGCGAGGTCACTCACACGCACAGGGATCTTCTGGTGGCACCGATCCAGCCTCTGCTGCGCCTGCCACGCTGCCCCCCTTCCTCAGCTTCCTTTGAGGAAACCCTGACAGCTCTACCCCAAACTGCCCCAAATCCTCACTTGATGCGACACCGAGCAATTTCAGGGGCCATGGCAGCACCACCATACACACACATTTCCCACCCTCAGAACTGTGCTGTTACTTAGCTGTTGAGGAAAGTCTAGACTAAATTAACTTGACTGACCAAATTGGAATTGCAGTCCTTGTCAAACTCAGTGGGAAAATATGCAAACTATGTTTACAGCCTTGTTAAGCATAAAGCCATTAAAAGTCATATACCCAGTAGGTTTCACAACAATGACAAGGAAAACCAGCTGCCTGTATGAAATACTGCTACCTGTCCGCATTACCTTCCCTGGTGTTAAACTCTTAGTATGAAGTCTCCTTCTATCAGGAGGAACAACATTTTGCTTTATATTACCAAGTTGTAGAATTCATCACTTTCATCTCTCTGCCATCTGCAGGATATTGAAAATGAAATGAAAACAGAACAGGATTTTTAACATGAGGGAAACACCTGATGTATGAAGTTATTCAAGCCCCAGGAATGTGTGGTATTGCACATTCTCACTGTCACAGCCTTTGCTGAAAAGGATTTCCCTGACCTTTTCTCTAACCAGCAAACAAATAAGCCCTATCTCTCAGCAGGAGAGAGCACTGCTCCATTAGATCATTAAGCAGTTCTATTCAGACTATCCCAGTCTCCTGTCCTTGGCCCTGAAGAAAGAGCTGGCACCGGTCCAATCAGTCAGATAGAAGGAAGGCAAATGTGCTTTCGTATGGTACAGCTTGAAATGTCACAGCAGGATGAAAGTCGTGGAACAGACAGCAGTGAGGAAAAGATGTGGTGCTACATGAGGGGTAGTGTTCCAACAAGGAAAGGCTGGTGTTTCAGTCTGCCAAACAACGTAATGACTCATCCAGGCAGAAAAATATTACCACCATGGGAATATTTGGAACGTCTCAGTCTGAGAGTAATTAGGGACTAAACTACACCGGCATGCTTCAGTGATGAAATGAGAAAATAAGCAATACCTCTGTCAAGTTCTGATTGGAGAGTATTAAATGAATATGGGTTTCTATCAAATCTGACCACAAACTAGTAACTTGCAGCAGATTGTCAGAACAGAGCAATATTTCCACTTTCACATAAAATACGATGGCACAAAAAAAACCTGGTGAAGTGAAAAATGTTACAGTTGGCAGTAAGAGTTTTAAGGAAAATCATTACCATGATTATATAATTTAATCCTTGTAACAGGCATTTGCACATAGCATTTTCAACCTCTAATTACTCTGTCTGCAATGGAATAAAAAAGGGTAAGAAGAGGATGGGCAAAAGCAGTAAATGCTGACAGTTTCATTTTATTAATAACTACTGTATACAAATCACAAACTGAAAAGCACAAATGTTTAATGGATATAGGTAATGGAATTATTGTACTACTTATCGGTTGTAAAAATGTAAATACTTTGGCAAGAAGGACAAATGTTAATTTTTATTCTTTTGTATTTCCAACTTGTGCAATTTGTATTCATTAAGCAATGCAAAAGGCCTTTTTTTCTTTATAATTGTAAAGTGACATTATAATTAAATTGTATAACCTCAGCAGCATCTGCAATTTAAAGGATCACTTACAAGCTGGCTGGACAAAGTGCACCACGTTAAGCCACAAACTGAGTTACACATCAATAACCCTTCATTCCAGTGGCTGGGTCAGAACCTCAGCAACATGAAGGGAAAAAAAAAAAAAAAAGATTATTCAGAGTAAAAAGGTTTAGAAGGTCAGAAGTAAAACCGCTTACAAGATCAAAATTCCCAGGATTCTTTAAGACTGCATACAGAGAAACCTCCTGTGACACCTGTTTGACTTCTTTCAGCTGCACGGACACTTGTAGTTCAGCTGAACTAAATGCAGCTCCCAAATTAAAAGGAAGGGCAAACACAAATTGCCTCTTTGCTCAATATAAACAACCCCCATTAGACTGGCTTAATAAACTCTAATAGATGTATAGCTTAATACAATATTCAGCTATTGACATAAACATAAATATAAATTTCAAAGAAAATAACCTACTTTAGTAAAATTACCTGTGCAATAAAAATTAATGAACTCCAAATGATTCTGCACATCTCCACCAAATTGCATTTTCAGGCTCACATCTTCAGGACATGCTGGGTGGTTTGATGCATTCCCACAATTCATCTTCCTGCTAAGCCAATTTTAATTTAAATGCAATTAAAGGCTCAAAATGAACATTATGTATTAGATAAAGCCTTGAATCTGCAGACTATCATAAATATGATTTTCAGAAAAATTAATTACAAGCCATTAGGGTACAAGTCATCTTACTGCAAATGTTGAGTTAAACTGCAGAATCAGTTTGTTCCTTCCATTAAATGTTAAATACTGATTTTAAGCTTTGCTCCAAGTTAATAGCAGAAGGTCAGCATAAAAGAAAAAATGTTTCTGAAATAATCCTCAGAGATACTGGAGACTTATCAATCCACATTAATGGAAAAAAATGTATTCTCTCTAAATGCTTAGTGACAATTAGCTTCTGATCTACTTTTGGTCAACTTAAAATAACAATAAAACTCTTCACGTTCTCCTTGTGCTCTAAATATAGCACGGATTTCTGCAGAAGTTACAGTTGGTGTATGAGCGCTTCAAATGAAAAATCCATGTATGGTGTGTGGTTTTTGCCTAACCAGTAACCCCACAAACCACACTGGAGATACCTGCACAAGACACACCATAGACCTGGAACACAAAACCGAGACCGTCAGCTAAGAGCCTCATTGTGCTGTCATTTGGTCTGAGGTGGAGCCTGAGGATTCACTACAACCCCAGCATTCTAGCAGTAGCTGTGGAAAACAGTATGATTTCAGACTCTGAGATATGTTGAAATCACAAAGACATCTTTTTAGATGCTCCTGAAGAAGACTCACAAATGTTCCCATAACTCCTGGCAACGATGATGAAGGATTTATGCATTCTAACATTTTCTATGTGCTTACAGAAAACGTTCTACATACCTATATACCCAGAGGTATATAGAACACATAGGTGTTTCAAAAATAGAGGAGAAGGAAATGGTATATTTCCTTTGATATGATGATATTTTATATCATATATTTCAAAAAGCATTTAGCACTGAAGGGACAAAGATATAAGATATCTCTCAGAATTAAGAGCAGTTTTCCCAAATTCACAACTTCTGAATCTCACTGCTAGCTGTGTTCTTCAATATCATCCTACAGCTACTAAGTTCTTCTTGCCAATAGTAACCACAATAGATACAAAGGAAAACTGTGCTTAATTCCCATCTCCCAAACTGACATATTTTATACACAATATGTCAAAACTCTGCATTTTTCATTAACTTCTGTTCTATCATTAAACAGAAAAGCAACGACACGGTTGGAGAAATTCAGCCATTAATCTCATAATAATTGCTTATAAATGTTCGTGCTACACTGACAAGCTGAATGCATCTCATGTAGTTGAGGGTGTCAAGGTAACTTTAAAAAATAAATCTTTATTAAATCACAGCTTTCTTTTCTGACATTATTCAATTTAGGCACGAATGCTGAAACTCACACCTTCATCATCTGCACACTTGATTCAACTTAATTTTATCTGGTTGAATATCAAATGTTTCAATATCCACCTCTATATCCAGGCCCTCCTCCAGCTGTTAACTACTCCAGCCCTCCAGGGGACTGCATGTGTTTGCTTCAATCCATTTATTGTCTTTTGCTTGTCTACATCTATCCCTAGACACTAATGTACTCACTTCCGGATATTAGTAGATAACCTCTGCGCAGTGAGAGTTTAATGAAATATCTGGCCATCAAGCTGGATGAATGTTATTTTGGCAACTGAACTTCATAATTTAAGGGCACTCGTATGACATTCTCTAATTTCAAGGAAAGTGGAAAGCTATTACATTCTGCAGGTATTATCAAGGTGCTTCGTATGCTTATGGAACCTTAAGCGATCATACTTTGCCAGACAGCAAAACTTCTATGAAATGAAATTTATTATATGCCTTGACGGTTTCAAAAATCAGAGCAATGATTAGGGCTAACGAACACAGAAGACAACTATTTCCCCAATGAGCTTGTTTCACAGTTCTACTTTTCACTGGCAAAGTCCGTCTACAGCTGATGAGGTGTGATACAGTTACAGATACACAACAGGATCCTTTCCATGACGTGGGGTTCTGATAGCAAAATATAAGAACAGAGAGAGACACTTTAAAATGACACTAGAAATGGAAGGAGCATAAAAGCTCTTAATCCAAGCCTCTGTGCTGTGGCACTATTCTATAGTGCAAAAAAAGAAGCCACAAACTTTCCTCACGAAGGTAAAGTTGATGTAAGCCTAGCACCTCAGTTCTTCGAAAAATGGGAAAACCCTCAGAATATTATTTCTGTTGGGATATCTTGAAATTTTCATACTTTAATGTACACTATCCTGAATCCCTAACTAATGTTCAGAGTTTTATTTCTGAGTCTTTTATCACACATAACTTTAACAACAAGAGATTCAGAAGGCTGATCAGGGTCCTGTTACTATCACTGGGGATTGTACATTGACTTCAGTGTACTGGGCATCAACTTGTTAGTAAAGCCAGCCTGAGAGCAATTAATCTGAACATACCAGCTAAAACATAGAATAGATCCACACCATCCACTCCTCTTTACCCTTTCTGGTATATTCCTGCAAGTTAGCAAAGACCAAGTTAAAAATGTGTGTGTTAAAACCTGAAGTAAATCACTTAGCTTGCCTCAGCAGGACAGGCACTTATAGTTGAGATGCCCAAGCTAAAAGGAAGGGCAAACACAAATTACCTTTGCGCACATCAAAAACAACCCCCACCAGGCTAGATTAACAAACACTGATGGCACTCTGTTTGGGACAGGGGAGTCCTTTTCACCACAAGGCTTGTAACTCAAAGCCTAGAAGCACGGTATCTATCACGGATGATAAAATACCCTTTACGGCAAGTCCGAGGGGAAAAGCAAGAGAAGGAGATTACCGCGTTCACCAGTGAGACGGCTCTAACTCTGCAAGGTGAACGCATAGCAATGCTATGAAGGAAGGAAGAGAACACTCCAGAACTAGTACAGTGAATAACACAGAGATACAGTGAGCTGTTGTCTAGATTTTCAAACACAACCTCGTTTCACTCTCTCGAGCTTTCACTGTTTGCCATTAGATTTTTCATTTCCAAATAACTCTGCAACTAAACAGGTGTAAAAAGTCAAACTCTGCCAAGCTTGGCTGCCCAGGAAGCTGTTGAAACCATGAGGTTCCCATGCAGAACACGGTCTTTGTGACAGCATGAGCTCACTCTGAATAGCTGTTTGTTCAGCGATGTGCATGTTAATGAACGCATGAATTGTTCATTGTTATGATAGAATGTTATTCAGGGTTTCACACAAACATTAATAAAGGTATTTTCTACATCTTTTTCTCTGCAAATTTAAAAGACTTTTATATTTGCATCATTCTGGTCACTGCTTCTCACCAGCTCTTAGGAAAGTGGTCCTAAGCCAATTCTCTAGCCATTCCTATGTCCCATTTTCATTTTCTGTTTTCAGTATATTAATCAATTCCTACTTCCATTGTACTCTGAATGCAAAACTCAACCCTGTTTATGCCAAGGCTCCTGTCAAATTCCAGCCCCATGCTGCAGTCTAATCTGCCTTCAGATCCATCCTATTTTTCAGCAGTTCCCTTAGAAATAAAAATTATCTTCTTTCCCCCTAAACTTTATCTTCCTTACCTTTCTTTGAAAGGCTAAGAAACATAATGAAAGATATTTCTGATGAACTTTAACAGTGTTTTCCCCCAAAATACTTAAGCTTAAGAGATTTCTGTTTATCTATAAATATTATAGATACACACACTCAAAATCAGCATAGCTTCCTAAAACACCAAGATATTTCTGAAAAATACCCTATGTCTCATGAAATTTTGTAGTCCTGAGATTAGACATGGCACTGTAGTTTCCTAACTCTGTTACTACAAGGAAAGGAACTCCCCTCTAAATCACCAGAATAACAGTATTTTAACCTTTGCCTAAGATTTGAGCAAGATATACATACACTGTACGTTTAAACAAAAGAATTTCAGAGGCAGTTCTCTCACAACAGTGATTGGATTTGAAACAGTTGCTTTACTGAATACTGAGGACTAGAGCTAGTTGCAATAGTTTCCTCAAGTCCCTCATGGGACAAGAGTGTAAATTTTGGGCTCACTGAAATACCACAGTTTTTGAAAATGCTAAAAGATGTGCAATATTACTTTCATGTTTAGTTTTACTGATGCACATGAGTTTATGTGGGGTTCCGTTGGGCTGATTTGTTTTAATATTCTATAGAAGCATTTGTTTCTTGTCTTTTGTGAACATCTATATGAGACCATTTCAGTAGGTTCATAAAACTAAATTTTAAAAAATAAGTATATTAAGGTATTTAAAGCAAACATAAAAATCTCAAAACATAAAAAGTCTCAAGATATAAAATATATGACAAGGAGTAGGTCCTGTTAACTATTCTGTAGGTGTAAGTTGGGGTCCACGAAGGCACCCACTGCTTCGCTCATGTATCTGCCTAAACAACTCTAAAACTAAGACTTTTCTGAACACCTTCCTGAAACCACTCAGCTGTGTCAGGGCTCTTTTGAGATGTTTCATAGGATTCTTTTCCTTTCAGCAGGGGACTGTATCATTCTCACACACATACGTATGTTGGCTTACTCAGAAAAAAGCTTAAAACCAGTATTTCATAACGGAACATACTGAACTAACAAACAGAAAATGATGAAGCAATCATTAGCTGACCTCTGTTTTGTTGCTAGGATTTCAGATGGCTTCTGCTTTACAAACAAGTTAAATAATAAGACTTTTACTTGATTAAAATCTGTACTATTTCAACACCAGAAATGACCCATTTTCCACTTAAAACAAAAGTTCTTCCCGGTTTTAAAATGTATGCATTTTACTTGTCTACTAATCCTACATAAAGCTTGGTGTTGTGGACTTAGCCTATTTCCTTTCAGAAACAGTGCAACTCAGTAAGTTTTCTGTACTGTGAAGAGAAAAAGTATTCCCTTTGGGGGAAAATGATACACTAGGAGAGACCACTGCTCGCCTTCCCAAAACTGTAAATATCTTGTGGACTGTTCAGAGGACTACCAAGGAAATATATGAGGAGATAGTCTCCAGCAGAGATTATCATTCAAGAGAGGCAATTCTATACCGGAACAGAAAATACAACGCATTGCTGATGTTGCTAACAGCTATGGAGAATAGCATTTAGGAAAGAAAATACTGGAAAATAACATTTACAAAATCACATAACTTCTAATACTACACATCAAAGATAGCCTCACTTAACAGTGGTTAACATGAGCCCAGTGATCTATTCAGCTGTGGTGGTTTAACACCAGCCAGAAATCGAAGTCTCAGCAACCTCTCCGAGGAAGAGACAAAAACAAACTGCTGGAATTCCGGGGGTGCACTCACCTTATCTCCCCCACCCCTAGAACCACGGCCCCAGTGATGCCTGGAGATATAGAATAGCAACCTGGCCACCGGCACGCGGAGCTCAGCTTCAGCCCCTCTCTGCAACCAGGACATCAGCCTGTACGCCAGGGGCTGGTTTCCCCTTAGGGCCACCATCGGCACTAGGAATGCTATTAAAAATCTCGGGATGAGAATTCACGTGAAATACAGAGTGTTAAATTTACACACAGACATTAGAGCAAATGAGATGTGATTCGGGATGGTTGTATGTGACAACCGTAATTAGAGAATAGACAGTCTCCATTTCTTTATGGAATCGCAGCAATCACTCAGGTTAGACGGGACTATGAAGGTCAACTAGTCCAATCTGCTCCAAGCAGGGTCAGCATTAAATTCAGAACAAGTCAACTAGACATAAAATTGTCATTAAACCCTACAAAACACTCAACAGTAATAGTTTGACACAATACCTTCAGGTAAGCAAGGAAACAAAACTTTTTAAGTCATAGAAAAAATAACCTAAATTCTTCTTAAATTACTCTTGATGTGCTCAGAGAGTTAAAAGGTTTATGTATTCCAGGCAATTTAAGGGCTGAATAGAAGAGTAAAAAAAGAGCTGTTCTGTTGTTTCAAAACAAAACCTTTTCAGCACTCACAGTAAGTTTCTACTATGAGTCTTTTATCTCTTCCATCCTACTCTGCAGGTTTAATTTCTCTCTCTGTGATTGGTTAACCTGTCCACCTCAGCACTTACATGACCCTGTAGTAATAGTCGCAAAGTACCTCAGCTACCGATGAATTTATTCTCATAATTTCATTGAGGGATACTGAAAAATTATTAACCACATTTACTGACAGAGACCAAGACAAGGACAGATTAACAGATTTGTCCATGGTCATTCAAGAACTAGGAACAAAGTTATATCTCTTCAATTCCAGTCTAATGCTTACACCCTTGAGCTACTACTCTTCTTTCTAAAACAAATCTGTCGTCTTTTTTTTCTGTATATTTTTCTCAATGGCATGCTTATCTTTCAGTCTTGAGAGTGTAATATGCCCTTTTCCTAGCTTCATCGCATCTTTCCTTATCCTTTGGAGCAAGGTCATCCTTTCTTGTCTTTGTCAATGTTTCAGTTACCAAGAACTCGCTCTTCTTTTCCCTATTTCTCTAACATAATTTTCCTTGCTTAGAAGGTTACATTTTGTCCGCACGTCGCATGCACAACACTCTGAATAACCTTCTAGTTAAACGTGCCAGGGATATGGTCTCAAAGGCTATATCACATATTATCATGCCATTACATTAGTTTGTAATTCAGTAGTATGTATGCAACTTGCAAAGTGGTCCACGCTGTGGTCAAGTCTGAAAAGCCACCACTGCTTCAGGCCTGTAAACCTGGCCCAAACTGTAAATGGGCTTACACTTGAGGTCTGCCCTTATAAACCCCATGAATACAACTGGCTCAAACCACTTGGCTGTGTGAACTCAAGCACACCTGTCAAAAGATGAACAGGTACAGCCAGGAGAGCCCATACTTTCAGCAGCTTGGTTTACCAGGTGCCTGGTTTTCTACCTGCTCAGGTGGACTTCAAGAAGATAGATATTTCCTTTATTTTCAGATCACCGTGTGAAAGACTTTTAGGATAACTCCACCTACATTAAAGGACTACTACTCCTACTAGAGTGTCACACACTCTTACACCTCTTAGCAACCTTCAGCAACATCAGTAAGAAAGAAATACTATGTCCGAAAGATCTGACAGGACAAAGTCTACTGATGGGCTCCAAACAGTTTTTCTGAAATTTGTGCTGGAATAATTTGTGTGGAAAATGGCATGTTAAAAACAGCTCACTTTCATAGCCCTTGCCCCCTGAAGATTTACCAACCTAAGCAGCAGAAATGCTGTATCAGTACAAGAGAAAAACATACCCTGGGAAAGCAAGTATCAGGTAACACCCATTTCAGATTATTTACTACATTGCACATAGGCACTGTCCTGTTTGTCCATGGTATAACAAAGTTCAGCCTCTGGACAGAAACACAACAGTATTGAGAGAAGAAATGAGTCCTGGTAAAAGCAAACAAGAGAAAACAATGCAAATGTGATGATAGGCAAAACACTTCACGGGACAAAAAAAAAAAAAATCTCCTTTCACTGAAGCCTTTGATGTTAACTGAAATGTTTTATAGTCTTCTAGACCCCTGCTGCATCCCTACAAACCTAACCAAAATAACAACTGTCAAAATAACTTATATCCTATACGCTGATTCAACACCTTAAGTCTTCCACTTCTAGCACTATGACAAATTATGCTTAAGAAACATCTGTCCAACTATTCCTACTAAACCAGCAGTCTACACCATCATCTTATACTTCCCCAAGAAAGCCATGACTCCAGTGTTCCTTCTAGTCAGTGAGTATCCTCAGTCTCACTGAATTAATCATTTGCTAAGGTCAGAAGACCTGTGGGTTTTTTAGCTCTTGGTCGGTGACAATTTGTCATAAACCAGTGTGGCCTTTACAACTGCATCTGCACAGATTTTCAGGCAAGTGAAGAACTTTAAGACTATTGATGATTCAGATGAAATTCAGAGCCTAAGGAAAATGTTTCTGCCCTTGGACAACTGGAATTGTTTCCCCTGCTTTTTACTACACATGTAAAATACATTCTCAAGTACGCTGTCAGTACACACGCAGTGAGCTCAATATTTTCTAATGGGATTATAATGTAAATAACAGCTAGAACATTTGCAGGAAAAGGCCTTCAAAGAAGATTTTCAGGAGAAGGCCGTTGAAGTATTTCTTGTATACTACATTGCTAAACTGCGTCATTTTCATTTTGTTTTACTTGATCACAACTCTTCACCTGCATTTCGTAATAAAAACTTACCATTTTCTGTTGGACTTTTAAAAAAGTGCTAGGATGCTACTCCTACTCCCCACTCCACTGACCAGTCTGAGAGAGTACTCTCTGCTACATCCAAGCTGTTAAAATATCAGTGAAACTGGGCAAGACAAGTACTGATTCTGTAGCTCTGCAACTCTTCCTTTGAGTCTCTCTTCAGTTCCTGAAACTCTTACTACACATAATCAAATGAAATCAATGGGATTTTATTTTTAAGTGATACAAATATTGCTTACTGTGAGGCATTCTACTTAAAGCAGAATCAAGTACAGCTAGAATAGTTCAAGTACTCGAATTATTGTTCTTTTATACATAATAAGGGCATCAATCTAGGTTGGTTAAAACAGAAGGAATTATTTAGACTTTTATAATTAAGTTATTTTTATAGTTAGAGTCCAGTGCACATATAAAGATATAAATTTGCAATGGCTGAAAATCAATATAAGTCTTCACACTGGGAAAGCTAAAACCAACACAGTGGATGACTTGGAGGCTAATAAAATAGCAGAGAAAGCAGGAAAAAGCAAGCACCCTTGTGAAAAGATTGAAATATATAGCCTTTAAAAATCTTACAGAGGCACCTAGTTTGAAATATGCAAATATCCTAGTGCCTGTAATGGGCTTACTCACATTTTTAAAGTTAATCAGGTGTGTTCACTTTGGAAGACCTGGATCCAAAAATAAAAGGGATGCGTCATAAAACTTTATTTCTTATTTGGAACTTAATTTGACTAAAAACTTCTTTGAAGCCCCATTCAAAGAGCTGAGCAGCAGATTCAGCTCTCATTTCAGTATAACTCAGTATAACAAGTTCCCTTAGAAGATGCTTTCAATATATAAGACAAAAAAAATAATAATAGATTTCTAGTCCACAAAAAAAAAAAAAAAAAAAAAAATTTATAAACCAAAAAAAAAAAAAAAAAAAAAAGAAACCTGCTTATATCAATTTCCTAGGTTAAACTGCTTTTTGAAAATCTATCTCAATACTACAAACCTACAATACAGTATACAGCATGGGCAACAAGCAGCAAAGCACCTCCAAAGAGATGCAATAGAATGCCTTGAACCTCTACTGCTATTACCATAAATTTTTGAGATTTTTGGACAGAAATGCTGTGGGAATTTGAATAAGAATACCACTCTATTGGCTAACTACTCAGAACTGGTAGTTTGTATGCCCTTCAATGTTTAATTTTTATAGAATTCTCAAAACTTTTTTTAAAATTTAGGTTAATAATAATAGAGGTAGTAGTAGTAGTAATAATAGTGATAATAATAATAATAGTTTCCTCATAATAACTAGTATCTTGTGTGCCAATGACAATATTCTTTATAACACTGTTATGAGGTTCATAAAGACGTTTATTACAACCTTCCTTAAGATATCCTGACATCCTGAACACTCATGCAGCTGTCGTGACAATTATTGTTTTCGGAGCGTTATGAACCCATAATCTGGACTTTTACAGTATCCATTACCTTGAGACAAAAGCTTACAGTAATTAACAAATGGTAAAGCAAAGCCAGAAGCAGATAAGATATATATAATACATGGACTTCTGCACACATCAGTGATATCTGCATGGTGGCTTTATAAAAGTCACATACACTCTAAGGCTTCAGTCCCAGGTTTGCAAAGAACCAAAACCTATTTAAATAATTGGGTTGTTAAAGCTGCTTAAACACTTTTCTATCTCTGCTTCTTAGATATTGTTTCTTAGATGTTGCCTCTTTAGATTTTAGAGCACAAATAACATCAGTAGGTAGAGACTGCAGGAAAGCCCAATGAAATCAGAGGAGCTCTTCTTGCCAAGTACAGTGGAAGGTCATAAGACAATCCAAAACAGGTTCTTCACTCCTCATGCCTGCACTGAAGTTCCTCTATTTCCTTTGCCATTATTTGATTGGTTTTTGGGGTTTTTTTAATAAAAACTTGATCATACAGAGTATTCAACCGAGCTACTTCCATTTAATCTGGTATTACTACTACATTTGATAAAATTCCCCTTTATGATGGACAGACACCTATTGAATTACCAGAATTTTCTGTCCTACATTGCTGTGGCTTCCTTTCAAGGTAACTTACACACTTATAGACTTTGTCTAACTCCAACTCATAACGTGAGTATGAAAACACTCAAGAGCATGTGGCTGTGATCATAAAAACCCCTCAATGTTTTGATAGAAATCTGAAAATACATTCTTTGGGGTTTTGTTTGTTTTTTTTTTTAGTTTAACAGCAGATGCTGAGTATTTTCAGTTGCTAAGATAGATTCTTGATCCTGCAGCTCCACACATGTGGTTATCACTTTCTCCTGAACTACAGTTTTCAATGCTAGGTCTATAAAGTTGGAGGTTTATCCTTCTACACTGAGTGCAGGATCAGACGGCAAGACATCTCACCACTTTACAATCTAAAAAACCTGCACATGCTCCCACGACTTTTCATACTGTCTTTCAATACTTTTATTGTAGAATATGAAATTAGATTAACAAAATTCTATAGCAAAACAAGGGAGGTTAATTTACCCATTACCAGGCATGTTAAGAGCAATGGTAATTTAAAACTCTGTAATTATGGTGCCTGCTAGACTCTTGATTGAATTCTGTTATATCTGTCTCACAAAAGTTCATTTTGGTTGAGTTATTGCACAAGGAATACTTAGGGAAAGTCACCTGAAAAGTTCAGAAGGCAATGAGTAAAAAAATACACCAAAAAAGTATCCTGTTGGGAAGAAAGGAAAGACATCTCCTTGTTTTTGGAAATGCCTGTAAAGGATAAATCACTGCCATTCTAACAAAGGAAACAATAGGTACCCTCATATAACAGTAGTGCTTTTCAGCAGCTCTTCTGTTTCTCAGGTTTAGCTTTGGCCAATATATATTTTAGGCTGATACCTTGTTTCTCTGGAAGGAGGAACGTTTTTTCCTTCTTATGAAAGGTAGTTTCTGGAGGTCATTATTGGACATGGTCATCCTGAAAATCTAGACTCATCATAACCAATGAGCTGGTGGTTCCCTCAGTTTGCGAACCGTATATATTCAGCCATTAGCATCTAGCTGCTGAGGTCAAAATATTAGGCTTAAAATGTGTTGTATTTTTCATCCTCTGTGCAATTGGCTACTGTATCTGAGAACTTCAAAACTCTTTTAAAAGTGTGAAGCATGCTGTGGGTTGCTTACATTGAAATGTTAAGCTCCTGATATAACAGGAAAAATCAAAATATTGTAATACTTATAGTATTTCCCCAAAATATTCATATATCTCCTGTGGAAATATTTTTAGCATTTTAGAGTCCAGTTGCACTAATAGCTGGGTTTCCTATTTTTTCTTAAGTTACTGGTCATTCTATGCTCTTAATTTCCAACAATGAGAGGTCAGAACTGTTTACAGCTGGATTGAGTGATTGAGATGGCTTTAAGTATCTCTGTGCACATACTTCTGCTCCTGCCAATTCAAGGAAATTAGTTACTATTCATTTAATTCGCTGAGAGAGATATGAGAGGAAGGGTGGAAGTCTGATAGTGCAGTATGTGATGGTGTAAGTTTTGGCATATATATATGCCAAAAGATACTGCTGGCAGACTTTTGGATAGCTGCTTTATATATAAACAAAAAACAGGCCATCACAAGCAAGGTCTAATAAAACTCATATACCACATCAATTTTTTCATGCATTCTTCATATGGTATATTTAACAGGAATACTATTTTGAAAATGCGTTTGTTTCTTAGGGAGTTTTAAAACATTTTATAGGAACTGTATTGTATACTCTTCAAATTATAAAATCTCAGTACAAGTGCAACACAGAAAACTCCGAGAAAGTAAAAAAAGAGCAGAAAAACACTTAAACTTATCTGAAAGCTACCAGAGTTGCTTTAAACTTGGAAAAACTGAGTATCTTTCAAGTCCAATGTTTCAGACTTTCCAGAGCTGTCCTGCATTCTTGTAGAAAGCTGTTTCCTTCCCAGTTTTAACATGATTTCTAGCTTTGAAATACAATGCTTTTATTCTGCCAAATAGCATGCATTTTTGGCCCTCACCTAAGAAATGTCTGGCCTTCACTTGAGTAGCTGATGGGAACAATGAATTAATATTCAGTTAGACAGACCTTAGAACATCTGAAAAATAGAATAAATTCAGAATCTGTTAGTGAGCAGTACATAAATGTAAGTCACAGGTTCCTCATAATGGCAATTAAGAATTTTATCCCCAACACTCAATATACTAGCAATGCTGAAGTTTGATATATTGCATCATGTTGTGCTGAAGGTAACACTTCAGCATTCTCAACAAAAACCTGATCTGTTAGTCTTGAGATCTTTACAAAACTATTCCAGGTTTTGATGTTATATTTGATGAATTGCCGTGGCTGATCATGATTTAAGGCTGCTAATGCTTAAACTGCCTCTTCTTATTTCTGTATAAGATGTTTATTTTTTGGGGGGGAAATTTACAGTATAGAATCTGCTAATTTATAAGCATTGTAATTTATTACATATATAATAATATGCAAATGTATATATATGTTCCCATCTGTTAGCCAAAGTCTGTTACTATATTTAATCACAAAATCACTATATTTTCCCTACTCTTAATTCTTCCCCTGAAAAAACAGGTCAAATATTTTCACCCATCCTTTAACAACCAGTCAGTTGTTCTGCACACCATTCAAGTGTGTTCAGCCAGTCATAAGAGTAAACACAACAAACATTTAAAAATCTCATACAGAAACTACAATCAATATCCAAACATGCTGCTACTCTTGCCTCTGGGCCTAGGAAACATGTATATCTATTTAGGTGTTTGTGAGGAGAAGAACACAGTCAGAGAGTTCAGTCTGTGAAGGGACGAGGAGGGATGTCTTTGCTTCTGTTCTATTTTGGAGCTTGCTTGAATAACTTACCAAAGTGTTATGTGGCTTTTACAGTGCTCTGTTGTATTGATTCCACCCTCTGCACTCCTACATGACTGCAGGGTGGCTCCTGCATCTACACACAAGACAGCTGAAGCATGGTGGGACCTCTGCAATCATCGAGGACCAAGAGTCTACAGTAATTCACAGAATCAGAGTTACAATTATTACAATCAATTACATAACCATAACAACAACTAATCAATTAAAATATCAATTCTCCCTTAATGAGTGAGATAAGAGTTGAAATTCATTATGGTCATATCACTTACATTAAACATTTTTAGCACGTAATTTCTTGAAACAGATTTAGTTCTGATGAAAAATAGACACCCAATATTTCATGTTGATCTGGTGTCTAGAAATATTCCAATCGTGCTTAAGAAGTGTGTCATCTTTCTATTCCTTTGTATCTTTTTATTCCACTCAATGACAAAATAATTGAAGTCATTTGTGATTGATGCTCCATTCTTATTACAGTTATTTCTTGGCTGTGAAATTCTTCCTGATCTGCCTTCTCGATCTTCCCTAGAGGTGTGCATGACTTCTCTCTTTCTTTAATTCAAAAACTCCTAACATATGGTTCCCACCAAAGCTTAAAAACGGTCCACTTTTGTAACTGTACTGCTCGTGACAAAGAGGGAGCAGAATGCCAGATTACTTGCCAGACTACACGTCATTTTATTCAAACATTCACAAGCAACTTTTCAAGAGTTAAAATAAATTTGCCATTGTAATTTTTAAAAGTATGATTTATCTCTCTACTCTTTCTTTTTGTTTCCCAGTTAAAAACTGCTGAACCAAAGCTTAATGGCATCCAGTCTCCTGGGACCTAACAGGCAGCGACTGGTGAGCACAACACGTATGATAGAAAGAGCAAAGGGTTTTGCCTTCCTCTCTGAAGAGTATCACTTCCTTTTTTAAATAACAGGAAATTAAAAAAAAAAAAAAAAAAAAGTTGGCCTCCCTGCAGTGGGGATCAGAGGGGGAAGAGAGAGCTCAGATGATACTAATGATTAGTGTATTTTCCAGTAGTGTTGAGGGGATAGATAATCTATTTCCTTCTTAATAAGCTTACCACTTCCATTTTGTCTTTTTTCCTGGCTTGGTCAAATAACTGACAGATCTCTTATGGAACCTCTGGAAAGGTTTTATACCCATTTTCAAGGGTTGGAGGAAATATAAGCAAATTTTTGGGAAAAAAAAAAGTAACCTTAGATGACAGAAAATGCAGCCAAAATAATTGTGATATTTTGAGGATTGGTTAGGTATAAATCTGTTACATATGTGAAGATCCACATAAGGTCTTTCACAACACCTATTTCTGTGTTATCCTTACAAAAGCTACAGTTAACTTTTTCACAGAATATACTGACAAAGTTTAGTTTTTACATTCTTTCTCACTCTTCCTGTAATATAAGTTACCAACTCACTTTCCCTTGTAAAATCTTTGAGGTGTCTCCCAAGCCAAAATAGGAATTAAAAAAATCAAGAACGGCACAGTCATGATTGCCTGTTTGGCTCCCCATTTGCCAGAAAGAATACTGCATTGTCAATACTGCTTTTAGCAAGAAAAACCCTCTAGCGCTAGTAGCTGCCATGTAGGCAATCTCTTCTGCACAAGGGAAACTAACATTCCTTCTTTACTAATTTGTCAAAGATCATTACCAGCATATTATTTAAATGAACCGGCAATACGTCTTGATGTGCTGCTCATCGAAACTGTCTCCTTTTTGAAGCTGGGGATAGTGAAACTACTACCTTCTCAATGGATACTTTCAGTGGAACCCTGTCCTCTTACTGTGCTTTCTCAGGGTGTCCCTTGAAGAGATGTGACTCAGCTGCAGGAGGTTTCACGTGGTGACAAAGGCTTGAAATGTGTCTCCAGTACGTATAACTAACATTGGTACCGAACTATTAAAAGTGATTTCTACTAGGAGCTTTAGTTCACAAAATCCAACTCATTCAAAATTTCTTCACATATTATAATCCTGAGAACTGACAACTCCCATGGGTAACAACACTGCAGATTTCCAGCTTAACAGTCTGAACCTTTTCTGCAACATTGTAATAGGATAGAGATCCCAAGGAAATATCTATTCCCCAAGCATATTCAGGCTACCTCCTCCACCTCCCAGCTTCAACCAACTTACTTCATAGTGCTGTTTTTGCTTTCACGTTTGAAAACCCAAAGCACTTAGACAAATTCCAGTTGCTCTGTGTTCTTGTCTACACTCCTCACACATTTCTGCCTCAGAAAGTTTGAGGCTTGGTGATTGTCATTTCTCATACAGGAACAGATTGGAAGCTGGGGGAGGGATTCCTGCTTCTTGTGCTCATCTTTTCCTACTTTGAATGGCTTACACACAATTCTATACCAGTTAGCATTACCATACCCACAGTAACTTAGAATCTATACTTTACTTCAAACCACTTTCTGCAGTTGCAAGGAAATGCTTTTCTGGTTTAATGATATAGAGTGCTGCAGTTCACTGTGTTGCAGTTCACATAGAAAGCCTCTTTGAATAAGAATTCCATGTTTTTTCTTTGTTTCTGAATGCTTTGATTTAAAAACTCTTCGCAAAACATTATGTTTGCACTGAGATGCTCCTCCCACATTTTAAGAGTGACATAATTGGGTTTCCTATAACCTTTCTGAGAGAAGGCAAGTGATTTATAAATATTTTCCACTTCACTACACATTGCATGAATCACCGGACTAACCTGTACTTCAGAGCTTTGTCTGCTCAGCCTTGCTGTGGTTTGGGATCTGGCAAAGGGCTCCTTTCCCTCAGGTCATTTTTTGGGTTTATCAGTATGGAGAGTCTTGAGCTGGGTTAACTCTGACATTTCTTTCCAGCTTTCTTTTGCTGTTTTAAAAGAAGTCAACTCGCGGTGCTGTTGTGTGATAGTAGTAAAGACTAACCAAAAAGGGCTTCCTTATAACTTTGAGTCAGGCATTTTACTGGAAGAAGTAAACCAGCATTATCCTTTAAGGTATTCTCTCTTCTTTGCACTAACACACAATCCTTCTTGTGCGGCCTCTTGCTACACATTTAAAGCAGTGCTTGCTTCTCTTGGTTGAGGGTGAAGGCAATGGGTCTAGAGCAATCACACACTCTCTTTCTCCTATAGGAGAAATGAAACAGGGAGACCTAAATTTGGGAACAGCTTGGGCACTTGTGCAACAACAATTGTCTTATCGATTCATTTCACATGCATATATTGGGAAGAGAAAATGGTTATTTCTCCTTTTGGCTGATGAGTTTATGAGGCATGGGCAAGACTACTGTACACAGCTGCCAAATTGTTAGGTCTACAAAACCAACTTCTACTGCCACTAGGTATTACAGCAAAGAAAGTCCAGGAGGCTGCACACAGCTCATGTCTACATCAACTGCACATTCACTTCCAAGCTCTTATTCTGTGTTTAGAAGCAACCCCTTGTTGAAAGACCACTCTGCTAAATTTCTGGGTTAACAGCTCCTGAATTTAGCTATCACTTTTCAAAGCAGTATGTTCCCTGCCTAATGGTATCTAAAGATGTGTTTGTGCTTGCAACTTAAGTAAGCTTGAAATGCTTTTGCCTCTTCCCTCCAGATATAATTTTTAAACCTCCTTCAAAGTATTGCATCGCTTTAAGTCCTTTGTCTGATATTTTTTTAATTAGTCCTGTCCGTTTGCCATGAGAAGTCATCGTCTCAGATTCTCTGTTCTATTCTGCTAAAGAATGATGGATTTTTATGTATGAAATTGAAGTGAATTTAGTTTCTATTCTGCTGCTTTTCTCTTACTGCAATGACTTTAGTCTCATGCATTCCGGTGGATGCTGTTCCAAAGCATGATGATTGCTTGCGTCTGCTTTTACTTTTTTTTTTTTTTTTGGCATCTAATTGTCAATATTGCCTTTCCCAAAGACCTTATTCTCACCTTATTTTCCCAGCCCTTCTACATCAAGACTTGTTTCATTTATAGATCTCAGATTAATTTATCATCCTTTCTCCATTAGCTTCTGCACCTAAAACCTAAGATTCCTGATAATTAAACATCCCTCTCGCATAACCTTCCCTTTAAGCTTTGCCTGGTTTACAAACATACACGTCATCACCTGACAAAGACCACCTAACCTAGGTAATTTATTATACAATGTTCTGTATTTTGAAAAAACCCCACTTCTAGGAGGAGCGAGAAATCTACCCAGAGCTTCCAAAGATGTTCCTTCCCCAGCACATGAAACATCTTATGAGCAATTGCTTCAGGCAAGTAGAGATCAACACAGAAAAATATGCTACAAACATTCTTGAACAAGCTAAGTCAGTATAGGCTTCTGTAACACCTGTTTGGCCCAATTAGTATTTTGGTTCGTGAGAGGCCTCATTCATTTAAAGCTGGTTACTTGTGCATTTGAATACACTGTAACAGCAGTAAATGGATATATCTTGCTGTGAACTTGGTAGCATTCGATTTCTGTACAAGATTTGCCAAAGGCAAAGTTGAAAAGCACGTTATTTTCAACAGACTTAACCTTGTCTGATAAGAGCTTGAATGGTTACCAAAGAACTTGTAAAGGTCTGCGAATCATAATCTCTTAAAGGAGAAAGACATCAAGTTTTGAAGCCTCACATTTTCTGCCTACATTTCTGTGATGTGTCATGCAAATAGCCAGACTGCACTTTTCAGTTCCCATGTGTATAAACTGGAGTAAAACTATATCTGTCTCGCTTCAAAATTTTGCTATGAGCTTCCTCTGCTGCTAGCATGCAAGGGATATAAATGTAGCTGATAGCAGAGCTGGGAACATTCTCTGCTAGATGTTACCATCTAACCAACCTTGGCCAGTTCCATCATTATAACATTTCCTTGCAGGGACACAAGCAGAGAAGAAACTCGCGACCGTCTTTTTCTCTTTTTCCTGGACATCTCCAGTGTCACAATACAGGGAGAATTGCGATACCCCATTTCCTTTTCAGGATACATTGAAAATATGAGAGTGAGAGAAGTGAAAAATAAGGATTTAAAACTCTGGGTATTTGACCAATTCAGTCCTAACGGAAACCACATCTGCTCCTTGGAAACTGTATACAATATATTTATAGCAGACAGTAAAAATATTATTCCAAAATTCTGTTTCCCTATGTTATTACAAAATGACAATATTGTTTTTAGCCTATTTCCTTTAACCAGATTGACAGAATTACAGGTTGACATTACTGTGAAATTTTATGATGTATTATGTTAACTGTGCCAGTTTGATTAGCCTTGATTGACAGCTAGTACCTGCACAGAAAGTTAAATATCTCAGGAAGGAAAGAGCGGTGAAAAGTATGTTGGCTCTTTCATTGGTAATGAGTGACAAGAAATATATAGCAACTGTAGTAGTAGCAATATTACATATATAGTATTAAAATATAAATCTTAATGATAAATTAATTTATCTATTAAATTTTAAATACTGATTTTTATATCAGTAATATAATAATATTCATTATTATTTATTTATAATACTCATTTATATTTGCTCTCACCTAAACCACTCTGTGTTCGGCAAACTTTTTACATACACACTGAATAAACATAACAAGTCTGAAAAAAATTGAGATCTTTCATTCTGTATACATGTTGCTCCTAGAAATGTACTACCATGTCTGAGAGACTAAATTTAAAAATCTCAGCACATGCAGTGGCTGCATCTGAGCTATCATATCATAATAATGCTTCTCTCCTGCAGCATCCTCATTTGTTATCTAAACAGAAGTTGAGATTATTTTAGACTATAAAATTGGTTGCTCAGATGTCTAGTGAATTCAGCAGAGAAGCTGTGCATTACCCCTCTGGCTTTAGGGTCTGGAAACCCTAAACACTTGAAAATGGGTGCAATTGGAGGTTGTCCGCTCGCCCCGTAGATGACATTCATTCATATCAAAAGGTCGCTGCACGTTATAAGACACAACAAACAATTTCTAGAAACTGCTCTGCATTTTACTTGTACAGAAATAGGGGAATTTAGGAAGGAGTGCAGAGGGAACCTGGATTTTTTAATGTGCAAAAAAAACTCTGAAATAACCTCATAGGTGGTGAATGTGTTTAGGGTTTTTTCACTTTAATAGTTCAAGGTCTTTGAAATAGAGGGATGAAGAGTGGGAAGGACCTACTTTTCCACTAAGTTTGGTACTCTATTTGCACAAATCATCATCTATCTTTTGAAAAACATATTATAGGGATTGCCTTTTGAAAAGGGCTTAAGGTTTTTACATCTTTTGCTGTAGGTCTTTTACGTTCTGTTTCCTTTAGTGGCTGGATGTTTTCAATTAAATTTCCATCTTAAATGTATTTGTGGCCAGTTAAAACTAAACTCTTCCTGTAACTACATGATCCTCCAACTGAAAGTGTTTTCCAGGGTCCCTGGCATTTAAACACCCCAGGGAGAGCAATCATATCATCTCCTAGCCTTCTTTTTGCTAGTTGCATCTAATTTCCACCCACATTTATCAAAATTTCTGCATTTTTCATTCTCTCCATCCCCAGATAAACAAGCCATTCTCCTGGTAATCCTCAAAGTCTTTATCAGTATCTTTCACACTTTGAATTCCCCTTTCCTTAGCACAGGAGACTCCATGCCCAGCCCAACAGTGAGAGCTCTCCTCAGGAACAGTTGGATACCTCCACATTAGAATGCAATAACCCTCAGTAAAACCTTTCCGTGTCTCATTTCCCTCCTGCTCTGAGCATAAATCCACACTCTTAAGGCAGAGGGAAACTTGAGGCAACATGCACAATAGTCCTTGGCTGGGGGCACCACTGGTACTGGCCACTGGTACACAGTATTTCATATAATTTGTATAAATCATTCCCTTTTACAGCTCTACCAGTACCAGTACCATCCAGTCTTCCCCAGAAACATCACTCCAGTCTTAGGATAACATTTGACTTTATGACATTGCATCACAGTGTTGCCTCTTAGGCTCTTTAAGATCAATTTCTCTATTTCAGTCATTCCTGTCTGGTAGAATTTCTAACTCTAAGAGAATTTAGTACTATTAGTCCCCAGGTGCAGCATTTTGCACTTTCTGCTATGCAATTTCACTCTATTTCTGCTACTCTAGTTCTCAAAATTATTCAGCCCTGACTGCTTCTTTCTCGTAGTTTTGTCTCACTGGGCAACTTTTTTCAGTTCTTGAGAAGTTCCTTAAAATCTTCTCTTCTGTTAGGAAGCTCCCTGTCACTACCATTGCACTGAGCTTAGTTTCTAACCCACTCCACAATCCAGAATTCTTATGCTGACACCTATACTTTTTGGTTGAATAAATAATTTTTGAAACAGCAGTATAGAAAATTAAGCTCCAGAAAGACTATTAGTAGTTAGCATTTCTTTCCCCAAAAGAAAGTCAGTTATCTGGTTAGAAAGAAATCAGGTTAATCTTCTGTGATCTGCCTTTTCTATTTTTTTTTTTTTTTTTTAATGCAAGTTTAATTTCATAATTCTTCAGCCAGGAGAACAAAGTAAAATGTCACGTCTTAGACTCTGGTTTTATATTTCTATATCTTCTCATAAATGACTACGTAACCTTTCTAACTTCCATTTTTAATTAATTAGGTCCATATAGACAAACCCTTTTGGCCTTTGTAATAACATCTTGAGTTCAGGCATGTTGGAAGGGCAAACCATTTCATGTAACGTTTCAAAATAAATGCCTCTCCATCCATAGGTCTATAGGAATTGCTTCAAGGGGAAAAAAAATGATGATAAAATAAACAAAGAATACAAAGGCTTGCTGTCCCACAGAAATGTTTGGTAATGATTTTAAACCAAGTAAGAGTAATGCCTGGGATTGGGAGCAGGACATTTTATTTGACTAAAAATGTTTCTTCAAAATATACTGGTAGAAAAATGACTAATTAATTCACTTATCAGTATTCATTTTTTTAAAACATCTATCACATTTTTATGAGGAAGATTTGCAATGGGAAATTTTTCAAGAACAGTTTGTGTTGCACCACTTTTGTCTCTTAACCTGCATTATTTATGTCATTAGCACAATAATTCGATGTATTAGTATAGCTACCCTTGAAATAAAAAGGTGCACATTTGCTTGGAGTGTCCTTTAAGAAACATGCTATTGTTACATTGTTATTTTTGCACACTTAGCCAACAAAATTCAGATTTACCTCCATCCCTTAGTTCAGAATGCCATCCATGCATTTCCCTCGAAGGAAACATCACTGATGTAGGGGCAGAAATGGAGAGGGTTTTCACTGCAAACACCTTTTGCATTTACTTAATTTCTCAATGGATGTGCAAACATTCTAAGGTGACAATAGCGGATATCTTAGTAATAGTCTCTTTAGTTTTCTGCCTTAGTCCTACGACGACAGTCGGAAGGTTGTAAAAAGCTGATCTTAAAAGTCACTGAACAGAAAATTAAGATGGAAGAAAATTATGATTCTAAGGCACATCTAAGTATCCCAATTAGCTTCTGCTGGAGTACCTCACATTCATGCTATAATGGTACACAGGAACATGAATTGATTCCAGAGGGAAGTCTGGTACAGTCAATCAGTCTCTCCACTCATGAGGAGACAACTGCCCTGGTTGAATAAGTCTGTAGACCACTGGGAGCTCATATTCCTTCAGCTATAAAGCCCTTTTGGATGCATGTCCTTATCTCACAATGAAATCTTTAAAAGCTTTCTTCCCTGGCGAGACATACATAGAATATGGATTTCCTTTTGCACTGCAAACTCTGAGTAGAAAAACAGTACAGACAGCTCTAACTTTGGCACTATTGGGACGGAAGATAACAGAGAAAAAGGACAGCAGTGATGAGAAAACACAACCAGAAATGCATGCTGCCTCAAAAAACCTCACCAACTTCTATGTGTTTGGAAATGCAGTGTCTATCAGCTGTCACTTCCAGGGAGAAGGTAACTAAAAATAACGACAACTGAACACGCCTGGAATTAAATTCAGAAAATGGCCAATAAAAATAAAATTGGCCTATTTTGAAAAAAAATAAACATGTTAAATAACTGTGATAGCTGCTGTTCCATTGTGTGGAAAACAAAATGAACATTTCTCTTATTTTCAAAGCACGCACTGCAGCATATTTATACAAAATCAGCCTGCCTTGCATCATAGAACCAAACCAAAGTATGTTAGTAGAAAAGTAGAAGAAAATGAAACAAAGGCAAAAGAAAAGCATCCCATCCTGGCACATCCTCCAGGTATTGTGTTTGGCAGGTGTGAGATGCAACTTGGCACAAAGCTCACAAAAGCCTCTAAATGCTCTGCCATTCAACCCCAGCTATCTGGGACCACATGTTTAAGTTCATGGCCTAAAAGCAGCTCAGAATGTTCAACAGATTACAGAATCTAACCCTAGAAGAACTAGACTGCCTGTGGGGAGGAGAATCACTTAAAGTGCCGATCCAGAGAAGGCTACACAACATGATTTTGCACAGAAGCTGATTAATTCAGATAGCAAAAAGTTGTTGTTTAGTGCTGGCTGTAGAGGCCCTGAACATTTGCTGATGGTGTTGGGAAGTATATGGAAATGGAGACCTGAAGAGTCCAAGAGACATGTGCCACACGCAAGAGTTTTAGTATCATAAAAAATGTGAATTGAAACCTACATGACAGAATGTAGTGGTGTAAACAAAACATTTAAACATCACATTAAAGATGTGAAATCTTTACAAACAAAGGGAAATAAAGCAAGGACATTGGTCAGTGAAAGACCAATAATCTTTCCCAGCTTTATTTTAAAAAAGTACTCCAAATATTTCAGTTATATCAAAGTATTTGCGACAGACCTTACATGCGTGAAACAGCTGTTTAACAGAGAAAGTGCATGACATTCTCCCTTTGAATGTTGGCTTAGATATATTAACACGTGTTCATCGTGGCTTCAATACAGTAGTTCAGTGGTTTTATGTAATATCCTTTAAAAAGTTCTAGAAAGGTTTGTTCATTACGGTTTTAAGGGGGTTTTTTTGTTTGTTTTTGTTATTTTAACAGGTGCTTGATCTGTGCATTATGAAAGGCACAGGAAGAAAAGACGTTATATCCCTATTTAAGCATTTTATTAACTTATCACACATATTTGGGTTCATTTACCATTAAGTCTTTCATGAAATTTTTGAGTACAACTCAGACTGTTCTAGTTCAAGAACTATTATTCATGTTTCCTTATTTAAAACTTACAGTTTTATTTTGATTAGGTCTCTACTGGCTTCTGTTAAACTGCCATGTTTCTAAGCACTCAAAATTTTTCGCATTCAAAACTTGTTATTAAGGAGTAACCAGTTAAAAAAGGCACGACATACTCTTTGATAATACTGAACTTCCCTTCCTTCCAGTGCCAAATTACTATTCCAGTTACTGGTACTTCTCATCATTCAAGACAATGATAAACTCAGGCTGAATGAAATTGTCATTTCATTGTGACAGGAGAGTGAAGAGGTGTGCTCTATGCATATGTGTACAGCAGAATGTGGAGATTAAAAAGGAAAACATTTGGGATATGCAGTCTCTATGTTCCCTTTGCTGACATAAATATTCTCCTAAATGTTCTGTAGCTTCTGCTTTTAAAACAGATGTGGTCAATATAGCTGTAAAAATAAACGTATGTTTGTACCAGAAGCAATGTGAGGTATATTATCTTAATAATGCTCTTTTTTCTTCAAGGTAGGAAATACAGAAATAAACACACACACAGACACCCCCCAACACACATACACACCAGATCAAAACAGCAACAAGAAGTAAACGTTCCATGCAGCAGGACTGAGAGCACGTGTTGGCTATGTAGAGTGAAATGTTATTGCATAGCTGCATCTCATTCCAGAATAAACATTGCTAGAACTGAAATGGAGAACCAAATAAGAATTTTTTAATATGGCATCTTAAGAGTAAGACACTATGAAAACGAACTCATAAACAAGTTTCTTTCAAAACTAAATTAAGAAAATCGTTTCTAAAAAGTCATGTGTTTTGTCAGTCTCTGGTACCAGTTCATATACAATTGATTACAAGGGAAAACTGTGAGTTCAGCAACGACTTGATCTGACTAGTTAGGCTGAGTACAAGACAAGCACGGAGTAAAAACTATGTCCACTACCACCCAAATCCAGAGTGACTCAGAGGCCATTCTATGCAGTGCTGGCTGTAAAGGAGTCCACTTTCTACTGTGATTCTACATCTCTTCATTTGAATCTGGCCATACTGTTTGACTAAATTGTCCAGCATAGTGGGTAGATGTGGAATGCCTGTTTTCAATACCAAAACCAACACTACTGCTGTGCATTTCACTTTAAAGCAAGATGACAAAAGACCCATTAGATACTACAAAAGAGGCCTCCTCCTGTCTTCTGGAAGTGCACAGGACAATGAGGACTGTCCTTCGAGGCTTCATGGAGACCAGACTGCACTCCCAGCTGTAGCACAAGGGCTCTTCAAAGGCTCATCTGCTGGAGCAATGGCAACTTCTATCTCTCCCCTGCTCTCCCACAGGCCCCCTTCCCCAGAACCAGAGGGGCACCAGAGAGTGATGCCCTCCTAGGAATCTGGGAGCCAGGTCTGTCTGGTGGATTCCAGATGCTGCATTCATGAGGGTTAATGCAAGGGGAGCTGATTACACTGGAGCTTGTCATCTTGCTTTAAAGTGAAATGCACAGCAGTAGTGTTGGTTTTGGTATTGAAAACAGGCATTCCACATCTACCCACTATGCTGGACAATTTAGTCAAACAGTATGGCCAGATTCAAATGAAGAGATGTAGAATCACAGTAGGAAGTGGAGTCCTTTACAGCCAGCACTGCACAGAATGATTGTAAGAGTAATATGAGTCAGAGTGGAACTTTGATTCATTTAGCTAGAAAATGATTTTTCTGGAGAATAATTTTATAACTTCCTTAGCATCTGTGTTCCAAGCAAGTTCCAACTGAAAAGGAATGTCTTTACTTAGATCGTCTAGGGTTAGGACTGCCTCTCTGAGTATCATTTGGAATATTTCAAAGCAGACCCTTTAGGCAGTTTTACAAACTAGTATATTCAAGCTGCTCTTATGAACTGTGATTCAGCTCGTGTTCATACTTGCATTGTCTTTATTCCAAAAAATATTATACCACGAACTCTGTATAGCAGCATGTCTTATGCTCCAGTGATAGACCTGAAAGCGTACAGTATTCATACTCCTGACCTGCAGCAGACTAACACACTAGCAGACTGGTTAGAAGACAATTAGTCCAATTTCACATTTCCTAGCAGCTGAAAAATTTCATGTTATTTTAGTCACAGTGGATGGATGCCAAGTTCACTAGAAACAACCCTGCTGATTTACCCAGTCCATTTTAATACTTTAGAAATACTGTTGAAACATGGCTGTCCTAATTACACAGGGATCAGTGCACAGTGTCCCTCTCACCCAGGATTCTCCCAGAAGGGCTGCAATCACCTGCATTCCCCTTAATTTCACCATGCAATTCCAACTAATTTCATCCTAGTACAGTGCTGTCAGACAACTCCCATGTCTCTGCGGTTTTAATCGATTAGCTCAATGTCTCTATAATGCATCACCAGCTGCCAGGCACAGAACTGGACGCTTTGCAAGCATTTCAGCTAAAAGACAGTTTAATTACTATAGCAGCATCTCAAAGGCATAGGCATAAGGACTTGCAAAGGAATTATTAAAATATTTGGTGTCAACAATCCACTTCATAACTGAGCGAACAATGACAATCAAAAGGTAGAAAATAAGGAGAAAGTCGCATTTTAAATAGTCCATTTTAATGGACTCTAATGTATTCAGGCAAATGGACTGCCTTAAGTATTACTGTTTACACAATGCAATTGTGCTTTACGGTAATTGTTTTGCTGCAATACAGACATGTAAAAATTGACATTGCTGTCAGTAAATTACAATACAAAAAAGATACCTTCAATTAGAAAATAGTTGAAGTAAGCAAATTAGACAATAAATAGACTGCCTTAAATTAATGAATTGCTGAACCAGACTGCAAACTTTGGTTCATTCCTTGAACCACTTCTGTACATTGCTGATCACATGAGTGCAATGAATGGGTCTTGTGGCTCTCTGAAGTGAACATATGCATAGGGAAAATCAGACATTTAAATAGCAGCACTTTTAACAGAATCAAAAGTGAGGCTGCAGATCAGTCAGTGAGACAAATGACCACAGGAATTTAGGGCTAATCCTTTCCTCCCACTCTGTGCAAGGCTACAGTATGGTCAAAAAGGACCTAGGAAAACCTTGTATCTGCCACACAGGCAGACACAAGGAAGCCAAACTATACAACAGTCCCCAACAGTCAGGTCCAGCAGCTCTCTCCCAAAACACACAGGCTTCGCCAAGACTCAAAGTATGACTGCAAACCATAGCAGTATAATTGGATTTAAAGCCTTTTCCAGCTGACATAAATGGTCATTCATTTGCTCAAAGCTCTGCTTCAACATAAGGCTTACAGTAACCTCAGCCTGGCTGTATTCTAAAACTGGCTATTGATGGGTTGGCAGGTGCTGGGAAAAAGTTCAAGGTCACATGCTTCACTCTAGTGGGAGATGTCTATATTTGATCTTGGTGACCTCTTCCAGCAGTCTGAAAGGATGGCATTGACAGAAGCTGCATAAAGACTTGCCCATTCTTCTTTACTACAAGGAAGGTCACTATGATTTATCACCTTTGCGATGGGAAGAAAAGAAAGGGATGGAGAAAAGAAAACTTACTGCACTTAAAGTTCTCAGAACCTCAGGGCAACACTGCAGGTAAATGGGAAGTAATAACATTACAAAGCACTGGGGCCTTGCACAGTGCCAATGCAGTACACAGAAGCACGTGAGACTAGATGTCATCACATTTCTTAGCTGGCTCATTTGCATAATTTAAGACATGCTGTTTCATTAAATTAACGTTCTTGGTGGAACCTCAACCATCTGATTTTTCTTGGTGCTATAAAACAAATCTGAGTCACGGGAATGTATAAAACCTGGGGTCCTCCATTTTAAAAGCAGAAAATTCTATTAAACACTTCCACTGCCTAACTTCCATACTTTGCAACATACTGTCTCACAGCAAGTTCCTGCAGAACTGCAGAAATCCCTTTTCTATCACTTAGCCTTCTGCATCCTGTGGCATTCTGTGCTTAAGTGAAATGCACAGACACCTCAGTTTTCACATCTCTTCTGCAAATATGAGTATGCAAGCCTGCTTGGTAACTAAAGCATTCATTCAGTAATCAGCACAACACAAGGCACAGTTATAAAGCAAATTGTAAGTTAAGAGATAGTTTTTGAATTCATATGAGTATAATCAGTTTAGTTATGAGTATAATCAGTTTAGGTTTAACATATTGACCATCTTTAGGACTTTTTTCTAATCTGGACAAGACATAAGCCTTCCCTCACATTTAGAATAATTATGTTTCAGATTTTTTTAATGTTAAGAAAGTTAGCAATCAGTACAGAGAGTACAATACTATGTTCCATCTTTAAGGCATTTAAAGGAATGTACATTGTCATGTCTGCAATCTTCTTACAATATATATTTTAAAAGTAAAGCCCAATAAATTATTTCTCCTATGAAGTGTTGCTTTCCTCAGGCAGGCAATAAAGCTAAGGTGCAGAAGATACTGCAGTTCAGTCAGAAAGTGGTGAGCAACATGCAGGAACCAGTGCAAAATACCTCAAAAGAACCCCATAATGTGTTGGGCTTGTGTGGCCAGGTTTTTGCAGCAGGGAGCAGGGGGGGAACTACAGGAGTGACTTCTGCGAGAAGCCCCTAGAAACCCTCCCTGTGTCTGATGAAGCCAATGCCACGCAGCTCCAAGGCAGACCTGCCACTCGCCAAGGCCAAGCCCTTCAGCGACAGCTTTAGCACCTCTGGGATGACAGAGTTAAGAAGAGGAAAGCAGAAGCAAATTGCAGCCAGAGAAGAGGAGCGAGAACACGTGAGAGAAACAACTCTGCAGACACCAAGGTCAGTGAAGAAGGAGGGGGGGGAGGTGCTCCAGCCACCAGAGCTGAGATTCCTTTACACACCGTGGTTCAGACCATGGTGAGACAGGATGTGCCCCTGCAGCCCATGGGGGTTCATGATGGAACAGAAATCCACCTGCAGCCCCTGGCGCAACACACATCAGGGCAGGTGGATGCGCCCAAAGGAGGCTGTGACCCCGTGGAAAGCCCATGCTGGAGCAGGCTCTGGGTAGGACCAGTAGCCCCACGGAGAGAGGAGCCAATGCTGAAGCAGGTTTCCTGGGGAACCCGTGCTCTTGCAGCCTGTTCCTGGAGGGCTGAACCGCATGGAAGGGACCCACACCGGGACAGTTTGTGAAGCACTGCAGCAGATGGGAGGGACCTGCCATTGGAGGAGTTCATGGAAGACTGTCTCTCATGGGAGAGACCCGACAGTGGAGCCAGGAAAGAATGCAAGGAGTCCTTCCCTTGAGGAGGTAGGAGTGGCAGAGACAACATGATGAACTGAATGAAGCCCTCCAATCTCCACCCCCCTGCATCACTGAGAGTGAGAATGTAGAGAACTGGGAAGCAAAGTCCTGCAAGGAGGAAGGGGAGTGGAAGGTATTTTTAAGATTTGGTTTTATTTCTCATTATCCTAATCTGATTTAATAGGTAATTAATTATTTCCCCAAGCTGATCCTGTTTTGCCTGTGACAGTAACTGGGGAGTGATCTCTGCCTGTCCTTATCTTGATCCATGACCCTTTCCTTATGCTTTCTCTCCCCATGTCCAGCTGAAGAGGGGAGTTGGCAGAGTGATGGGCACCTGGCATCCAACCAAGATCAAACCATCACACATTGTAACACTGCTCCAAAAAAAAAAAAAAAAAATAGATTGTCTTAAACTCACAGTTGCTTTGACTCCTGTTCTTCATCAGCACATTACTGGTCAGGTCTCTAACAAACAGCTAATTTACATTTTTTGGTATTTACATACCATCTGCAAGGGCAAGTGCATCAGCACAGGGGCATGGGTTGGTTTGTTCAATCACTTGTTTAAAAGCTTTTATTGAGAAACAAAAGTGATCACATTTATTTCAAACTCAGTGATGCAGTAGGAGTCATCAAAGATATTATTTTACCAATAGACCTCTACTAATATACAACTATTATTTAATCTGTGGTTAGGTGAAGGGTTAATGTGACTCTTGCTACACTGACTTATCTGCTTAAAAAGTGGTATCTAATTTCCTTGTCTTTTATGGGAAGCACCAGAGGAGGCTTGGGGTTTGGTGTTTCGGAGAGCTTTTTTCAGAATAATGTGATACATAGAAAACAGCATATCCTTGTTATTTTTTTATGTTGCTTTGTAATGAGTTGAGAACTGCTTCTTATTCATAATGTCTACAAACAAATTTAGCCACTTCACCCTGGAGAATTATCCATTGGATTTTCCAGTGTCTGATTAACAAGTGTCTAGAGACCATTTTTCCCAGGGCTATCAATCTTTTGCTCTACCTTCTTTAATTTTTGACCAAGGCAAATTTAATGACAGTGGTTCTCTTCCCAGGAAGTTCTTATTTTTTGGGAGAACAGCATACTGCAAAATGATTTAAGTTTTTAGCAATTGAGGTTATACATTCACTTGATTTTTCAAGAATCTAATGGAAGAAAATGAAACCAAACAAAAAAGACACCTAACATGTAAACCTGAGCTGGAACACCTATTTCTCATGTGAAAATCTGTCCCCAGATGCTGTGACTGCACACATGCACACTCTTTAAATATGAATTCTAGCTCAGATTCATTTAATACTGATTTGACTTCAGAAGAAGGAAAAAGTATTTAATTCATTATCACCCATCCCTGAATTAGATATATGAATGTGAAAATCTCTGTTACTAATTTTAATTGCACTATTCCCTCTCCACAGGAGACTGTTAAATTGGTTTGGTGAAATAGTAGTGAATCACATCAAAGTAGTGGGATACATTTTATAATATATCTAAATAACTATCCCATTTTCCCAGCATGTTGCTGTGTATTTTAAGTATTAATATTATGACTCCAGTTTAGAAGAATGTAGCTTTATTTTATTCAAATAAATTTTCCTAGTACTGTATGTTAGCACTGTTAAAAATCAGACTAAATTCTAAGTGGCTATCAAGTAATAAAGGAGAAACATTTACTGCAGAAGCCAACACGAAAATGTGTTTGCCTAGTCATAAAACACTCATGAAAGGAGTTTGCAGATGCATCATTTTGATACAATAATGGTCTTTCCCATCTAATCCCACTTTTTTCTTCCTCCTTCAGCTGCAATGTTTATTACCTGAACCTAGAATGGGTTTTCTTGTTTGCTTGTTATGCTTTGTTGCAATTCCATCAGGTTAGACACTAACATTTCTCCATAGATTTGCAGCATTATTATTTCCACATATCACCAGCTCCCACCCAGGAGTGCAACACAGTGTCAGACATCAACACTACCTTTGGCATTGCTTTCATAAGAATGCAAAACTCTAGATAACTGAAGAGCTTGATAAATATTCAAAGAGCAAACTTTGAAGAAATAGCCATCTTACTGCAAGAAGAGGTATTTAGAAACAAGATTTTCAGAACACACCTATGTTAGGCATACAGCCAAGTACTTCTATGCTTAAAGACATTGAGTGCCTGAATAAAGAAAGAACCTCCCACTATAAATAGTCTCAACAGTAACTTACTAGTTTGAAGGAGAATGTGAGACAATCATAGAATACCTTGAGTGGGAAGGGACCCTGAACATCATCTAGTTCCAAATCTGCCCCCATGGGCACAGATGCCACCCACTACACCAGACTGTCCTGGACCTTATCCAGCCTGACCTCGAACATTTCTAGGGATGGGGGGCATTCACATCTTCTCTGGAGAACCTGTTCCAGTGCTTCACCATCCTCCCAGTAAAGGATTTCTTCCTAACATCTGGTCTAAATCTCTTCTCTTTAAGTTTAAAACTTTCCTTCCTTGTTCTATCACTATCTACCCATACAAAAAGTCCCTCCCCCTCTTTTTCCTATGTTCCCTTTAAGTTCTGAAAGGGTGCAGTGGTATCTCCCCAAAGCCTTCTCTTCTCCAGGCTGAACAACCCCAGTTCTCTCAGCCTGTCTTCGTAGGAGAGGTGCTCTGGTCCTCTGATCATCTCTGAGTCCCTCTCTGGACCCGCTCTGATAGGTCCACATTTTTCTTGTGCTGGGGTCCCTAGACCTAGCTGCAGTATTTGAGCTGGGATCTCACGAGGGCAGACTACTGGAGAAGAATCACCTCCCTTGATGTGCTGATCAGAACAGAGATTACAATTCTGCAAAAAGTACTATTTTTAGACCAATAACTTAATAAGAAATTTTAGATCAAGTTTGGCATCAAGATTCACTATCTTGGTCTAGATTTTCAATCTTGATGCAAAATTTCTCATTAAATAAACCATTTTGTGTGAAATACTGACATATTCGGTGTTTAAGGTGAGCAGCTATACTGCATCTTGATGTCTACACAAATAGAAAAACATGTTTTTCCCTATAAAATTTTAGGTAGAGGAATAAGGTAACGCAAAATTGAGTGCTGGAGAAGAAAGAAGATATTGCCAGATAGAGCTAGAATTACACTCTATAACAGGTATACCGATGTCAGTCCCTCACCATCACTTGCTCACTGCCTATGTTACTATCCATGGTTTGGCCACCAAAGCTGATAGGTATTGTTTCATGTGTTGTCAATGTCTTAAACACTAGGTAACACGCTACTGTGAAAAATTTAACTTTACATAAACCATACCACAGATTTATACGGTAAATCTGGAGAGACACAATGATGACAAAATTCTTATTTAACAGGAACTTCCTGGAACAGTCCATCACAATATTTCGTTCATTTTCATTCACTGTCATACGTGGCTATGAATACATATTCCAGCAGCTTCTAAGAGGTAAGTAATGTAGTTTCTAGAGAAACCTAACCCTATTAAACCCCATAACCACTAGAAAGAATCTCCTTCCGCAAAATCTGTTCCTCATTTAAGCAAAAATAAATGGAACAAAAACTGCAGAAAGAACAGCAAGCTATATTAGAGAGCATGCAGTAAGATGATTCCAGTAAAGGAAAAACTGTGAATACATCAAGTGTTTGGCAAGCTGCTATGCAGATCTGATTTTCTGCCAGCTTTCATAAACCCCAGATAATCACTGGTAGCACCTGGGTTTCCTCTTCTGGCTTCCATCCTCCATGCCGTAAGAAATAGTCTCTCTTTGCTTACCCTGGAATTATGGTGAACAGACTACTTTACCCAAGTGCTCAGGCAGCTGAGGGCAGGAGTTGCAGATGAATGGAGCAGGAGACTGAAGAAGGGGGATTAAGGATGGAGCCACACTGCATAGTACAGCAAAGAATGCGTGTGGTCTAATTACCACGTCTCAGGGTTCCATACTGCCCTGGAAAATTAGTACTTATGCTGACTCAGCATTTGTTGGGTGCAGGTGAAGGTCCCAGGTGAAGGTGTTGAACAGGAAGCTGAGGAGAATGAAAAGAGTCTGACCTGACTGGAGCAGAATGGAATCAGAAGCAGCAGCAAAGGCAGAAAAAAAATTATTTTAATGATTTGAATATATTACCTCGTTTTTTCAAACACTACATGGACTTACGTGAAATTTGACAGCTAGCTTCCAATGAAATACAGTGGTACAAAAATTAAACACCTGATTGTAAATTGGGTAGCCTGTGCAAAATGCCATTCATACATGTATGCATTGACCATACACACAAAACTTTGTATACTTAAATAGCCTTAATGAGTTTTAAAACACGAAAGCTGTTCCTTGCCTTTGTGAGTTAAAGTCAATGAATACTGGATATCCAAGGATTCCTGAAAACGTAGGATTTGATTAATTAAATGCATAATTTTCTTCAATTCTTGCTAAAAATCACCTATGTGTGATTCAACAATTGTTTTCTTTGAGTGGCATGCTGTAATGGAAGAGGTGATCGTTGCAAATCCTGGAGCCAAAACGTGTGAAAAAGCAAGTCAGTCATATTGCATCAAAGTAATGGTGGAAATGTCCATTCTATTACCCCTCATTAACCATCCTTACTGCATCTGCAGATTTTTTAAAAAATTATTTAAACTACATAGGGACAAGACCTACAGGATTGAGTGTTCCCACTGTAAAAAACATATCAGGCAAAATTTAAGAAGTTACAAGCACCAGAAGTGAATGCATACTTCTTTAAAATTATTTTAGAGCTTACTGCTCTAGTTACCTGCCTTCTCAATATCATCAATATTTTAAAGCTCATAAAAGAATAGGTTTGTAGAATTTTAAATTAAACACTACCATATTCCCAATTTAGAATTGAAGACAATACTTTAAGATAGAATTTTAACAAGAGACATGAGCTCAATTCCATGATTTAACAATAAAATGTATCCTCAGTTAAAATTGTATAAATAAGCTGGAGTACATGGAAATGTAAGAGAGACTGGGAGAAAAAGAGTGTTAATTATGCTAATGGTACTCTTGTAAATGCAAAAACAGATGGCAGAATGAACAACAATGGATTATTTTTTTAATCAAGCAATTTCAAATAAATATCTTTGTTCAAAAGCAGTAAGTACAGCATTACTAGAAAGTGGTAAAAAACCAACACCTATGGTCTTATCGGTAACCTCACTTCTGATCTTCCTAGTGGATATTCCTATATAAACAGAACTAATTTCCTGGTTACTGAAAAGTAAGCTGATCCCAATGCTGCTCTTAAGCAAAAAATGTGTGATGGTTGGCATTCATGACAGACTATACATGTTACGTTTAGCATATATCTAATGGGTATAAACAACTGAGAATGTACAAAACCCGAAAGTATATGTAGGAGGCAAAAAGTTCTTTGATTGCATAGGGCTAGCACTTAAGTCAGCATTCCACACAATTAATTAAATGACCAAACTGAACTTTAGAATCATGGTAGATAATCTCTGTTTTGACCTGCTGCCACATTATAAAAAGCTAATAAAAACTTTCATCCTCTCACTTACTTTTTCGTAATGATTAGTCTTAATTAACAACTTTAAACTGTTGGATATTGCAGGCTATAAACTAAGGACATTTAAATAAGTTAAAGTGCACAACCTGTTTTTCAGAAACCTTCAAAGCCAAAAAATAAGATCCTTATGTTGTAGCTATTATCCTTCTTTTATTTCGATAGAAATATAACGAGAAACAATTGTATTTCATTAGCATCCCTCCAGGTACTACATTCCAAACATTGCATTTAAGCAAATTTTAGCATTTTATAAGCACACAAAATTATGAATGTCACCTGCATGGGTAAACCATATGTATATAGTAGTGTTCCACATTCATATATATGCAACAAATGCACATTAAGATACTGTTTTCTTTTTAAAAAACTCCCCCAAAGCGCATGCATTCACAGATTCAAATGAGGGCTTTATGCCCATCTAATTTTCCCACCATATCAGCTAAGTCTAATACAGGATATTAATCGCAAATCTTGCCTTGTTTACATTTATGCGGATATTGCACTAAAAGAAGGAAAATGAAGCATCCAGATGGCACCCACACTCCTGTATTACTGGGCAGTGTTGTTTTATTTAGATGTGCACTGCCCAAGCTGCCAACTGGTCTTCTACATTTTACAAATGCAGTTTTAAAGCAATCATTTCACAAATGCAGTTCATTTTACAACTGTGAGTTCAAACCATAGTGAAGGCCAAGGGGCCATCACCTAGAATATTTACCCTCTTACAAACGAAATTAGAAAGGATATCACACATGTCGTTGGTGAAGAAAACTAACATGAATTTCAGCAAAACGCTCTTTTTGAATGCCACGATATTTGTAGATAATTACTGAAAGATTGACTGATACAAATCTTGAAAGAAATAATTGTAATGAAATACAGCTATCATTTTTGTCTTTAAATTAATCTTCAAAGTATTTAATCTTTAATACTTACAAAATAAATGGATGATATACACTAGCAATTTAGGGAGAGCTTTTGGCAATTCTGGATTATGAGCTCTCTGCTCTGTTTATGTGGCAGAAAATGAAGTGACAGAAAAAGCACCATTTCTAAGGTGAAAAATTAGTTAAATGCTTGGAAGTTAATATTTAACTGTATATTGTGTAATATAAGAATAAAGTAATATAGATTAATGATGACAAGTCTATGAGAATATTTCATTAACAACTAAAGCGGCACAGTTCTCTGAAGTTTTCAGTTCTGTTTCATAATCTTTATATGTCTAAAAGCCATCTCAGTATGATAATGGAAGGAGAATAGGACAATGTAGGAACACCTAACAGTCAGCAACATCTTCACACCATCGCAAGGCTGGGAAGTACCCAACTGGACCAACACACACCATCTCTGATCACTGGGCATCCAGAGCTCTGAGGAAGTTTCAAGAGAGGGTCTGCAGTCGAACTGCATGAGAGCTGCAAGTGTACTAGGACTAACTAGAATTTACTTTTAAAATCTTGTTTTCATATTAAAGTTTGAAGCAATGGGATAAAAAAGCTTTTATTTCTATTACTTGTATCACATATATGTATATTTAATAATTTGGATCATTAAATAACATATGTTAATAATATTCATTAAATATACAACCTTGGGTTTCGACTGAAATCACTTAAGTTGTGTATCCAGAAAATTCCAAGGGAATCAGGTGAAAATATGACCTTTCAGATAATAGCATGCAACTCCATCAATCAGCTTTATCATTTACTGCATTTCAACCCATCTGCATGTGTAATGAATCAGAAGAAAATGAGAAAATGAATGCAACTAATTGATCTCTTAGTTATATCTTTTACTTCTATTGGGCTCAAGTTCAGACCTGTACAGAAAGAAATACTGTACATGTTACAGATCCAGAAGTGAAGCTGAGAAATTTCATCTATGTAAAACTTATTTTTCAAATGAAAGCCATGGAACTATTTGACAAGTAAAATATATCTAGCTCTTATCTTTGAGTTGTCTCAACATAAAAGAAAGTTTGAAGCAAGTAGGGAGAGCATATCAACAGAATCTTTCCTAGCAACATATAGCTATTAATTTGAACCCTACAGGAAACTTGGCAACTATTTTTAATGTCAGGCATTCTGAAATGGAGTTATGAATCCGTACCAAATTTAAGTATTAAAGCTTCTTCTTATAGTCAGGCACCTCTCTACCAAATAATCACCGCAATAAGCAAAAAGAGAAAATTTAAAACTAAGCCATTGTAGCTTTGTATAGCACATACGTAACAACTACCTGCCTGGTGAGAAAACTGGAATAGTGAAATACTAAATATTCCTCACTCTAAGTTTGTTATCAGGTGATTATCCATGCTGTCATTCTTTAAATACTTCTGAAATGGAACTATTTCTATCATGTACTATAAGATTATTCAGCAGCTGTGCGACAATCTACATAGGCAAGAAAAAGAAACAAGAAAGTTTCAAAGCAGCAGACACCTCCTTAGTAAGATTTTTCCAGCAAGTTCATTAATTGCTTTAGATCGTGAGTCTCACTGGATATAAACACCAGCTTTCACCCTCAGAACCACACACCACAGGTTTGTCCTCAGGTCTAAAGTGAAATGCATTTCACTGTCTGATTTCTGTCCTCTGGGAATTATTAAACAACCTTACAAACCCACCGCAAATAACATTTCAGTTTAGCATGATTGGTAGGTCACTTAGGAGAGGCTCTGTACTGCTTTTTAAAACTATATTACTTTTGACACCGAGAAAGGACAGTTTTCATAGGTCAAGCTTCAGATCAGTGGTGGCAAGCCTAAAAGTCTACATCAAAGTTGTGTGCACTACACCTACCTGTAAGTAAATAAAGAAGAGTTCAGCTTCTAATGCCAGAGTGATAAAGGGAACAACAATATTGGTTTAAATCAATATTTGCTCGGCCCGTTTTCCCAACTAACTTTTATTCTTTACAAGTAAATATTGACTTACATCTGAAGACTGACCCAAACCAATGTGACCTCCCTCCTCCCCCATACTCTTTTGCAACTCTCCATCAGTCTCTCCTTATTGTTAACACTTCTTTGTCACATTTTTCTAGTTTCCTCTTCCAAACCCTCTGCTTGCCACACTGACCCTAACTCTTCCTGTGTACTTACGTATTACTTTCCTTACTCAGTTCTCACTCCGCATGCTTCCCATCGTCAATCCTTTGCCTTCCTACTATTTTACAGTTTATGATCTTCCCATTCTAGATCCAGAGTAGCATACTTCAATCCCACTTTGCTCTCACCATCTCACAAGGCGCTACAATATTATACTGAAGCTTCTGCTCTTTGGGTCTTTAATCGCCATTTCTCCAAACATCTCTGTCTGCGCTCAACAATGACCTCCTCACACTGTTAGAGTGCATTTCTAGTGTCATGGGCATCCACACCCACAGAGATCACAAAACATGATGTGACAATGCCTTCTTACGCTGATATGTGGCTGCTTTAGCAAGGGTACAGTCAAGAGCATGTTAGCAATGGCCCATGGATGTTTTGCAGCGGCTGAGCAATCCTTGCTGTCTTTGAAGATATTATCCGTCTAGAAAATGGCCACTGAACCAGTGTCCTTAGAAATTAGCAGCCCAAGCTCTAACAGAATTTGATTTCAAGAAAGATAAAGAAAAAAGGATCAGATTAATGAAGACAGAACACACACAAGACAAGGGATGATTCAGCTGCTGTTATTCATTTGTCTTTAGATATATTTTTCTTTTAATTGTGACCAAAGGGCAAGATTAATCAGTTTCCTAGCCAATCAAGGGTTACAGGCAGCAATTAGGCCTCTGATAATAATCTTCAAATATGCTAATGCCAGAAGTGTGCAGTACAGACACTTGTGGAAGAACAGCTTCATTGCTCTGAAATGCTGGAGAATGGACTAGAAATAATCATAAAAATGTTTATATGTAAGAATTCAGGTATGACTGTAGTAAGATAGTGAACTTCTTCCTGGTGTAAATCAAGAACGGCTAGCATTTATGATCTTTTGGAGTAAATAAACCAAGTACATCATAACAATATTAAACCTAAGAATCTTTGTCATTAAACTTTTGCTTCTTAAGCAAAACATAAAACTGAGAAGAGCAAATGCATTATTTTAATTAACTGCTGCTCTTACCAAACATTACACTTTTTTTTTTACACTATATCTTAAATATTAATCAAAAAATGATTATATGTACTAGGTATATAATGTTTTTTAAAAATAATTTTCCATATAACTTTCCATTCAAAATAAAATTAGGCAATACCCAAAAGAAAAAAAAAACAGGGATTCTTTTGAGCAGGTTGCTGCTGTTAAATCAGGCAGGGAGATATTAACTGTAGAATCAATAATTATGTAAATCTTCACTTACAATACCTTTAACTTAAAATTTAATAAATCCCATCAAAACTTTTTGTTCTTTTGATAAACTTTTTTAAAAGCAAATGGGATTTTTTTTTGCAGTGAGTTTTATCAGAAATTAGTGGGAAGCAATTATCCACATGGTCTGCTTTTATTAGGAAATCAAAGGGTTTCTTTCTTAAAAATAATGATTTTTCAATCTTGAATCACTTTATGCAAGGAATACTTCTACTTTTCCACTTGTCGATTAGGTAGATGCATTTAATCAGTTGGAAAAATATTTGATTAAGCCTATCTTCTTCCCTATCCTTACAGAAGAGCTGAACAAGATCAGAAATGAGAAAAAACTATCAATAAACAGAAATTCTGTACTCTAAACCCAAGATGAGAGTTATAAGAAATGTTGGAGAAGCCTTTTAAATTTTTTAATCCTTGCTGAACAGAGTGGAGAAGGTGCTAGCACAACCAGGGCATCTCACAAAAGACTTAGATATGTCAGTTTGAACCATGTTCCAAATTCACGCGACAAGTTGTTTCCACTTAGTCCAAGTGTACCAGGGAGGGTAGCCAAAGACTATCGGCTTTGACAACCATCATTCCCTCATATGCCAGTGACAAATGGAATCAGTGTGTTCTGATTGGTGTGTCAACTTGCTGACCACTTTTGCTTAGGAAGAACCTTTGACTGGGCAGAGAGATTTTTACTGAAAGACAAAACAAAAATTATCTGCTGGTAACAGAACACATAATTTGCCCATGATTTTTGATCAAATACCACCAAATAAAACTTCTCTCTCTTAACAGACACATAGAAAATAATTATTATTTAGCATAGAAAAGGAAAACATATGATAATGTGGACCCCTTACTAAATGGAGGGGGACCCTGGTAACAGAGAGCACAGAGAAGGCAGTCACTGAACACTTTTTTTGCATCACTCCTCACTGACAAGACCAGCCCTCAGGAATCTCTGACCCAGGAGACCAGGGGAAAGGACAGCTGGAAGCACGACTTTCCCTTCGTTTCCCTTTGTTAGAGAACACCTAGGAAAACTTGACGTTCACAAGTCCCTGGGCCATGAGGGGAAGCATCCACAAATGTTGAAAGAGCTGGAGGACACCATAGTGATGCTGCTCATGATCAACTTTGAAAGGCTGTGGCGATCAGGGGAGGCACCTGAGGACTGAAAGACAGCAAATGTCATTTCAGTCTTCAAAAAGGGCAAGAGGGAGGACCTAGGGAACTACCAGCCAGTCAGCCTCACCTCAATCCCTGGAAAGCTGATGGAGCACCTCATTCTGGAGGCCATCTCTACACACATGGATGCCAAGAAGTTGATCAGGAGTAGTCAGCACGGATTCACTAAAGGTAAATCATGCCTGTCCACCCTGATTGACTTCTGTGATGAACCAACTACCTGGATGGATGAGGGGAGATCAGTGGATTTTGTCTACTTTGACTTCAGCAAGGCTTCTGACAATGTTTCTCACAACATCCTCACAGGCAAACTCAGGGTGTGAGGACTGGATGAGTGGACAGTGAGGACTGAGAATTGACAGAAGGGCAGATCCCAGAGGGTCATAAACAGTGGCACAGGGTCTAGTTGGAGGTCTGTCACTACTGGTGTCCCCCAAAGCTCAATACTGGGTCCAGTATTGTTTAACTTATCCGTGAATGACTTGGATGAAGGGGAGATCCCTCCTCAGCAAGTTCACCGATGACAGGAAGCTGGAAGGAGTGGCTGATACCCCCTAGTGCTGTGCAGCCCTTCTGAAGGGCCTCGACAAATTGGAGGGATGGGCAGAGGGGAACCTTCTGACATTCCGCAAAGGCGAATGCAGAGTCCTGCACCTGGGGAGGAATAACCCCGGGCACCAGTACAGGCTGGGGGCTGAGCTGCTGCAAAGCAGCTCTGAGGAGAAGGACCTTGGGGTCCTGATGGACAACGAGCTGCCCATGAGCCAGCAATGCCCTTGGGGCCAAGAAGGCCAGTGGTATCCTGGGGTGCATTGGGAAGAGCATTGCCAGCAGATCAAGGAAGGTGATCCTACCCCTCAATTCAGCCCTCGTGAGGCCACAACTGGAGTGCTGTGTCCTGTTCTGGACTCCTCAGGACAATTGAGACATGGAGCTCCTGGAGGTACAAGAGACACATGGAGCTGCTGGGGCAGGTCCACTGGAGGTTACAAAGGTGATTAAGATAGCGGAGCATTTCTTTTACAAGGAAAGGCTGAGGGAGCTGGGCCTGTTCAGTCTCAGCAAGGGACAACTGAGAGGGGACCTCATCAATGTCTGTAAGTATCTGAAGGGAGGGTTTCAAGAAGATGGATCCAGGCTCTTCCTGATAGTGCCAAGCAATAGGATAAGAGGCAACAGGCAGAAACTGAAGCACGGGAAGTTTCACCAGAACATGAGGAAGAACTTTACCGTGAGTGACCATGCACTGAGACAGATTGACCAGAGAGGTTGTGGAGTCTCTTCACCGGAGATATTCAAAACCCACTTGAAAGTTTTGTTTGATAGCATGTGAGTACTGTACATATATCAAGATATATGCAAGAATCAGACGGATTTCAACTTTGAACAGAGAGCTGCCACAAATAACTGCAGAATATGCAACTAAACAAGTAGTCAAGAGAGTCAGTAAACATCTTTTCATCTGAGAAGCATTTTCCAGATTAAGGGCAATGTTCTTTGCCTGAATGCCTACAATACTAATATTCCTCATTTTTTTCATGTAATACAAGTTGTTTATCAGTAAATATTCTTCATGATTGCCTTCTCTTTAACCATTCTACTACCAACCCATTCAAAGTGTAATTATAGTGTATGAAATACCCAGGAATTATTATGGAATGAAGAACCATAAACTAGGAAGGCAGAAGCTACAGTAGCACAAAATTTAGGAAGATTATTAGTTGCATAAAATATTAACAGCCATGTCATTTCTACTGTTCATGATGTCGGTCATACAGTAATTTGTACCACCAATACTGTGAGAGGCTACTTCGTACCACAACCCATATCAGACATTTCTAGGTACAGTATGAGGACGAATGGGTCTCTCCCACCTGCTGCTTGCCATCTAGTGCCATGGATTTGCCTACAATTCCCTCTGAGAGATGGAGTCATCCGTGTTTCCATTTCTGATCAGTATGGATTCTCATGTCCAAGACTGGGTGGAGGTATTAGTTAAGGCAGAGATACTGCATATCCCCATTCTGCTGGAGTTCATTTCCCAAACTGATGATGACATCAAACGAACCCCAAAAAGGAAAGAAATAGTTCAAGTATGTTGAAATGTTTCAACATTTAACTCGCTTTAAGATGCATAAACATACTGCAAATGTCAATCAGTTGTGGCTTAAGAGGACAGAATCCATGTAAATTACGTTATTTTTCTATCCTAATTAAACCATGAGTCAGATATAAATCTTTTATCACTAAGCTTCTTACAATTTCAACATCTTCTCTAATCACCTGCAATTTACTTCAGTTGCAGCTGTGCAGCAGAAAGGGTCAGAGGAAACAATGACAAGATATCACCTTATTTTTCCCACCTTCCATATTTAAAAACTGCAAATCTACACTTGAAACAACATTCATTAACAGGCAAAGACTATCCAACTCTCAATTTCTACTGAAGATATCAAAGTGATAAGAAGCTTTTGTATTTCCTGGGTTTGGCTGGGAGAGTTAACTTATTTCACAGTAGCTAGTATGGGGCTGTGCTTTGCATTTGTGCTGAAAACAGTGTGGATAATTCAGGGGCGTTTTCATTATTGCTTAGCAGTGCTCACACAGAGTCAAGGCCTTTTCTGTTTTTCACACTACTCCAACAGAGAGGAGGTCGTTGATATGCAAAAAGTTGGGAGGGGACACAGCTAGGACAGCTGACCCCGACTGACCAAAGGGATATTCCAGAGCATATAGAATCACGCTCAGCATATAAAGAAGCAGAAAGAGAGGAACATTTGGAGTGATGGTGTTTGTCTTCCCAAGCCACTGTTACATTTGATGGGGCCCTGCTCTCCTGGAGATGGCTGAACACCTGCCTGCCCGTGGGAAGTGGTGAATGAATTCCTTGTTTGGCTCTGCTTGCATGCATGGATTTTGCTTTCCCCATTAAACTGTCTTTATCTCAACCCTTGAGTTTTCTCACTTTTAGTCTTTTGATTCTCTCCCCATCCCACTGGGGAGTAGTGAGCAAGCGGCTGCACAGTGTTCAGCTGCAGGCTGGGGTTAAACTATGACACATGGTTTGCACTGCTTTTCTGAAGAGTATATTTCTGGAGTTTGTGTTCTGCAGAAAACGGGAATATCAGATTATTTCTAGGCTGAGGAGGGAGCAGGGGCTAGGATAGGCAAGAGGTGTCTGTTTTTTCCCATTTAGAGGAGAAAAGGAAAAAAACCAGAGAAGTTGCTTAAGGGAAGAATCCATTCTTCCAATGTGAAATGATAACAAATGAAGCAGAAGAAAATGGTAAGGTTGGACGAAATATTTATAGGTACAGCAAATGATAATTCTCATTTTTCCTGTTTCTTCTGATCCTGCAGTACTCTTTATTTGGTATAGAATATTGGTATATCCTGGAGAAGAGCAGACATTTCCCTCCACATCACAACTCCAGTTATGCCTAATTACTTCCTTGAAAATACATAAAAATAGATAGAGTTAGATTAGACAGACAGCTAAAATAAGGACACGTGTGAAGTAAAGTTTAAAAAAAAAAATTAGGATGAGGTTGGGAGGGGATATGGTGACATATATTCTGCCAGGCATCTTGTCTGGATATTTTGCAACTCAAGCTGGCTACCATTTCAAACAAAAAATCCCGTATCACACGCACCTTGTAAAAACTTCCTTAAACTTAAGGGGAAAGTAGAGAATTATTTTCACCAGGAAGGGAAGCAATGCACATAAGGAACAGCTGTAACATTTCATAGACAGCAGGTTTTTCTGTAGTGTCCTAGATACGTGGATTCAGCCTTGAGAGTGTGACAAAATGGTAGACAGTAATAACAACCCATGTGGATTCTAGCCACAAACATGTGATTGAGCTTCCTTATCCCGGAACTTCCCATTACCCACAACCCATTATTTTCCCAGGGCCTCAGTTGTTTCTAAAACATTTTCAGTTTCCCCAATGCATATAGTAATGCCATTATTTTGTTTTCATGCTATCTTTTAAAATGTGTACTTAGCTACCAGATAAACAACTCCAAACTTTTAAACGCTTCCATTTTGTTTTATATTAGACTAGATTTTTTGAGCCAAAGAATAAAATAAAGGTAAACATACTGAATGCTACTGATAAGAAAGATTGATTACTTCAGATTTCTCTTTGTGTTTACTGACAAAAGGCAGTGTGCAGTAGCATACCAGGTTTGTTCTGAGTGAAAAATGAAGCCTAGTTGGTAGATTAACCATCTACAAAATGATTTCTTGCAGAGTACAGTATGGCTCTTTGCACTCTAATATCTTATGCAGCAAATCTGACTAAATTACATCTTTAATAAATCATTTAGTACTTAGCATGTTTTGCTAATTATTTCAAAATACTGTAATCCTACATTATTTATATGTTAATTTTTTTATCCTAGAAGAACAATACTGCACATAGTGGATTGGTACCTTCAGTAAACAAAACAGCAATATGAAATATATATCTACCAAGAGAAACCACCATCATTATGCAGCAAAGTGCTCATTTAGGATTTGGATAAGGCTAAACATACAATGCATTCTACTGTGTGCCACTAGATATCCATATCCTTCACAAAACGGGAAAAATCCTAAGTCACAAAAAAAAAGCTGCAAAATATGAGAAGACAGATTTGTAATCACAATCATGCATGAACAATTACATATTTCAAATGTAAAGATCATTCAAATAAATGTAACTGATGGATAATCCTCACAGGGTGCAAGTCAAAGTAAACAGACAGTCCACTTTAGAAAGTGTCTGGTGAATTGATTTAACAAGTTTAATGTGAGCATCAGTGTGGGGCTATTACTGATCGTAAGCTTTACTGATGTTATTTGTTCGCTTGGAAAAATACCGCTCTTTGGAATGAGCACATTAAGGCTAAAATTGCAGAGAAAACCCTATTACAACTTTATTGCTGGCAAATTGGAACCAAACCTTGTCTGTATATCAATTACTTAGAGTTACCACAGAGATAAATCCTTTTTTTTTGTATAGGCTCAATCTTGAAGACAGTGATGAGAAAACTCCTTATTATACCCTACCAACATCACTAGGTTTTCTTAGCAATTTCAAGAAATTGTCAATTAAGTTCTTTTTATTAGGTTCCAAAAGCTGTTAAGTCAAACACAAATCTATCATAAGGCTTGTAACAGCATGTTATTTAGGCACATTTCAATGTTACACTCTTTCATTATCCACCTACCCAAACCCTAATCAAAAGTTCCCATAAAGTGAAGGAGTTTTCAGTTCTCCTATCTCAAGGTTCAGATAAATTTAGAACACTCATTTCTTGCAGCTGGTCATATGAGTAATACCCATTTAAGTGAGAAGAAATATCATTATTTAGATGGCTTTAGACACCAACATAGTTGCTTACAAGATCATTAAAGTGGAAGGACACACTACTGTGTCATTGCACGAAATAGTTAAAGCAATATTATTTAGGAATTTTACCAAATATTAGTACAAATGCATTGTATGTTTATGGCCCTTGCTACCTGGTAGGGTTTCCTTTCAGACAAACGGATACCTCTAAAAATGATAGTTGATAAGGAAAGTTCTTGTTCAGATCCCAGAGCTGCAGCACTGAAATGAGCTGTACTCCGCTCCCTGAGTCAAGAGAAATTAAACTCTTTGTAGGAATGATGCTTTTGAGTCTCCAGAAAGAGTAAAGAGCCAGTTATTTCATATAGGAACAGCACAATGAAGAAATGAACAGGTCTGCTATCAAGACAGCTACTTGTCAGATGTCCCAGCCAGACATAAAGTACCTGAGGAAAAGTAGGGGGGTGAAGGAAAATAAAAGAGACATAATTTTGATGAAGATCTATGTCTAGTCACTTTACTTCAATATTTCTACAGTGTTCACACTTCAGACTACATTTAGAAATGTTAAAGGAGACTTACATGCTGCACCTGGTAATGCATGATCCAAATTTATTAATAAAGGAATTGTATGGTGCTCCATCTGAGTGTCTCAGTTTTCAAAATAAACTGGAAATTATTTTGCACTCATCTAGTTGGTCCTCACAAACTGATGAACAGGGCTGCTTTTGTTTGAATAGAAAGAGGAACATGCTATAAGTATGTATGTCTTAACATCAAAAATGCTACCTAGATGTGTTAGAGCTAAAGGGACAGCTAGAGTGCCTAAAGACACCTTGAGGTAAATTACCATGTTGCACGAGAGGAAATGTAAGTAGTTGTGCATGGCAAACAACGCAGCAGAAAGATTCAAAAGTTACAACATAGTCTTTTGTGCTAAAATAGTCTTTTTTTTTTTCTTTGCTGCAACAGCTGGCTTCATGTACAGCCATCACAATTCATTCTATAGCATCCTGACTAGCTGGTCACAGGCTAACGACATTTGAAGAGGAAGAAGGTCAAAGCTATCATTACAGTGGTGACAACCAATCACAGAGAAAAAAAAATTTATTTATTACACTTAATATAAGAAACCTTTACTATGGAATATAATTGTACTGTCACTACACACCAGAGATTTTTAATCCCCAATCATTTCAACATATTTTACACTTCATTACCTTTTCAGTTAGATATTGCAAGAAAGACTCTCTTGAGTCTACACAAAAGCCTTAAAAATTCTACTATTTTTTACTCTCATATTTCACCTATAAGAAACAGTGGATGATGAATTTCACTGAAGGAAAATACACATATTCTGCACAAGGTTGGTAAAGAATACAGAGGTGAAAAAATAGTCATAATATTTTGTTAAAGTTTTAAAAAGATCTAACATTTTGTTTCTGAAGCCATAAAATCGTAAAGTATCTATAAGTAAGATGTTTATAAGAACTTGAGTATGATGCTGTGCAACACAGCATAGCATTGTCTTAGCTAAACAAAATGAACTACACATATCCCCAGTAACACACAGTGCTCTAACAAACAAATACAAAGTTATATTGCCTCTAGGAGGAGATTACCTCCTATGATTCTCATAAGTTCTAATAAGTGTCACTGTAAAAGGTAAGCTATTGTATCACTGTGAATTTTACTCCGTAAAAATCTATCACATAGGGTCATTTTTTCACTTAATATAGCTCCCATGCCTTATTCTGTACTGATTAAGTATAATCTAGACTTCATGACAAAAAAATGACACTCTTGACATAATGGGAGTTGTCTAGTTAATTATATCATGACATAAAAATACGTTTTTGTATTCTTTTGTTTGTTTGTTGTTAAATTGATAAAGTAGACCCTGAAATACTAATTCTGGACAGTACTATACACACAGAAAGAGATCTATTTTGCTTCAAGTTGTATCTTATTTGGGTATTCACTGCAATCTCCACTTCAACACAAATGGACCATGCAACAAATAAAATTATTTTTAAAAATTAACACACCACAGCACACTTATAGCAAGGAAACCTCTGACCTCCCTACCATAGGTTTCACTAGTACATCAACAAGTCTAAAAATATCACTGTTTTCCACAAGATTTTTCAAGTACATATTATTTCTTTTTAGAAACAGCCTGTTTGCATTCTCATAAAATAAAAGTACACTTCTTCAGTGTCAAAGAAGTAGAAACAGTTTGTGACATATCAAAAATAGTACACTTGAAGAAAGGCGGCGAACAACCAAAACAGAATTTGCCTTTTTTTGCTTTTTAAAATTTTTTTTTTCTTCTGAGTTATGCAATTTGTAAATATTGTAAAATTAAAGTAATATAGTCTACATCCTGAGTCTATCTTTACTGATCTTTATTCTACCAAATTATTTCCTTGACAAAAAGATACATGTAAAAAACCTTTTAAATTCTAGTAGATGCAAGAAGAGAGTGCCAAGGTCTAGCAAACAAGAGACAATAAAGAAAAAATGAGCAACTCTGAATCTGAAATAATGTAGAAAAACTATAAAACAATCATGTAAACAGAACAAAAAAAGTAATTAAAAAAATCACAAAAATTAGTTCTTGTCTCCTTTCCACCATATTTTCTTCAAGACTGGTTAAAGCAACATGCTGACACAAGCAGATGCAACACAATTCAAAACTATGTCCTTCACTTGGAAGAATCATTCAGAAGCCTTATTCCTGTAATAGCCAGCCACTACACTAAAAAGTACTCTGGAAAAGTGCGTCAGAGTTTGTCTTGCCAGAAAACCTTGGGGTATCAGCATCAAAACAAATTAATTCTGGAGTGGAATCCTGACCTGTTGAAAATAACTTGCTATTTTCTTTGGCAATGGAAGGGCTGGCACTATTTTGACATTGAGTTTTGACACCAGTTTCACAGTGCCTGGATTTTGCTTGCTGACAGATCATTTACAATAGGAATTTATTTTTGAGAGGCAATTCTTTAGCCTGTTTTGAGCTACAGATAAACTGAGAAAAATTCTGGCTATCAGAACACTCAACATAGATGTGAGACCCAGAACAACAGTACAAGTTGATGACTACCAGCAGTTCAATTATTCAGTGAAGGTATTTCATATTTATACTGATGTAAATATGACATTGCTAGAGGAATGTGAGGTCCCCAGCTGGAGTTTTACTGGGATTCATCGACTACAATGGAGGGCTTATCCACTGGAATCTGGTTGGCGTGATATAAAACATCAGTGACTAAACCATCACTGCTGGTAAAATTCTGTTTAATCAGCAGACTGATGAGTCAGAAAGTAGCTTAAGGTGAGGAAGCTAAAAGATATTTAAGAAGATTTCGCACTTAACTCTCAAGGTCTTTCTACAAGACCCTCTCTAACATGAGAGAATACAAGTGTGAAGGAACAATACACTAAGATGATAAGTGATTTGTCATGAGTAGAAATTTAAGGCAGATTCCCCACACCTACTTCCCCCCTCCATTCAATTCTCAGTTCTCCTTTCAGGGAGAATGAGGCTTTTGGCAGTTGAAAGAGACCAGATGGAGCCTTTGTTTACCTCTGATTCACCTGGAGTTTATTTATCTAAAAGCTGGAAATTTTCACCCACTTATCTATGAACAGAATGGGATCTAGACAAGCAATTGGACATCCAGATATGACACCAATCAAAGATACAGAAATCTTTTTTCCTGCAAAAGGCAAGACCAGCTGAGGCTGACAGGAGATAGTCATCTTTTTTTTCCATGCTATATGTAACATCAGTTTTACGATCTTGAAGAGTTATGTTGGAAACCAGAGCATCTGGCACTGCAAGATGTCACACTTAGAGAGTACAGTGTTCTCACTTGACCAAGAATGTAATGAAAGTTGAATTCTACCATTCATTTCCGCTTCTGTATCTATGTATTTTCTTCTTGTGCTTCAGAGTTTAATCAATTTTAGAATCCTAGCATTGACTTATGAAGTACATCATTAGATCATAGTAACTTAAATAACATTCTTAACATAAAAATCACATGTCCATAATTTCCAAAAGACAAGGTTAACTTAGAAGATTTTGTAATGGATAAACTTTTTTACTGGTTTTTTTTTTTTTTTTTTTTTTTTAATGCTCGGGATATCTATAATTTTTTTTTTTANTGGCCAGGCTAGCTACATGTTCTCTTTTTAGAGAAAGCAGTATCATAGGGACCTGCAAATAACAGAGTATTATATACTAGACGGATTTTTATTTAAGAACAAAAGAATGTTTGGAAATGTGCAAATTTCTAGAGGTACTGTTATTCTTGGAACCATGTTTGGAAATGTTTTCTCTTCATGCTATTAAGGAAAATTTTCTGAAACTCCTTTGACAAAGTGATAAGTAGATAAGAACCCAAGAAAAATATTTGGCAGGATTTGGTTAATATATGTAAACTCTAAAATTCCTTGATTACAATTACAAACATTAAAAGAATCAGTTTAGTAATGGAAAACTATTTATTAGTTTGTCACATATTTTATTTTTCCTTTTTTGCATCTTCCTGTTGGTTTCATTCTTTTATGCCTGCACCTATTAGCACTGATTTCAGCCATCCGGTGTTATAACAACAGGTGAAAAATGGCAGCTTTTATACACCGGTAAAAGGCTGGATCGTACAAAATTGGTACAAAAGACAGATTTTTAAATACGAGAGGGCTGCAAAATTATTTTAGTCTTTTACAGAAAATTGTCAGATCAGTAGACAAATGCTAAGAACTGGCTTATTTAAAACTTTAAGACTGTTTTCATGTTGAATCAATATGCATGTCTAGAACCTTGTTTAAGAAAACTATTCACCATGCGAAGTTTTAAATGCACAATATCAAAGAATAATTTTTGACATTTTGATTCATACATGCTTATAAAGCTCCAAGACAACATGGTTTAATTATAAAACATATTTCTACTGCCTTAGTCATGCCAATTAAATTTGATTGGATACTTTCTTTATTCAACAAGCCCCTTTCATGTCATTTTAATTTACTGTCAAAGCAGCCTGAATATTGGAAACTAAATTATTTACTACAGCCCATAAGCCAATAATGTTCCATTTGTCTCTTACAGAGGGAGACTAGACTAACAAGATTATTAAGGACATTACTTGTAATAGCGAATGTCCTTCACTTTATTTGAGCTTCATGCTGTGCTTTCAGAGATCATACTTCAAAAGAGCTCCATTTCATTCCATCACAGAACTTCTGATATAAATTATTCTCTACTAGCTTTGTAATACTCTGATCATAGAGAAAGTGGACCCGATCTTGTTGGGTAAAAACAGAAGCTTCTTTTTCTAAGATAACTACATACAGTTTATTTGTGTTAAACACCTTTGATGAGCTCCCTCGTGCCAATAACACAGACCAGGCAGAAATCAGCTAAATTTATCATACAATGATAACATCTCAGAGATTTAACTCACGAGTTTGTCTATGCAATGATTTCAAACCAAATTCTGCAATCTAATGCATGTGGTTAAAATCAATCTTGTAAGTTCTTTAAAACACTGCGCAGAGAATACAATAAAGGTAATGCAGAACAGGCTTCAGGAAATCAACAGATCTAGCATTTCACAAAAAGATACTTGAAAAATAGAATACAAATTGTCTGAGATATAAGCCTGTCATACAGACTGATAAATTGATAAAGGATTGCAAACGCAAGGAAAGACAGAAAAGATAATAAGCTGGGGAAGGTAATTCTTGTCCTAATGTTAGATCCACTCTGCCTTTTTGTTACGACTCAAGTTCAGCAAGGATCTGAAATAGATTATTAACTCAAAGCAAATTAATTATCTAGTTTAAATCCATGGAACTGCTTACATGACTAAACACGTTTAAACCTTTTTTTTAACTCAGATTTGAGATTCATTACTTATGATACTGGAAGGTCTTTCAAAAATCAAAAAGGAGCAATGAAAAGTAGAAAGGTTTTTTAGAACTACCTAGAAAAAGTCTTCAACTTTAGAAAAAGCAGTTATCATAGGGGGGGGAAAAAAACTCCTTCAAGAACACAGAAAGAAAGGTAGAAGATAAGGTAATTCCTCTGCCCTCACAGATATACACAAGAAAAACACCCCACCTTGTGCAATGCACTGTACGCTGAATTTCAGATACCAGCATTAATGAAGAAGAGATATTACTAGCCCCATTTCTTCTGCATAAAAGGCTGCCTATCCTGAGCTAAGGAGATAAATTTGAAATACTTGTGAAGAAAGAAACAGGAAAATACCTTAGGATCAGTACTGTAAGTCTCGTCTACTTACTAGCACTGTGAAAACTAGGATTATGTTGGGTTTGCCATTTTTTTCAATTTTAATTGCCTTCTGCTTTTAGGAAAAGCTCACATGATACAATGTGAAATCCGTGAAAGAGGAAGATGATGGCAAAGATACACCTCTCTTCACATTTGTCAAAAAAATTATGGAACAGCCAGATAAATCAAATTCTCAAAAATCTGAAAAATCTTGGAAACATTAACAAAAATTAGAGACAAGTACAATTTTTTAAATTTAATCTACTAAGAATGTACTTTTGTCATTATTTCTGCACGCTTGCTGGGTTACCCACTCAGGAAATTCACTAGTTAGAAGCTTTTACATAATGTCTGCTTTTTACAAAACAAAATAAAACAAAGTTCCTGAATATGCAGAAATAAAAAGTAGGGAAAGACAACAATAATGCTTTATCGACGAAAGCACTTTCTTATGATGGAGGAGGGCATAAGGTGATAATTTAGTGTTCCAGCACAGATTTACTGGATAATGGCCAAATATTTCAAAGCAAACACAGCTGTAATGTTTATGTTAAAAACAACAGGCTAGGGTGGCAGTCAATCAGACATTCTGTATCCTTCAAGTACTGACAATAAATTGTTTCTTTCCATACAATAGAAAGATTGCTAAAGTGTAACATGACAGAAACCTTTGAGAAAATGGTGTCCTCCTTATAGGAAGGATTTCCTACTTGCCTTTTCAAGTGCCTCTTCAAGACAATCCCATTCACCAGCATCACTTTATGATTTTAACAGAATTGGAAATGAAACTGAGAAATATTGCTACAAATAACGCCGCTGCTCTTAATGCCCAAATCCATGAAAACGGAGAGAAGTTTTAATTGTTTATATGTTCAAGACCGTTTTGAATCTTTTTTACAAACCTCTACTGGAACTGTGTACGTTATACATATAAACTGTGCATGAGAATAGTTAAAATCTGCCCTGAACAACTGAGCAGAAACTTGCCTTTAAACGAGGGGACTTTATCAAAGTGAGAATTGTGGAGTTCGATTTCATAAAATTGCATATAGCAAACAAACACTCTCTTTTTATTCTCTGTGGTAACATGCAACACATCTACTTCATCTGCTGTAGAACAAATTTACTGGGACATGCAAAGTCAAAAATTACTCAGTGGTTCACTTATAAAAACCAAAAAACTCTCACTGTAATGTTTATACATTGAAATGTACCTCACGACTCTACCACACTTCAGATATTATTCCCTATAAATGTTTAAATAAATAGAGTCCTGAGGCTTTCAGTTTATTTATCAAACCCCAGAAAAATTAAACAGGATATACAATCTCGAAAATTCTACAGATTACAGAAAATTATACAGAATTTATATTTTTCATGTTTAGATTCATTATCAACAGTGTTAAATCTAGGTGTATTTCAACAATTTGAAAGTTAAAAACACAGACTCGCTGGTTTTTATTCAATGTATACTGATGCAAGAGAATCCAATGAGCATTTCTTTCAAGCCTTTGAGAAGTTGCTATCTATTAGTTGCTCACACAGGACAAGTATAAATATTTCCCAGATCAGATAAAAAAAAAGTGAAAGAAAAATCAAGAATTTTGAAAAACTAAAACAAATCCCAACCCTAAATTCAAAGCACAAATCCCATAATGTCCATTAATTTTCTATGAAACAACAGCATAGGTTCTAATTGTTAAACTGAGTCCTACAAACTGCAATCCTGATCAACGTTTTAACCCATTTTTATAAAAATAAATTTTTAAAGAAATATGCTTAGAATGCACGATATTCCCATATTCTGCAGGATTAAGCATAAATGCAGCATTAAAAAAACCCACCACACTGAAATATATGTTGCATTCCTATATATGGAAAATTAAATTTGTCTTTAAATACATGTGTGCTCCATTTGGGTACTTTATGCCTGTGTGTATGCATTAATCTACATGTAATATAGGCATGAATGAAAAGTATAAAAATATACCATATTCAAACGAATCATTCTAGCAATTCTATCCCTGGGAAAACACATATAAGTGTAAGAAATTAATACGGTCGCCATACATACGTATATATTTATATGTACCCCCAGGATACATATAATAGGAGCTGGAATTCATCTGAGGGAATTTTGAAATCTAGTCTCCTGGTTTTTATCCCAAACACTTATTTCATATGGGCCTACGTGGTAGGAAACCCTTCCTTTCTTATATTCATGTATGTTTTTGATAAACATAAAGCTAAAATAATTCAGTAGTCAATTAGGCCTTGTAAAACTCTATAGAATGATGTCCAACAAGTAGTTTCATGTCACTTTTCTGGATTTATGTTACAGATGCGTTTGTATTAAAAGACAAAAAGGCTGAATTCTTTAACATTTTAGTATGAAAAAATATGTGCATAAACTAATGTGGGGTTTTTTTGTGATTGAACTTTATACACCATGTTCCATTTTGACTGAAACAGTGAAATAACTAGCATGTTGCCTCTCTGAAGCCGAAAGCAATTTCCTTTTCTAATTTTAGTTATGCAAAGCCTATGGGCATCATCAGCATTTAGTAATTAGTTTTATAATTACTGCTGTTTTGCTCACTGTCATTCAATTTTTCTTACAACATGGTCTGGGATTGAAACATCCCACATCCACAGCTGTGTAAATTGCCATCCATTTATAAGACAAAAAAAGTAACATTCAACATACATCATTATTCAGTCAAGAATGTGTTATTTGTGCTTAGGTGATGCTTTGAGTACATAAGCTGCACAGTGAAATACAAAGAAAAATATATTTAAAACACCTAATAAATGCTAAATAAGACTGGAAAGTCTGGAAAATCTAAACTGGAAACAAAAGAATTTTCATCAAATGATATTTCAGATTATTACTGACACCAATATTTGTTCCAAACGTGGAAAAAGAAATCTATTTTTGTTTAAAGACACATACTGAGCTGAAAAACAGTTGAATTCAGAGTTCCTAATAGTGTAGCTTGATCATTATTGATACAAGAATTGGTAGACGGGTAACTAACTGCAAAGTCATCTACGCAAGGATTACCTATCAATAGAGTGTCAATATATTTAGATATGATACTCCAAAATACTTGATGTCATTGCCCAGTTTATTTTATGAATCCTAAAAATACAAATGGGTTTCAGTATGACATATCTGCTTAAACCCAGCAATTTTTCTTAAGGAGGCTATACCCCAGCAAAATTAGAGATTGACTAGAATTCTTATGTTACTGTTTTAAAAATATTATACTCCAAATTTTATACTTTTTTGAATTTTTAATTTGAAATATTCTATCAATTATGACATTTTAAAGACTAGAAATGTAATAGCCAAACAAGAATGAAAAATCTATCTTTTCTCCTTAAAAAACCCATAATTTTTTCAGTGAGCAAGAAGCACCATATTCTCTAGAACACGTATGGTTTACAAAAAATGATCGCGGAAAGAATAAAGTCTCACAAGAGGTTCTGCCAGTGTCAGTCAGCTACCAGGGATGCCGACCTGCTGGAGCAGAGCTGTGTTCTGAGGGGAACCACCTTCCCTCAGCGAGGGTGAGACCAGGAAGCACCAGCACCAACGGGACATCGGCAACGGGACCACTCATATTTGCCATTCCTTCCTTCCTACCAGAAAGCAGAGTACTAAAGTCTTTTTAATCTTATCCCCTGTCCTTTGTCAAGCTTAGCTAGGAGAAAACAGCTGCCAGTAAACATAAAGCTGTTCCACACAAAGGGCTAGACTGTGCTCAGCCCAGTGAAGGGATAGAGCAGATATGCTGCTGCAGAGGAAAACTTTAGGCAGATTGCCTTCAAGGATTTTTGCGGCAGCGTCTGCTATTTTACTTTTTGTGACACAGCTAAAGTCTTACTTTTTTTTCAAGCGAGAAAATAATTCTAAACATTTTTTGCTACTTCTGTAGCGTAAAAAATATTTGGTTTAGGATACTTGTAAGTGAATATACAGCATTCACTATGAGCCAAGTCAGAAAATTCACTGTTTTTCCAAAGAGCAAAATGTTTAGACCCTTCAACAAACCTTGAAAAAAACCATCAAACGCTTTGTCTCCAGTTACCTACAGAGTATGAGATGAGATCCTCAGAGTCAAGACTCAGGCAACCACCACGGTGGATATTTAATGCTCCTGCAGAATAAACCAGCTGCTCTTACCCTACAGATTAACAGCCACAGCCCACTCCACACCCCATCCCTCAGAGCGTCTAGAGCCCACAAATTGCCGTCATGGGCCTCTCAACCTTCCTGGTGCTGCAGGCAGGCGGTGGGGTGCCCCTACACAGGGTTACCAGCTCAGCTGTTCCACAAACACAGCCCAAAGCTCTCCGGGGGCTGCACACCCCACCAGAGCCCAGCTCCGGCCTCTGCCTCCCCAGCTGGAGTCCAGCAGAACCACAGCGTCCCTGAAGGCCCTGCAACGGCAAGGGTGTCTGTCCCCAGGGGTGCAGGTCGGTCAGGAAATTTCTGACACAAGCACAAAGTGTGCCTTTGAAACACTGATGCCTGCACACCATACCAATAACTGGCTTTCATATTTCTAGATTTTTTTCTGTTCGTTTTGGAGTTTTTGGGATTTTTTTCTTTTATTTTTTTTTCCTTCATGTATGGGCAAATATCATTACCACACCTGTTTCCCTTCGTTCCTCAAAAAAAAACCCAGAATGCACATAATTCCTTCTTTTTGAGTAGAAGGAATAATTTCTGGTTTTGAACCTCTGAAAAAAGCCAGTTGGGGGACTATCTGGCTATATGTAACTAGATTGTTCTTTCAGGGCTAAACAAAAGAAAAAAAAAGGCCAACCCAGGAATCCAAACACAAAATCTGTGAAATGAAAATTCATGTACTTATGCCTCAGAGGTTTTGGCCTTCATTACCAAAACACATAGATCCACACATACAGCTTTTTCATCTCTGAAATACGCAACAACACCTTTATTGAAACTGTTGGAAACACACCTGAATAAAACCCAGTCATTTCTAAAAGAACTGAAGTGTCGTGTGCATTGATACCCCATTCAAGCTAGATGAAAAGCATGTCCTACTCTATGTCTTCCACTTATTTGAATGACATGCTACAAAGTATTTAAAAAAAAAAAGCTGCAAAATATTCTCTTCATGGGTTGTTCAGGAAAACTGTTATTAATGTATGGGAATATCATTCCAGAAAAATATTTTAGAAGCTGGAGTTACTGATTGACTAGAGTCTATTTAGATGCCTGTTTACACGTGGGGAGACAATTTTATAGTTATAAGCTGAGAGAGGAAGTTGAGCTAACCCTCCTGCACTACAAACATGGAGAGCTGCTTTGGGAATTCTGCCTGAAAACACCCTCTTCACTTCAGATGGATCCAGTAAAACAGTGCAGAGGGGGAATAGATGATTCAATAGTAAAGAAATACTGTCTGACGGATGGAGCAGATAACATAAGTTATTAGCTGTAGCACTCTTTTTTGCTAGCTTTTGAATACATTCTGCAATAACATGTGCAAAGTATTTTGAGAGCTTCTAATTACAATTCTCATATAAATGTGAAGAAGTAATATTGTACATTCCAGAAACCTCTTCATTCATAAAATATTCCTGACCATATGTCTGTAAACTAATAGCAATCACCAAAATGGCATGAAACACGGCACAAAAAAGTGTGAAAAATAACACATGACAGAGATCTGATACATCTTCAGGGAGAAGTTTCAGGGGAAAACACTCCAGTGTCAGCAACATTCAGAGGCTATCAGAAATTTATTTCTTCTCTTTTTGTCATTACCTATTAATCCCAAGTATACTGACAGTAAAAGGTTAAAAAGGGAATAAATTAAGATTATTGTCAATCATTACATACAGAAAAATAATTAACTAGGTATGTTTATTTATCTATTTTTTGCTAGTTGATTAAATGAATGATTGATGACAGGTTCCCCGTTTTCTTTTCCTTCATTTTGTCAGTATAAATGATCAGTATGAAACTAAAGGGAGACATTAAATTGAAATTGTTAGAAGCACAAAATATACAGCAGATGGATCTAGATTATTTCAATTTTCTTGTTACTCTATTGTAACTTAATAAAATGCATTTATATATACACAAAGAACTCCAATAATAGCAGAAATAAACTGTAACCTGACTTACTTTCCTCTCAAATATTACGTATTAATATTCAGGCTTCCCTTTTAAAAAGTAATCTTTTAATAATTTTGTAGAGAAGTTGTGGAAATGAATGCACTTATCATATTTAGCCTCGGATAAATATACAATTTATCATTGGATAACTCATAGTTAACAGTTTGTGCAAAGATGCCAAAGCATTCTTAAATGCTGACTATTGTTCTGAATAACACAACTTTGGTACATAGCTTTGGGGAAGATATAAGGGAAAATGTGGGCACAGTAAACTGAAAAATTGTCCTTTGGGTAACGTGAGATGAAGGAGGAAAGTGAGCTAGAGAGTCAGCGGTCTCTTGTCTGTCCGTAAGCGCACACTCAGTGTCCTCCCAGCAGAGAAATGGTGAGTTAGCCTACTACATATGCAAAGGTTTTCTTTTCTTACTCACTTCACAAACAAGAGAAGCAAGACCTAAGTTCTGAAACCACTCCAAATTTTTGAGGACAGATGAAATCCCAGGACTCTGAAGTGAGGACTGAAGCACAGTTTCCCCTGAGCTGACCAAAAATTGCTGGCTGGGCTAGGAAAGTCGACTGAGTGCAACTGCATTTTTGAAAGTTAAAGGAATTGACCCAGAAGTCTGAGGAGACTGCTTTTATATGGGATTAAAAAGAAAGTAAAAGATCTTTCTCCCAGAGTGATTCACAGTGGTAAATGGTTGAGAGCTTGAAACCTTTGTCTGTTACTTACAGAATTTACTGTTGAGAACACAACTGAAGGAAGTCACTGGCAAAATCTGTGGCTTTCTTTCCACTTCTGAAGAAACTACCTGACTCTGAAGCAGCCATTTTTTTGTTGAAGACATCTCTTTTCACTACTTGGAAATACTAGAGACAGCAGAGCTCAAATCATGCAGATAGTCTGAGTTCACTTAAATCTAATTTTGAACCAGGGGAAGTCTGAATTCAGGAGGAATAATTTTCTTCCTATTTCCATACAAATTCTGGCTTCAGTTAATATGCCCTCTTAGAAAGTCAGTTACTTTTCCTCACAGATCCCTAATTTCTGTGCACCACAGTATTAGGATTGTAGAGGTGACTTTGAGGCAGGTCTGGGTTGAAAGGGAACCATTCATGGATGCTTAGGAAGGATCTCCTAAGCTCACTCAGTTTGGCTATGCTGTGGCTTCCCTTGTCCAGATATGAAACTGATACCCAGCATGACAGTGCAAGTTGTCTGAATAAGACAGGTATCAGACTGGAAGGTGTCATAAGCAACTTTTCCGACAACTCTGAACAGATTTTTTTTTTTTCCAGAAATCGTCTGAAATTTGTGGGTAAGATAATATTGCACCTGTACTATCCTGGCCCATTCAATATCCTAACTGTGAAAGCCACTTGCCCCAGAAGATTACTTCCCCAGTCTCACCTTGTGGTGCCTATTCTCTATGTTCAGTTCTTTCTATCACAATCTATTCCTACTGAAAGGATTATGCCATTGAAACAAAATATAAAATCAAGGGTAACCTTCAGCATTCACAATTATTCATGAGAATTCACCTCTTGACATTGTTCAATCCTTATCAGCAAGAGGAATCCAGAACCACATCACAATGAGACAGACATTCATGTTAATTCCCAAAGTAAAAAAAACCCACCAAAATGGCACATCCATACTACATGAAAATGTATATCAAATATATGTCACTGGGTTAAACCAAAGAATATCACTTTGGAATAGCTACTGCAAGTTTTACTTTAGGTTTTTATGACACTGTTACTGAAGTATTCTGTTCAGCTGTGGTTTCCTCCATTCTCAAAATATGTTAGAAAATTGGATAGGACTCAAGTAAGAGCTACAAGAGTGATTAGACTTCTGAAAGTCATTCCCTATAGTGAAAGACTAAGAAAGCTCAATTTATTTAGTTACTGAAAAGAAGGTTAAGAGGATCACAATACCTACATGTGGAAGAGATTTCTGACAGTAGGCAGCTCATTAATCTAGTGAAAAAGGCATAACAAGATCCAGTGTTTGGATGCTGAAGCTGAAATAAGACTACAAATGAGGCACACTTTTTTCACAGTGACAGTAATTAACCATTGGAACAATCTGCCCAGGGATGTAGTTGATTCTTTATCATTTAAATGCTTTACATCAACATTAGATACTTTCCAAAGAGATAAGCCTGTGTCTCAAACAGACGCAGAAAATACTGGATGAGGTTCTGTCTTGGGTCTGCAAGATGTCAGCCTGGATGCTTATCAGAGCTGCTCAACATCAGAGCTGCTCAACATCGCACCTCAACACAACAGTTCTACAAGTGCTCTGCACTTTCAGGACCAACCACCTCATGGCCGTCATATCTATCCTTTGCGTGCAGTTCACTTCAGATGGAACACACGCTGTCTCCAAAATTCACCTTCCTGTTTGACAGGTAAAACGAGAACCCTCTCAAGGCAGATATGGACATCTTCACAGATTATCCCATGCCACATTCACTGTCTGGCATAATCACTGCTGGAGATCAAACTACACCAAAACTGCCAATAAGAATATAGTGTAAAGCTGTTTGAGCACTGACTTTGCCAGATGCTTCTACCCAAGGAACATCTGTTGGGCTGACTCCAAGCTAGCGATGAGTGAGTAAATACGTAGCAAATGGCCTCTCAGCATAGCTGCCTGTATGTAAAATACAGTTCCTTTATGTCTAATGACTTTGTGGGAGAATCAAGAAGCTCCATGAGGATGTTGAAGAAACCAACAAAAGCCAAACGTATGATGAGGTTAAGTGAGCTGCTATTTTTTCTCTCAGCTCCTTAGTAACATTCATAAAAGAAAAACTTGCCCTTTAAATTTTCAGGATAGGATGTTGGAGCAAAAGAATAGCAGAGAAAAAAAAAAAAAAGGACCAGAGAGACAGAAGCTACAAAGAGCAGGACAAGAAGAGTAAGTAACAGCACTGATACACAAAATAAGCAGAAACAGCTGATATATAGAGGTAAAGAGAAAATAGTGTTTTAAAGTACTAAATAGATGACAAAAAAATTTATCTGCAGAAGAACAAAATTAAACACCCCATTTATTCATCTCTAGGAAGGGATAGAGAGAACCATTGAAAATTTAAATAAAAAATAAAAACTATGCACTCAGAATGTTGTAGGAGGGTGGAAGTCCACAGAAAATCAATCACACTCGGACTTGCCATACAATACTTGCTACAAGCTTTTGTAGATTTTTTAGAATATCTAGTTCTTATATTTTTTTTTTCTTTTGATACTTAGAAGATTGGCAATGGACTACAAAACCTTTAAAAATTACTAAAGAGAGGGTTTTTCATACAAGATACAACTAATTAAGACAATATAGCACAGAGATTCAATAGAAAATGGATTAGCAATATTCCTCCTATTTGATTTCTTTATTACCTACCCTGAGTGCAAATCTTCATGTTATTCTGAAAAATATCTCTTCACAGACACGGGTTACATTTCTAAATGGGTTACATTTCCTTTCATTAAATGTAGCATTCTTGCAAAGGATATGAAGGTAGTGTTATTGCATAAGAACTGGACTCTTGGTCTTAGGACATGGGAAGAGGGCTCTATTCCCTGCTCTAACACACACTTCTCATGGGATATTGAAAAAGTCACTCTTGGCTTTGCAAATGTGCTCAGCAGCTGCTTCTTATGATCAGATTACCAAAGTGCTGAAATCTTTTGAAAATCTGGCTATTTATCTTGTTGCTGAATAGGATCAGAGATCTTTTGAAATCTAGCTCCAGTTGGAGTGCTGTGCTCTTTTGAAAAGCTAGCCCTAAATCTGTATATGCCTCAATTTCTCTATTAACATTATCAGCACTGTTCTGCATCAAGAGGATGAGAAACAGCTCGCATACACAGTAATTCAAATTTGAAAGGGGATATGTAGATGTACAATTGCTCTTATAATTGTAGAAATACAATATGTACTTATAAAATAAAATAAAATAAAAAAGCAGTTCTTGATTTTTCCTAACATTTGCACAAACGGTTTTCTTTAAGATCTACAGCGAGGTAATGTTGACAATGTTATTCTACTTGCTAGAGGCAAAGTTTGGAAATTTTCTATATGTATTAAAATGTGAGCAAAGATATTTGTCTTCCTTTTATGGTTATAAATATGTGTTTAACTAATTTACAGATGACTAAATAAGACACAGAATTTTGTACTTGCATGTGGTACCATCCCATGCAAAGCAAAGCAAAAACAATTTTTATAGGATACAAGTAGTATGCAAAGTGACAACACACACGCTTGTGTACATGCACTCAGCTAACTCCGTGAGTAAGAATTATAGGGAATGATGAGCTCAAGTACTGAAATTAAGTTAAGAATTTTCTAACAGCTCCATTCAGGAGGAGAACTCTGGCACAACTGGTGTTTAAGTATTTTGTTAGGCACTTGCCTTTCATAGTAATAGAAAGTGCAGTAACTAAAACCTTTGAAATTTAAAATACAAATATTCACTTTGGCTTAAAAGCTAGCAAATAAACAGAAAATTATGTTTCTTAAGGGAGCTTGATATTTTAAAACAACACAAGTTCCCCAGCTGTGTAGTGATTCTTACTTTGCTTGTGATCTCGGGTAGATATAGAGGCTTACATGTTCTCTAAATTGTAAGCTCTATATGAAGGGTGTTCTTTAATTACTGACAGCTAATGAAAACAGTTTTTACTGATCTCTCTAATGTCCTGGGAAAGTCTTTACCATGGATTCATTGTATTCTGCTTTATATCCCTGATTGAAATGGGAGACCACAAGAGCATAGGGATTTGGTGGAAACTCGATTTCCTTCCTCTGGCTTCAAAGAGAACAGTTGGAGAAATTAAGCTGCGTTGATATTGTGGTCAAACTTTGGTCAGACTGTGGTTATACTTGCATATTATATAGATATAAAATCACTGCACTTTGGTTTTTAAAACATCTGGCTCTACCTTCAGTATCTAAATCCTGCTCTATTGACCAAAGGTATCTAATATAACTGTTACATGAAAATAAATATTATTAGTAAAACCATATACTTCACACTTCACTTTCAGGGCTCTCTTATTTACGCCAAATATTGAGACAGTCACTTTGGAAAATGCTAGTAAGTATACAACTGCAAACATATGAGATGGGAAACATAGATTTTCTGCTTAAAAAAAAAAAAAGATTTTGCCTTTTCTTTCATTTTAGACAAAATCTTTTTCTTTGAGTCATAATTTTTTACTTGCAATATGGAGTGATGTAACTCTTGGTAAAACAAATACTGTAAAAGCCCATTCAGTTACACTGCTTTATTCCCTCTAAGCAACTCCATCTGAGTTTTTTTCATTTGTTTGGGGATTTTTTTAGGTTTCTGCTGCATTCATTATCAGTAGGTTAATCTGTTTCTTCATACAGATGTATTTATTAGCCCTGCAATAGATATCCCTCAAGAAGATCTCAAAGCAGGATTCATTCAATGGGAGATACATGGTAGAAGTTCAGATGACCCAGAAAACCAATAAGCTACAATAATAGAAGACTAAGCTCTATTGAATTTAGCAGGGCTTTATGTACGTCCTTACATTCTCTGCCCAGCTGAGGAGACAAAGGTACGAACACTATACTGAAACTGTTAAATCCAACCACAAGATCCAATTCCTCAACCGCTTTCATTTGCAAAATGGTGCGCTATGATATTAAGCTTGACTGAGGCTTTGTCCAAAGCACTCTGCATAGCAAAGGCACTTTCCTTCTGTTCAGAAAAGGGCGAATAAAAAGACAAATAGAAGTTCCATCAGATATTGCAATCCACAGATAGCAACAGCCTTTTTTCATTTTACATATCAAAAACTACAGCAGCGATTACTGTTCCTGATTACTACAAGCAAAAAGCAGAACAAGAGCTTTTGGCACACCGGATTCATTGCACATCTGTAATTGGCTAACCCCGTCATGTGCGTTATTTCAAAAAGTTATGTAGACTGCACATATAATTTAAGATATTCATGCTTCTAAAAAAGACCACCTGGAGCTAACCCATGCAACATAAAACATGAACGTAAAAATCATATGGAAGCATTTTATCAAGAGCTTTGGAAAAGAGGACTGTTGTGGCACTGACTTTTATACAGAAATTTCTACTGGATGAAAATCCATATCATTATAGTGGCAAGAAATTAACTTGGTTTTAATTTGAAAGTTTTCCCTGCTTTATTTTAGTATCATTGCTAAGGCTGGAGCCAAAGCAACCATCGATACTTTAATCCTCCTGACATATTTACCTCTGCAAGTCTGAAGCCCATGCTTTTGCCAAAACCCACTCAGCCAATATCATCAACGTTCTCAACCATGAACTGTAATGACAACACCCACCACCTTCTAGCAGGAATGAGGAAAGTATGTTCTCAGCTTAGGAGTGAATTTTTATTGATGTGCTAAGGACTACTGTGCACAGAAAGACACGCACATTGAAGGAAGAAAGAATGAAGTGGAAAGTTAAAAACTTTGGGATTTCTTTTAAAATAGTAATATTCTTCACCAGATTGTTTTCATTACAAAGGCTGCATTAAGGATGCAAACATGTAGAGAAAAATGCAAGGACTACAAAAAGAAGAGAATCAGCTCTGGACGCTGAGTACACAGGGAAGACATTTTGCATATTTGGGGTTTCAGCTCTGGACTCAAAAAAACCTCAAATGGCTAAGAATAATAAACTGTATTAAAAAAAAGTAATAAATATGCAAATAAATACTGACCAAATCATTGTAACAGCACAAGAAGAGAAACGAAGATGAATTGCAGTGTAACAGAATGGAAATACGGTAGCTGCTGTGAGTGAAAGACACTAAAGTCACCTTTTCTATTTCCTTGCTCTTAAAACACTGTTTGGTTGTTCTCCTATTTAATTGTTAAGTTTCAAGGTGGAGTTCTAGCAATAAAAAACTATTCTAGGGACTGACATCTGATTGACAACATTTTAGTAAAAGTATTAATTTGTTATCAGCAGTAAATGTTTCGTGTCTCCACAGAAGTGATGGATAGAACTTTTTATGATACAAATAAAGCACCATGAAAAAGTAAATCATGCTATCATTTCTGCTAGCAGAACTGGAAGGATCAGATAGGTTCTTTTTATGCCTTTCTTCACACACACACAAAAAAAAAANTACTTGAAATGCTTTTCCCATTATTTCTGTTCTGCTTCACAAAAACCCAAAACCTTTCAAAGTGTTTTAACTCCAGTAGCCTAGCATTTAGGACAGCAATGAAAACATTAAAACAATAGTAGTAGTAGTAGTATGTCCTTTGCAACATTCTTATACTGAAACAAATAAATTTTAGGTTTAATTTACTAAGCTGCATAGATCATTGTCTATGATCCAAACTTCACCGTAATTTGAAAATTTTAAATCGGCATTCAAGCCATCTTTATTCCCAGTTTCTTGATGATCATACCCAGAGCAGATTCTGTAGAAAAACAGAAATTCTTTTCTTAATCGTAACTTTCACTGCAATCCACTTTCCAAGATCAATTAATTATACGGTTAATGTGTTTAACTTGGTTCTGCCAATATAATGTTCTTACAGTATTTTAAAATCATAATTGTTGTGAACTAGGACAACAAATGCCTTATAAATACTTCAGTATACAATACATATCCTAGTTCACTGGGCTTGCAATTTCAGACATTTAAGCTAGGTTTGTTTGATAAGAATTACTTTTCATTTATCCATGTCTGTTGAAAAAATATAACAATCTACTTTCATCCCTTTAGTGCAGGAAATTTCTCAATATTTTGCCTACAACTGCTTTGAGGCTAAAACAGCTCAGCACTACAAACTTCACACCAGCACTTGCAAAGTATGGATTATCCTGAAAACTGTATCAGTAACCTGAACTAGAAAGACTTGTAGAATTGATTCTGTACAAGCAAGCACTTAAATAAACCTTATCAAGCTCTTCTGCCTTTTCTGCATCATTAGAAGTTTTATTATACCTTACTGCTAAAGAGTCTATACTGTTGCCAGAATTATTTAACATTTCTAATACACATAAACCCATTTTTTCTTGAATTTTTCTAATCCCATTAGATTTTTTTTCTTAATGTCTCTACTTGTCTTTGCCAGCATTCTGCACCTCAGACATTCCAGTTAATCTTGCTATGTTTCCCTTTGATTCCCTAAGTTTTCTATAAATATACATATTTTTTCAAATTAATTATTTTACTGTCATTTCAGAAAAGAACGCAGTTTTAGAGTTTTCAGGTGATAGGAAACTATAATTTCATAATTTTTTTTTTATGAGTTCTAGTCAAATTTTATTCTAACTTTCCATCAAAATTTTTCCTCACAATCAGTTTCACACATCAGTTTCCCCCCTAGCCAATGAGTCCCTCAAATGCACTGAGTATATTGGTTGACACTCCCCTCCATTTGCCAAATTTGAAGTCAATCAGGTCACGATCACTTGTCACCAGGCAACCACCAACTCTTAGTCCCATATCCAATTCATCTTGTCTATGACAATGAGATTCAAACAGAGCTACCCATACCTTTCATAACAGAAAACCATGTTTTACCATTCATGTTTTATCACTGACCTCCTGAAATTTTCAGCACTTGGTTTCTGTTACATTCAAACAACAACTAATCATCTTTAACTCATGTAATAAGTCGAAGACTGAGGTACCTCTTCCTATGGCTGCACTGCCCCTATGGCCACATAAACAGGTTTACAATGGATAAACATTATGTTTACAATCAGTGGTTGATACCGATACGCAGTCAGAGCACGGTAGTGGCCTATATATAAACAGGGATCAGATTCTCACAAGAACAATGCCTGCAAGGCAGGGAGAAATAAATTACAGGGCTATCAAGAATTCTCCAGCACAAGAGCAGAAACTCTGCACAAAGGATTTGGATTTGGAGACCCTTTTCCTATCAAGGAATACCGCCAATTCATCTGCATTATCCTGTTTTCATCTGATTTACTTTTTCACATCAAACTTTGAAAAACAACGACTTAGGCCAAAAACACTAAGGAAGACAGTAATTCTTACTTTGCCCTTATCGATGGTTTCCCTGAGATAGAATTGTGTAGTGGTTCAGAACAGAAGGCTGGTCTTATTGGAAGACTTGTGAGTTTTAGCAGGGAAAGGCTTGTACAACCATGCACTTCCCACTCAGAAGACAACACTCCATTTAAAATATAAAAGGCTAACAACAGGTAATGCTATTTAAAGTGTTTCCACAATGAGATCATGCAGAAGAGGACAACTTATTTATCTCTTATAAAAGCATACATATCTAGCACAAAAATTATTAGAAAAAGATATTTAAATTAATGAAAGTAATTCCACTTGACATTTGGGATAACAATTACCATACTTTCCAATTATCATTATTGCTTATTTTCTTTCACAGAGAATTCAAAGTGCTGGACTTATTTCCTCAATGCCAAGCCCCACAGTATGATATGGCATCAAGTTCACTTTCAGCCTAAACTTATATACTTCGCTTATTTTGAGAATGGAAACTTTGAAAAACATGCTAGTTTGAAGGAAAAAGGTGTAATTTTGGTTTAAAGTGTAATTCTTCTTCTTGTGTTCAGCAATTTTATTTTTTAATCTCTCTTCCAATGTAGACGTGAAGTAACATTGAGTGCTTTATGGCAAGGAACTTTTCAGAGTTGTATTTACTTACATTGATAAGGAACAATTTGGGTGAGAAATATTTCAATACACCACAAACACTTCCGAGCGCATCTGATTTCTCCTCCTACTGATATATATTAATTCCAGAACACAAATGTGTAAAACTACCTAATTGCAGAAAATTTAACACTAAAAGTAGAGATGCCTAAACTAAACGTGACATTATTTACACAACTTACTAATCAGTCAGTACTATTTACTGAAGTCCTTTTTCATTCCTCTGCTACGATCTCTCACTTGTCTCTTCTCTTACAGCAGAAGTAAGAGGTTTTTTAGTTATTTAACATAAAATGTAAAGCTTTGGCTTAGAAAAATAAAAATGATAAACCCACTTTTAACTTGACATACTCAAGGTTGTCTTACATATTGTAGTTTCCACATGTCACATCATTCAACATGAAATAAGACTCGTGGCCTTGCAAAAACACTTATATCTCCAAAGACAGAAATTAACACCTCAATTCAATGAAAAAAAAAGAATTAAAATATTATAGCTATTTCAATATCATCATGGCAAATTTCCAGGAGAAGGGTTTGCATAATTAGGTACAGAATACTGAATTTAATTGCTGCTTCAAAAGAAACAGAAATTGTAAAAGCTGGGAACTCTGTTCAAGGCAAATGGTCATGAGCCTTCTTTTTATAGTGACAGTGTTCCTGAGTGAGAACCAATGCCCCAAAGATTGCCCAAAACCAAAACAGACAGCATGGCTTTACATCAGCCAAAGACACTGGACACACCGAAGAATATGACCATGCCTCACACTCCTCCTCTCCCTTCCTCTTTTCACTACAAAAAAAAAAAAAGAAAAAGAGGAAAAATGTGTGGCTTGGCAAAAAGACCCACAATATAGTGGAAAAGAACGTGAAAACTTGCATGATCTTTGAATGCTTTGAGAAACAGTTTGTACTAAAAGTACAATGAAATTTGAAGTCAATAATTTGAAGACAATATTCCAGAATACAAAGGTCCTCACAAGAGTTTAATGTTAGAACAGGACTACGGGGCCTAATATCAGAATGCACAAGAGGATTCCAAGTGCCATGCCACATAAAGCACCACTTCCTCGCTGAACACACAGCATATACTATGAAAATACTTCCATTTCCAAACAACTTTCAGAAAACTCACATTTGAGTTCAAAAAATTGATCAGCATCTCATTTACTGTTGTCCTCAGAACATACTCCAGACTCGGAAGAAAGACTTTTGGAAGGATGGAAACAGAGGAGAATAGCACTGTTATTCATAACACATTGTATGTACTATCAAAGACTGAAAGTTGTATTCCTACTGACTATAAGTAACATCTTGATTATTTTCTTCCATATAGAATCATACCCTGGTCTTTTAAGAACTGTCTTGAAACTCATCTGCTGTAAGTTGTGTGAGTATTTGTTTATAAGGACTGAGACTTCCTACACATAGAAAGCCTTAGACAATGTACCAAAAGAAAAATGACTGAAGTCTGCTGTATTAGAGGATGGAAATTTTTTCCATTTTTAGCAAATGTCAAATCATTGGCTATTGCTTTTAAGATTAATAAAAGATATAATGGTTTCTAGATCGCATCTAAATAAAGATTACTATGAATGGAGAAATGATTTACCAATAGTCACCACAATGAGATTTCTTTAAAGGTTACAATCATCAGTTATTTAGCTGAAACACTGCTGAGAATGCCTGGTCATTTCTTGAATAATGCATAATGTTCATTGCAGATTTGATCTGTATTATAACAACACAGATATTTCTAAAATAATGGAGAAAACTATCTGTTACTTTCCAATTGCTCAAGATATTTCCATGAAGTAATTGACTCTGAAAATATTATATGGAGTTACCTGAGTGCTCATTTGCAAGCACAACTTGTAGTGATCACTACACAATAGGCATAAGAAAACAAACCCATCAGCCTTTACAGACTTCTAAGAAAAGCTGTGATAAATACAGGGCAGACTAAAGGACCTTCCTGAAATACTAAATTAAAATTATTAAATTGCTGTATGGTACTGGGGGACAAATTTAAAACTAAGCTTTTAAAATTAATGATTAACACAAGCAGACCAACACATTTGGGGGAAGAAAAAAAATAGCAGTTGCCTACACAATGTGAGTACCTTTCAAATAATTTTCCAAATACCTTGAAGTCTATTCAGAAGATTGCTTGTGCACATACAAAGTATAATGTCTAGTGTTTTATTGTAGGTTTATCAACCATACTTCACATGAAGCTGCAAACTATTTATGTAAACTTGTTTATACATATGAACTTCTTCAAGGGCAGAAAAAAGCAACCATAATAAATTAAACTGAATTTTTTTATGTAATTTCATGAATGTTTGATCAGAACGTGTTAACAGGTTTCTACGTAAGGAGAACTGGTGAAGTCATAAAATATACCTGTACTATGCCGTTAAATCTGCTTATGGAAAATTCTTATACAATGAAACACTCTTTCATCAAGCATTGTTTCAATATACTGACACATAAATAATACAATCCTACTTAGTGTAAAGCTAAGCACCCAAACAGAAGGCAAAAAAAGTCAAAACCCCTTCCTGAGCCCCCACACCCCTTACACCTAAAGGAATGAGAACCATAGCACTAGATGGCTGGAGGGGCAGGGTTATTATACCAGATAGCGTGAACAGACATTAAATGGAGACATCTTAAACTAGATCAGACTATTTATGCTGTTGTCTAAGAATAAGCTTTTGTTTTTCCTTAAAATTCTTTTCTTCATTAGAATCTTTGCACAAAAAGGAAGATTCAGTATTCAGGTATCTATTTCAGAAGCAGATAATGAAAAATAGATCCCAGATACTCTGAAAATATACACAGAGATTGGCAGAGCTCAGACTTTCAGTAACACAGGACAGCTTGTAGAAGCACAGACAGATCATGGATTGTACAGCAGAGTCCACTTTACATCCACCTTGAAATACTGTTTAATTGCCTGAGAACAAACTCTCATCCTGTAAAAATGGGGAACATTTGCATATTATATCAGAAGCCTAATGAACCATGTTACACTCATGCCCTGGATGATGTAATTATTGGCCTTTTTTCTCCATGAGAATTATAGATGATGTGGCAGATAATATCAATTAAATATATGAAATGATGGAACTATGTCCAGCTACTAAATCCTCAACCTGAAACTGTGTCGGTTTTTGCCCTGCCCTCCATGCCTTTCTCTATCCACTGAAAATTTTAACTTTCCTTAAATAACATCACTTCCTTTAAATGGAAGAGCAGGGAAAAGCCCTTTGCACCATCAAAACAAGCAACCCTTCATGGACAGCTGTGGGCTGATAAACAAGATTCTATTTCTACCTCCTCCCTCTACCCTTAAAGGTGGCTTTTTTGTCTGCCTCATGCTATATACATTCTACCTAGTTTAGTGTAGATTAAGAGTTTATAGTTCATAATTTGGGGAAAAAACCTGAAGTGCTCAAATCTCATATACGTCTTCTAAAAATATGTTTCCTTCAGAATGTGAGATCAGTAGCTAAAACAAAGGAGAGGAGTTTTCTGTGCTGTCAAAGCCAGGACACCCAGAAATCCCAGGTTTGATAACCCTGATTTCTGTTACTGCAACTTACTCTCTAATTTAAAATACTTATGAGACAGAGATCACACTCATCCAGATGGGTAGCATTAGTTGAAAAAATAATAAATTACAAAAAGACTCCACTTTACACAGGTCATTGGAAAGACTAGGAGCAACATGCACACAGCCTCTAGTTTGTGGCAATTCACATCAAAAACACTGCTTTTGCTCCCCAACTACTTGTTTGAGCATTAAAAGAGGGCATTTAATACTGAAAACAGTCTATTTTGTTGATAGATGCCTACTAGTCAAAATAATTTCTATAGACATTACAAGAGGATAAATAATATCCTAGTCTCTCACCTGAAGATTTAAATATTTGGATGTGATGCTTTCAAGCTTCAGAAATATGTGATTCTACCTTTAAGGTATAGCCAGAAAATGAAGAGATTGAGTTCTCAAATCAAGGAATAATGCCATTTTCCTCTCAAACATATCCTTATATAAAATACTAAAACAAAGCAACACAATAACAGCTAAATAACTTGAAACAATTTAGTCTACATCACCCAGAAGACTTACAGCTATAATAGTTACATCATAGGTTCGTTGTTAAATAGAAAAAAAAAAAAATAAGAGGTTTATTTCACCTTCACATGGTGTCTTTCTCATGCAGACCTCAGATTTCCACATTTGAATCCCTTTAAAGGATTTGATATGCAGGAAAAGAAGAAAGGATGAAGGTAAAAATTTCAATTTAGAGGTTACTAAAGGCTGCCATATTCTATAGTACACAACATATTTACTCCATACCTTTTACTGATGTATTAGGTGGAGGTCCTTCCATCCTCAAGTTCCATGGAGGATCACCTTGATTAGCAAAGTCCCTCATTTTCAGATAGCTAATTGTAAGTCGGATGATGGATGCCTTGTCAAGCTGGCTGGTAATGGCTGCAGGCAGTGGCAACAACTTTGCCAATTCATAGAATTCAAAATTCTCCTTTCCCCGGCGAGAGCGAGCTGCATCTCGGGACTTTTCCTTCCTCAAAGCTTGTAAACTGAAAGAAAATAAAGAAAGTAGGACATTCATCAATATTAGTGTTCTGTCACATCTAACCAATTTACTTTTTCACTGCTGGTCTTCTCTACAAATTGCCACATTTTCAAAATGCTGTTGCATATGGGTCTACAGACTTCAGGATATATAAAATGGTACTCCACATTTGAATGATTAAAACGAACAATAATATTTGAGTTTCAGTGGTAGCCAACATATTATGTAACTAACTCTTAACTCACTTTAGCCACTTCCTTTTCAGCCTGCCTTCTTTTGTCTGCTGTCAGTCTTAAGAAAAAAATCCTAAGAATACTCTGTACATGTGGGGTTTATCTGTCTAGGTGCCATTGCTTCTCCTGACACTGTAAGCCAATTTTGCCTTAACTTTTGTCTCTTGGGAGAAGGCTAAAAGCAGATGATTCAAGTGTTTGCCACTTCTGACAGGGGCTGCAGTGCAGCCAAGATGACCAAACAGGTTGTACAGTAACTGCTGAGACACAGAAGTTTAAGTCTGGTGTAATAATGTAAGACTTCCTGTGTTTCATGAAGCTGTTCTTTAGGAGTTGTTCAACTGTCTTTGCAGTGGAAGCAGTAACCTTTGTCAGTGGGGTGAGGAAGCTGTTAATACAGTTACGTGATTCACATTTCTGATTGTAATTCACTACCACACACATGGCAGACTGACAACTTTCTAACCAGAAAGGACCTTTTGCTTTATACTAAGCTGTTGGAAATGCAAAGACATTCATTTAGTCCTGTTGCATCAATGTATCACTTGCTCCCACCAATACAGAACACACAAAGATAACTCAGATATTACTCTTGCACTGTTTGTTTAATTGATGTAAAACTCCTGAATGCAGTGGGACGACAGTTAACACCTGGGGGCTTTTTTTCTTTTTTTACACAGAGCAAAGTGTTCAACTCAGGATATTGTAAGTTTCACAATACATCTGCCTTCATGGATACAGTTTGGTGCTGATGCTGGGGCTGGTGTCCATCACTGTGCAAGGTGAGTAGAAACTGTCCTTGTACCTCATTAAGGGTCTATCTCTCCTTTGCTTCATTTGTTTACCTACTAATTTGATGAAGTTAAAACCACAATTCCATCAGCTAGTCATTGGTTTACCACAGAGCTAGAATACAACCAGTGTATACTGGAACAACAAGTTCCATTGAGCTTCTCTCAAGTTTCCACGACCCTTCCTGAAACCCTGGATTTTATCAACAAAAAAGTCATAACGGCCAGATGTACAAAAGCACTCTGACATATGAAGTAAATCAGTAGAATTGAGGCATGCAGATAAAACACCATGAAGCTGAGAGGTCTATTTACCTGTTTTTCTAATTTGGGAATAAACTACAGAGTTTCTCTTGTTTTAATTTTCATAACCACCCGCATTTTTGTAGCCATCTCTGCCACCTCAGACTTGGAAGGACACATCAGATGGGCCTTTAACACACAAATGAAATCCCTCCACGACAGTTCCCTTAGTATGGTTAACATATTACATTCCCTACACAATTCTATACCAATAGCAATTATATTTAAAAAGACAGTCTGGCTAAGAAATAGGAATGATGAGATAAAGATACAGGAGGAAACAGCACATCCTCACCCACAGGTAAAGATACACAGTCCTACTGAATGATACAGTGAAGCCCATACTTAGTTTCATGAACTCTATGAGGAATGCTAGCACCTTGATTTGTAAATTATATTCTAGGAAAAAAGTATCTGAAAAATAAGATTTCACAATGCTCATTGTAGATGCATCTCTATCCAATTTCAAATTTTGAATGTCTACCATCACCGATGTGTAAAATCCCTCAAAAGGTACATTAAATATGACAGATAAAAGTATTTGATGTATACACAGACATATGGGAGCTACAGATCTGTGAGGTATGAACTGTCCAATTAATTCCAAGGAAGTAGTACACCCTCTACAAGTTAAATACATACAACAGCAACATACGGGAAAGTCAGGCAAATGTCTCTGCACAATTGCTTCCAAGTGAAAGCTCAATTTCATGGTGAAAGACATGGCCTTTTCTGCCTGTCACCACCTTTTTTTTCCCAGAAGCCAAGCCTGAGAACTCAAGTCCCCAAATCAAGTTAGCAGAAGACCTGAGATTATAGATCTGTTCTGAAAGTCTGCACCAAGAGATTCACACCTTCTTTCCAAAGTACTTGATTATACCCCTATGTAAGAAGGGAGATTTTTGAAGATCCCTAGTAAAATAAATCAGAAAAATTACAGATCTCAGCAACTTCTGAAACTGAAAAACGTTAGAAATTGAATAGTGATAGAATATTCCTTAGAAACACCAAAGTCTAAATCCAAAGTTTACAGGTCCTGTAGAGGTTTCATGTTTCATTGCTGAAACTGAATCAGATATTGGAATGTAAACTTATGTAAAACATTATTGGATCAGTAACAGTTTGCAATGGAAGTCAGTTAAGCTGAAAAGTGATGCTACCTGTGTCAGCAAAAAGAATTATTTGAAAGCCGCCTATGTGTATTCAAACCTATAGAACAAAAAAAGTAGAAGGGATGGGGAGCTGACGTGATAAACAAAAGAAACTCTTGAGAAACAGTATTGAGAATAACTCACTTTTTCTCCCAACCATTTGTTATACTGTCATTTGTGGAAGCTTCATGGGGTGAATCTAGTCAAGGAATTTGTAACTTGGAGCACTCTTCTCTTGGCATCAGTGCCATTAAGCTAAATTAAGAAAGAGTGTCTGCTGATATGTGCACCCAAGTCCTAATTTCTACTCTATGTAATTCCACGAGGGAAATACACTGTACTGCTGGACACTGCAGTTATGCTGATAAAATGGGTCCTTAATTTGGGAGCAGTGATTTCCTCAGCAGGATGCAGGAATTCATTAGATACAACCTAAACATGGCTGTTAATCCTCTCTGGCATCTGTGATTCTGATAGGCAACATCAGCTTCATTGTCAGATGCTCTTAATAAAGCAAAGTACTGGCACCAATAATCCCAAGAGGATGTTAGGAAAGAGGAGTGTGAAGTTCCCAACAGAAAGCAGTGATGCTGACACAGGACCAAAATTCATCTTGGTTACAGTCATATGACTCTGAGACTAGAGGTGGTTCTTGGAACATAAATGAATTTGTTAAGTATCAGGCTGCAAAAACTTAGAAATACACAGGCTCTTCTGCTAATAAGAAAAATTAAAGTGTGGGAAACTATATACATGTTTACTATGTGGATTTCAAAAACAGTCAGAAAGCACCAAGAAAGCAAGCATCACATGTTTAAGAGTTCTCAAATGACAGAGAAGATCCCCCAAGAGACAAGCGAATCTACATATAATATCCACAGTACCAACAAGACAGTAACAGTGGGAAATACACCCAAGGGATATAAATATTGCTCCCTCTTTGCCTCCTGTGGAGAAGGGGTAGGAGCTAAGGCAATTGGATCAGGGTGCATCACTGTACAATGTAAAAGGATGATGTTGTCATACTATGGTGAAGCTTCATGCATTCCCTTAAGAAGACATTTCTCATAGAATTTCCATATACAGAGTCCACTAAAGAAGACTGAGAGGTTTCCAGCTGCTAGCTCCTGATAATTCTGAGAAGCAGAACCATATAAACAGGATATTTAATGGCTTGAAAACTAATGCTATTTTAGATATGGTTTCTAAAATATATTTTATTTTTCCTTTTAGGGCCTTTCCAGATGGACTGATATAAAGGGAGTCTGGCTTTTACAGATGAAAGGGTACAATAAATACTACCATATAATTCTAAAATGGTATACATGACATTTCTAAAGTAGATTTTCTATTGAAGACACAGCAGATGCAGAAGACATGATAATATGGTGTTGCATAAAAGTTTTATTAGTACTCGTAACTCACTTGTGATTTCATTGTGCTTGTGGTCATTCCAAGCTTAACCTGCTCCATATTTTATTTCACATAATTTTATATACTTTACATTTATAAGCATATACATGCATCTATATCTGTGCACACCCACAACCTTCACGTGTCTGACCAATTGACATCTGTCACTTTAAAGCTGGGACAATTACAGATCCCAGTTTTTATAGCCTTTAATGGCAATCAAACATATTACAGCATGTCAACAGATACACTGACCTAGACAAGGATTTTTTAGCATATGTTCACAGAATCAGAATCTTCTGAGCTGGAAGTGACCCACAAGGATCATGATGTCCAACTCTTAAATGAAGAGCTTAGCTGGGAATCAAGTCCATGATGTTGGTGTTATTAGCACCATGCTCTAACCAGCTGAGCTAATCCAGGGTCATAACAATACCTCACTTTTATGTCTCAGTTTGGGCCCTAAAAATCAGTAAAATAATTTAATTATGTGAATCTGTATTTTGAATGAAAACAAGGGAATGGTTGCAGTTACAAATAATTTTTGCTTGCAGTTTCAAAATATAGCTTGGAAAAAGGTGCTTCACAGACTTGTCCGGTTTTAGAAAGGCAGCTCACATTTACATTTCACCTACACCGTTCCCTTAAACCTAACGCAGGCAAGACCTCCCAAGCAGAGCTTCTCAGAACTATCGGTCTCCCTCTGCTCAGCCCCACACAACAGCACTGCTGGGATTTATGGTACCTTCATTGGACTTGTCACAAATAGAGATTGGATTGGAAGCAACGGCCATAAACCAAGGCTTGAGGGACAGATGGACTGCTGAGCTCGAGATATAGCGGCTTGAGCCAGTGGACAGCTTATCTGTGCTGTGCTATCATAGTTATTGCTCATTTCCATTCACAAGCACATTTCCATTCACTTTTCTGCTTCACAAGCAGAAAAGTATGGCAAATTCTCACAAAGGATGCACAGTGTTTTTGAGAATGCCATTGAAATCCTCACTGATTTCAGCAGAAACTTTAGAAATGCAAAAGTATACCAGAGCACTTTTTCTTATATTACTGAACATTTTCATGCTTGTTAACCCAGCTGTTACTGAGCACTAGTGAATTTCTTAAGCCCTTAACAACAATACGGATTAGTAGCAGCAACTCCAGATATAGTATAAAAATAACACTTAATATCTAATAATGTTTATCACAGGCTTTATAGAGAATGAAGCAATATGTCTCTATGTGTATTTTTCTATTAGTCTAGGCTTTTAAAGTCAAGGATCAAAAGGTCCACTATAAACAGTATCCAACTCTCTAAAGGACAAAGTCAGATGAATGTTATAATCATTTCACAGAAAAGAAATCAGATATAAGGAAAGGATATGCAACATTAGAGAGCACAATGAATCTGCTACAAAAAAAATTTGGACTGGAGATAAGTGATCCAGCCCCTTCAGCCCTCTGAAAGAGACTTTATGTATGTCCCTTAGTTTACTGTGTTTCCTAATATAAAGAACACAAGCAGGCTTACTTGCTAGTGAGCATAGTTATAGTAGTACATAAAGCAATAAATTTATGCTGCTCCTGAGTCCGTAGTTGTGCATTTGTGCAATTCCATAAGAGTTATCCTAGAAAGATCCTCTTTTTTTCTTACTGTGTTCCACGCTAATATGATGTGACATAATATTACCATACTTTGGACATTTTTGTATTTAAATTAACTTTAGGTCTCTTCCTTTGTTATTAATAACCTATTTACATAACTTATGTATTTATACCATACAATGTAGTGGATGATTATGAAAATTTGACTAATACAAATGTTTATACATTCTGATCTATTACAGGAATAATCGATTACCTGTTCCCTCAAAGCCACATCCTTCAGAATCTTTCCTGAGGCTTCAGGCTGACCAGTGAAAACAATGAGGGCAGTTAAGCCCATTTAAAACAAGTACATTTAAAATCTGACTCTTAATGCCTGGGCAATTCATTAAGATAATGTCCTGCTCCATGAATAGGTGACCACCCATAAGCCATGTTTTGTCATATAAAAATCTTTTTTCATTTCACTGATGTCGTGGAAAAATTAAACTTCCTGAGAAGTTCAAAGAATGGAATAGCATCAATATTTAAATGACCCAATTATTTGGAATATTTAATAATTTTACTTCTATATTACTCTCCTTAGTCCTGATGTTTTTTCAAAAGTTAATAGTGGCATGTCAGAAACAGTGTTCAATCCAAGTAGATATTAATCTGAACAGCAGCGCATATTTTCAGACTCCAAAAAATTATTTAGACTGTAGGAAAGATGAAGGAAGTAAAGCAGACTAATCTGCACTGGATAATTGCACATATTGCAGTTAAAAAGACCAGTTTTGGAAGTCAAACATCACCATTGGTGGCAGCATGAGCCTAAGGCTTGCTATTATCAATTTTTTTTTGTTATTCTGTTTTTCTAAAGGTTATGCTCTAGAAAGTTCACAAATATGCATGAAACTAGATATTTGTTCAGTATAGTAGACACAAAATACAAAAGAATGAAGCAAGAGAGCTAATGCTCCTGTAGATGTAAATTAAAAGAAGAAAAAATCCTCTCTCAACCTTCTAAGACTAATTCAATTAGTTCTGAAAAATTGATAATGAAAGTATGCTAATATGTTTACCTCTAATTTCTACACTACATTTTACTATCTTTGGGGATTTATTTTCTTTTGAGACAACTTTTTGACTTGATATTTTCTCCCTTTCTTTGCTTTTCCTTTTTTCTTTCTGCTGTCCCATTCATAGATTTTCTTTTCACAAAGATTGTTTCTGAACTAAGAGTACAAGAACTTCAAGACTACTAATAACAGTTACAATGTCTAAAAAAGGACACTGCTTTTGTGAGGGGAAAACCTCCAAAATCAAAAGCCACATTAAATTTTACCTTCTTTCTTTTTAAGTAGATCTGAGAAGCCAGACAGCAGATTTTTATAGATTTTTCTGCTTGTTTGCTTAGGAGATCCGAACATTGCTCAGTCTCACTATTTATCAATTAATCTAGCATGCAGCCTCAAAGGAGAAAGGTCGACTTGTATTAAAAATTCATCCATCAAAAATTCATCAAAGACTTCAGCATTTTAACTTGTGAACCTTTGAACACCTACATACTTGTCAGATCTGTGGTCATAGTTAACTGGAATCTATAGTTACCACAGTGCCTATACTTGCTCCGACACGAGCTGCATGAAGAGACTTTCAGGGGAAAGTGCAGTACATAACCAAGTGAGGCAGACTGCCTCCTCAAACTGCTCTTTTTATCAGACAAAGGATATGTAACATCTGACTAAGTTGCAAGTCAGTAAAATCAGACCCTTTCAATGACCAAACACTTTTCAGGGGAGCTTATTTTTGCCCCATCATAAAAATCACCATTCTTACAGCCAAGAATTTGCCAAAAACATAAATTATCTGATATTATCATCAATGGCCTAGTCCAAAAATTAAAGCCATTTAATGCTGTCTAAGAAAAAATAACGTTTTCAGACTTTCTTTAATGTGTGAAGAAAGCTGTAGAGTATATGCTGGAAGTTAAAGCTGGAACCTTCAAGTTCAAGGTAAAAACTCTGCTGCTTAACTAATGCACTGCTCATAGCTGTCATCATTAATTTATGTTAGCCTCTGTAAACATCAAGAGTATAATAGGCCAATTTCACAACTAAATATAGATGCACATTTTGCCCTTATATAAATGGCAGATTGCTGCTGTAGATCATCACTGCAGCAACACGTCAGTAAAGATGCACTGTTTGATGGTCTGATGCTCACACAATATATAAAACCAGTTGTAATGGTTGTTTGGAAGCAAAGTGTAACATAGCAGCAAAATTTCATTTGTTCCACAAACTCAGGATATATTAAGCTTGGCTGACAAAGACTGTTTGATGTGCTAAATCAGTTTGACCTTCATTTTTGCTTTATATTTCTCATTTAACACATGAAATGACCATTATTTTTTCACTGTATAGGGAAATATCACAGAACTGATTTCTATTAAAACCTTTCTTTTCCTTGTAGAAAGAAAAAATACATTTTGCCAAAAGTGCTTTAGCAATTATTGCAAAACTTATAAAAAATAATACATATATAAGCCAAGGTTTTTATTATAGCAGTAAGACTTCGGGTTGGTTTTTAGGGGTTGTGGTTTCACAGAAGAGGATCCTTTTCTTTTAAATATGTAAACACGGTTCAAGGAAAAGGTTTGTGTATGCTTGAACTAATCATTAAACTGAATGTTTTATCACCAATAAGTACCTTTGTTGAACTGTTTAAAAAACAGGATTTACTTACAAAGTGAGTCATTACAACATAATAATAGGAACATGGCAGGCTTTTTAAGGATTACAAACTTGTCATCCTGCAAAATCTTTTAAAACTAATGTACCCCTTGATATAGAAACCATTAAGTGAGCTGTGATACACTAGTTCGAATCCAAATTCTACAACTAGACCACTAGTGTTTTGATCTTTTTTTTCTTCCTATGTTGAACTAAGCAATTGCCAGCCTCCTGATAATAGAGAAACTGCAGTTTTATCAAGCAATTTTGCAGCACCCAATAAACAGCAGTTTACCTTGGAGCAACTTGTACATTTCACACCTTAAATTTCTATTTACCAAATCAGCTAATCACTTCACAATTGAACTTCTCAGAACAAAAAATTATCAATTAAAGTGGTTGAAACTCCTGCAAATTATCATTTAGGAATGAAGTAATTGCTTTCATCAGGGCAGAAAAGCCCGCCAGAACAGAAATGTCACTTCAGATTAGTGTTCTCACTCCTGAAGCTATGGATGACACAGCTGATATAAGACTAAATGCCAAGACCAATCAATTGCTTTTGTGGCTCTGTTCTGAGCTGCTGTAAAAGGGGCCATTTTCTAGGATCTACTCTTCATTATAGTAAATGCTATCTCCTTGGTAACATAATTCCATTTCTCATAAATTCCGTCTGAGAGCATTGTCCTAACAATGGATGTTTGTGGAAAAGAATGCTGTTGGTTTAATGCAAAGAAATTAAGTGTGAACGGCTGTCAAAGTACTATAGTTTGCTTGTTCTTAAACATAAATTGAAGTCTTTACATTAAAAACAGAATACTTTGGCAGAAATGAATGTTCTGTACTAGTGTGATATATTGCATTTGGAAGCGGTGTATTTCTGATCGAAAGTTTAGACTTTTTTTTGAATATCTATGTTCTGTCTATAGTGGGCACACTCATCCCTAGCAGAGATTTGTCAGTTTAAGAGAGAGCAGATAAACACTCCACTTATTTCACAGCAGTGCAGTTAGGAAATGTGAAACTGCGCAAGAAAACATGGTCTCATTATCATATGACATGCTATTTGTTAGGAGACTCATCTGTGTATAAAAGCTTTCTTTGAACTGAGCCCTTACTGGAAATATCTGTATTTCAATTTGTACTGTTCAGCTTCCTAAAATACTTAGAATCTGAGTTATGGTCTCCAATTAAAAGGATATCTGAGAAGCTAATTTGGTGGAACAGCAGCAATTTCCTGCACTGCTCTCCTCATGACTGAAGTTTGGAAACAAATTCAAGATTACAGATTTTCGTTCAAAACAGGATGAAAAGTATTCCTCCCTCAATGAGCATAAGCAATTCCAATTAACAACAACAAGACTTATGTGACAGGAGAATATATTACCACATATGTAAAGGAGCAATTTATTCAGCATTAAGACAAAAAGTGCAATTTTATTACAGCATTTCTATGGGTAACCAAAGAGCGAGCACAGGTAACGCTGTTGCCAGATTGTGACTGTAGCCCTGAATGATGGCAATCACATTAACGTATGAAAAACTGCACCCATTAGGTGATGGGGGGAAAACAAGAGGACAAGAGAGACACAATGTCACTGTGTGTCACATCTGCCTGCTTGAAGTAAACACAGCACTTTCAACTGCAAAGTCAGGTAGCTTCAGTCCAGGTTCTCCACACATGCTATCTCATATGCCACACTAGAAATGCTAAATAGCATCCTGCCCTTTAAACACGAGCTTTATATTTTGGCCTAACTATAAGCTACTACATAAATAAATCTCTCTGAAGTGAACAAAAACTGTCCAAATTTCTGATTATACTCCTTTAGTGAGCACTGTCTTCAAGAAGGAACACTTCAGGTTAGAGATTTTATCTGGTTCTGAATTAATAGCTGTTATTTTCCTCACCTATGTTAGAGCTATTGCAGAAATTTTTTGCTGGAACATTTATATCAGCTATAGTCATTATTTTCTATAGCATTATTTTAACAGTGGTAGCTCTGAAATAAACAGCTGCACAGGTGAATACATTTTTGGTTTTTTATTTTTATAAAAGTTGTTTTTGCACAGGTAGTTTATACATACCGTTAAGTTTTACTACCGCCAAAAGGCCTAAGAGCACAATGTTGCCTTCAGGCAACTCAAGTTTGCTCCTTACAGATGACCTAAATAGGGATTTTGTTAGAGTTGGCTGTGCTCTCTGTAACTATCCGCTTCAATTTAGTTCCCAGAGCCAGGAAAAAAAGGCAAGAATTCCAGCCTCTCTCTTTCACTGCTGCCACATAAATAATCTCTTGGTGGTGTGCTCTCGATTACTATAAAACTAAGACCCTTTCTGATGAAAATAAAATTCTTTATCTCCTTGGCCACTCTTACAATTGTCATCCTCATCATCTCCTAATGCTCTCCCTCCCATCTAAGAGTTATGTGTACACTGATAGGTCTATGCAGAACACACACAAGCTGTAGCTTTGAACCCTCCTCACGGGAGGCTTTGCAAGGCTTTACGTGAAGAAGGGTTGAAGGGATATAGTATACACTGGCACTGCAGACCAGAGGAGCTATTCCAGTTCAGAGTCACAGCTGAGCTATCTTAAAGCTGACAAAATATAACTTCAACAGGACAGACAATGAGCTACAGGACTGCTGTCAGCCTTGATCCCTGCATGTTTTTTGCTGCCTGTGATAAAACCTGTACTGACAGAGATCATGTTGTCATTGATACTCAAGCTATCTAGTTTCAAAATATCTCCAAGCACATCTTAAAAAAACCAAAATATACAAACATATGCAACAACCAGCCTAGATGGTGGTATAGCTACCTTTGTTGAATGCTCAAAACCAAGTAGTGCAAGCAAAATTTTTATTCTGCAGTCTTAGGAAGACCCTGGTGCCTCCAGAAGCTCACTGGTGGATTTATTCAAGCTTGTTTTCCCAGAAGCACGAGATCCACTCTCCAAGGTGCAGTGTTAGCTGCCGAACCACTGACTCAGTAGAGTATGAATGAGCTTCAAGGCCTTTCACTTTTACCCCCCTTGCTTGAACTCTGAGCAGTTTAGTGTAAATTAGTGTCAGTAGAGCACAAGACAGCTAGATTTTCAGAGGAAGGCATCTCTTTCACCTGTACTATGAATTAACTTTTACTACTGCTTTCATATCCCAAGACAGGCTACAGCCTTCACTGATTTCCCTTGCAGAGGGACTACATTTACTTTCCATTTAATGCTCTGGGACGAGGAACAACTCTAAGTGCCACATACACTGGTGAAGCGCAGAAAGTCATACAAAAAAAGATACTGTTAGTTTTTCATCTGTTTCATTGGGATAAAAATGAAACTCACATTGCTTGCAGAAGAACTTCCTCCTTGTTCCTTTTACAGATACCAGTACCGGCCACACACATTATTGGGCTTAAGTGTTTCCTGAAGTGCCAAGAAGAGTCTGCTGTCAAAGGCTGTGCACTCAACCCAGGGGGTGCCTCACGCAGTGGTAACTGCTGTGCTGGAGGTATGTCCCCATGTATTTTAATTTTCAGGCACTTGCAGCAGACCCAAGATTTAATTTCTAAATCAAGTTTTCAGATGCGGGACAGCAAAATCCAATTCTCCTCAGAAACCACTTTAATTAGTCAGAGTAGACCTGACTACACATGCATTTTCTGACCGAAGTAGTGATATGCCTAAACCTTTCCTTAAAACACACTCATCATCAATTACAATCCTAGAACTGTAAAAAGTAACCCTTAGACAAAAGCCTCAGAGTTTCAACAGTTGACATAAATCTCATGCTCTAAGTAATGCTTATCTTCTTTAACGATATTCGACTACCAGCAAGATTAACAACATCCTAAATCCATCAGATTGCATCAAAGGCATTAAAATTATCAGGGCTCTGAAACAGTGTCCAGCAGCTGCCACAGCTACCCTGCAACCTACTAGTAAAAGTCCTTGCTAAAACAATTCCTCAAAAAGGGCCAACCAGTCACAGAGATGAGAAATGTGAGCGATATCAAACCACAAAACAAAGCACAACGCAGAGGCAAGGAGCCCTTCTGAAAAGCTCCTTGCCTTGAGTAACCTCTTAATCACCCCGCAGATAAAACACCTTCCTGCAAAGTCTTACAGATCTAGATCAGAGAGGAATATCATGATTATTTAGGAACTATCTTCAACATGAGGCAACCCATAGAGCATTACCCTGTAATTCTGGTTTCTTTGCAAAAGTATCAATCCTAATCTGGAAACTCCAAGATGTAAAGAATTTCTATTGCTAAGCAGCTGCACTGTTTAAATTAGCCTCACCATTAACATTTTGTGGCTTTTTTTCCAATTTCAACTTTGCTGAGTTCAGCTTTCAGTCACTGAATCTTGCAATTCTTTTGTCCACTAAACAAAAGAAACTCCAAATATCTGCTGTCTTCTTCCTGCCTGGGTAATTATGGTCCACGATCAAGTCACCCTCTTAACCTTCTCTTTGACAAGATACTCAACTGATTAAACAAACTCAGTCATTGTATGTTTTCCAGTGTTCATTTTAGAAGTTTCTTTTTTTTTAACATAAAAACAACTAAAAGATTTCAACACTGAATGCAGCAGCATCAATCATCATTTCCATGTTCAATACTTCAACTGATACATTTAAAGATTATTTTACTCCCTATCTGAAACAGCATTATACTGGGCTACAGTGTTCTGCTACTACTCATAAGAAAACTTAAATCTTCCAATTTGGGGTTCACAGAAGAAAGAGATATTGAGACGCAGCTTTGAACTACAGTGTCAGTTATGTGTTTCTCCCTGTGTTATTCTTGGCCAGTCATAGTTTTTATGTTGCAGAAATGGAAACAGGTCTGATAAGTTCCATAAGCTATAGAGCATGTAAATTGAGAGAAAAATACCATTTCATTAATGTGAGAAACTAACATATTTTATATCAGGCATATAGAATTTTCTCAGTCGAATCTAGACTGAGATTCTGCAATAATTTCTGTATTTTATTTCGGAGTGATAAAGGAATCACAAGCAGGCAAGGATTTCTTTTACACGACCTCAGAATTTTTGGTGTAAAATGGCTAAGTCAGGTTAAAATGGCTGAACTCAGAAACAAGAAGAAACCTTCTGCAAAATGATGAATTCTTGAGATAATGCCCGAAAGTCATTATTCAAAGAGATGCTCAAGACAATTAAGGTACGATTTTCAGAACCACACAATTCTGGCAAATCCTGCTCCTAGTGAAAAGATGCACCAAATGTTGTGTTTGAAAATGCCACATTGCTGTATTTAAAACCTGTCCTCACTGGGATAATGTCAGTCAGGTAAACTAGCAATACTTTGGAGTCAAGAGGAAATTTACACCCATAAACACTGGATGTTAGTCTTGGATCTTACCTGTTGATAGACCTACAAGCTCATTGGAAGAGGAAAGAGGTGCAGTGACTGCTAGTAATAGCTACTGAGTGATGCTTAAAACCAGCAATTGCTTAAGGTTTGTGGGTGGGGGTTCAGCTACAGAAAAGAAAGAAGAAAAGAAGCAACCATCACAAAGAGCTATTACACCTGACAGACTCTACACAAGACAGATGAAATGTGAGCTTCAGTATTCAAAAGAGAAAGGATACAATCATATGTCTGGTTAACTTACAGGAAATAGTTCCAGAGACAATTTTATACTAACTACAGTGATTTGGGCAATTTTTAAAAATAATACCAACCAATTTCTCTCCATTATACTCTGCTGGCAGAAAATAAAACATTTTTCTTTTAAATGATTGCTTCTGGTTTTGTTAAATCATGCAGCCTGTCAACATGTGGTCACCAGTTTTACATGATCTTTCTGCCTCTCTGGAAAAGAATGAATTTGCAGCCTGATCCGTGATAAAAATACATAATTTGGCATCAGTTAAAGTTGTGGCTATTACTACAAAAAAAAAAAAAAAAGGAAGACAGATAAAATACCATAATATTGTAATATGAAAAAAAATCTAAGTCAAAATGATTCATTTAAATTCAAATATGACAGGGTTTTTGTTTTTCTTAAATACTATGTCTGGCAATTCCTGCTATTGAAGAATTAAGAGGAAAAAAAAAAGAAGTAGAGTCTAATTCTGTCACCAGATGTGCCTGCCCAACTTCATTGATTTCAAAGGACAACATGGACCCTTAGCGCTAAGCGATTTTGTAAGAGTAAATATTTGAAAAACAGAATGAGAAAAAAATGTAGAATCCTTCTTTTGGTACAGAGTTGTTTCAGGAAGCCCACAGCAGCTGAACAAATTAAATCTCCAACCTTATGCTGTCAAGTGGGAATCATGTTCTAATAATCCTATAACTGCTTGATTGGGATATATGCTCATCTCAACAATGTGACTAAATGGAAAAATGAATGGAGAACAAAACACAGAAAGATAAAACGTGTTCAATTTTACTTAACTTATGTTGAATTAACCTTTGTGAGACACTTTGTTTTCACTCAGAGAATTTGACTATTTAGTAGTCTTTTCAAACCAGGGTTTTCAGGTTTGCCTTCTTTTCTAAACTCCTTTGTAAAATGGTTATAGCACACTTTATAATATCCTTTCATCTCTTCTTGGGGATGAAGTGATACACAGAGTCAATCTTTATAATTAAATCATGACTGTTGTCAACAGCAGTTGCTGTGATTTCAGCTTATACAGCTATTATTTGTATTCTTAGGAATGCCTGCTTCAAAATCACAAGACAGGAAAAATCGTGCTCTAAAGAGCAAGAGGGAAAAAGCAGCTGAAGTGTTCCCCATAATGCAGAAGGAGTCAATGTATCTGTGTGATGTCTAATGCCTTCCAGGCACTTGAAGACTCCACTGAGCAACAGGGTTTACTATAGCTTTAATAAGGTGCAAATGCTAATTCCCACACTGCTAGCCTGCTGACAGATACTACTGACATGACAAAATGGGATCTTGACTATTGTGGTTTTATGACCTGTGGCAAGGGCTGGTAAAGATATGCCCATGTGTACTGATCCCCCCGGTTGCGACTGTCCCCTGTAGAGAAATCAGAGAACAGGAGTCTCATAATTGCCTCCAGCATCCCTGGAAAGTGACAGTCACAAACAGACCCAAAACAGTGCCAGAAATCTGGCTGAATATGGGAAACCTTTTCTACCAGGCAGTTTTTAAATGAAATGCCAAAACCACTAAACAGCTTTAGAGTGTTCTATTACTGACCAGTATAAAAGAAGGTATTAGCCTGATATGCAAGAAGAATAAATGTTATAATATGTTAGAAGAACATTTGGGCAGTAAAAAGTGATGACTGTATGACAGCAACAGAACGAGATAAATGGGGGTAAAAGTTTGATTTTCTGGTTACTTCAAGATTTGTTTAGACTTATAGCCTTCGAAAACTAAGAATTTTTGTGCCAATTTTAAAAGTCTTATTTAAATTATTTTATGATTTCAGTTTACATTAAAATCTCAAACAAAATAGCATGGATGCTTTGTGTGGCCATCTGCTACTTTCATCAAGTGTCTGTAGTGACGAAAATGAGGATTCTAGTAGTTTTACTGTGGAGATAATTGAAGCCTTTCTAAGAATAATTTCTATTCAGTCCTTTAGAGCCAAATTTTGTCCTTGGATCTGCACTCTATCTTGTAATATTGGAACGTGGTTCTTGTTTGAGCAGTTAATATCAGCCTCTGAGAATAAAATATGAGATACTAGTATTTCGTTCTTTTGCATAGATGATATAGTCTGTATTACATATTTTGGCAGATGCTTTTGGGGCATGTGGAGCACAGTTTTATACTTGAATTATGCAAATAATGCCAATAGGAAAGCCTGTTTATTGGTGATCCGAGCTTCTAATTTCAGTCCTACCACTTATTTCTAATGTAATCAAGAGTCAAGCAGTAACTTGACTGGTAGACTCACAATATTAACATGTCAGAAAAACTTGTCATATTTAGTTTATGCAATACATTTTCAAATCCTCACAGATACCAAACCAACCAAAAAGTTTATTCATAAAAGTAATCCATTAAATTCAATGAGATTATACATGGATCTCATAAATAAATCAGAATTTATGATTCAGGCTCATGTAGGCAAGTCCAGCTTGTGGGTTAGGTGAAACTGAACTCTGGTGTTTTTAAATTGCAGTTCTGAAAACTACTTTTATATCTGTAGAAATACTGTGTATTTGTTGAACTGGTGTTGAATTGAAGATTCAATCTCTGTACCAAATACTTTTAAAACCTAAGTATTTGAATCAGCCTCATTGCTATGGGATGCTGCCTCCCACTGCTTTTACTGCAGCTGCCAAAGGAATGCTCATATGAGCTGGGAATTTTCCAAAAAGCTGCTTCCCTTTCTTTGCTACAACTGCTTATCAGCTTTCTAACTAGCCCCATATCACAGCACATCGTATCCTATCATGACACAGAGAACAGTTGCTGTTCAGTTGTCTCTCAGTAAATCTAAGGAAATCTGAGCTGACCTTGTCTTAGGGAACACTTCCTCAAGGATGTTCTCTTTCCCCCAACATGGTTAGAATAGCCAAAGAGAAGACAAGAGGAAAAATAAAAAGAAAGGGAAAAAAGGAAGGGGGGGGGAGAAGAAAGAAAATCTGAGAAAAGAAAGTATATTTAGCTTTCCTGTTAGAGACTGAAAGACAGGTGGAGGGGTTAGCCCTGGTATCGACATCACCATAAGCCAACTGGGAGTTGCTGGTGCATCATGAGCTCCCATCAGTCTCAGCATCCAGGACACACACACACATGCATTACGGATGAGGTGTAGAAGTGAGCTCTACTTATACTAGCTGGTGAACTCTCCCTACAGTACTTGGGGGGTGTGGATATATATATTTTTTTTTTGCTCCTGGAAAACAACAAAAGCAAATTGAAGAGATGTAGGAACCAGTTTCAAAGAACAGACTGCACCCCCTTGACTTCTCTGAAACATGCTTAGCCCTTCACCTGAAACAGCCAGACACCCGTTAATATAGATACTATTTCACATACTGCCAAAAAAATGTTGTATTTGGTAGCTGTGTACAGGAATAAATAACAAGATCCTAGCTACAGAAACACATTGAACTGGCATAGACTAGCATTACAGCTGAAAGAAATCACTTCTCTCTCAACGCTTGTACTGGTATTCCCATTCTGCACCATTGCCTGCGCTGGGAATAGACAAGGTTAAAATTACTATGAGATTTTTACTGGATTAGTTTACAGGTTCCTTAATCCAGTTTACCACATGGATGTATAAGTGCCCATATAAGTGGGGTGGCACAGAATGACTGAGAACACATCTCTAAGCACTACCAGCTTACCATATTCATGAAGGAAAGGCGATGATAGGAGCAAGACTACATATTCAGCTGAAGCTGTCAGAACAATAAGGGTTGCCAGAATAAAACTGCCCACTTGGAATCTGGCCATTCCTTTAGAAATGCTTACTTAGAAGTATGAAAAGTGCTAAACATTAATAAACACAGCCAGTCAATATCTTAAATACTCTCTCGACATCATCAGCAACCTAAGGCTGTGTGGGGGCAGTGGTTTTTTTTGGACTTTGGTGGAACTCAACCATATAACGAAACCACAGACTCGGAAGAAAATAGATTTCAATATAATTGACAGCATATGTTTCTATATCTCTATTCAGTAGCTGATAGAAATAAATAATACACAGCGTGCCAGTGATAACCACGGCAAATACGTCAGCCAACTTCCTGAACTGCATTCTAATGGGATCTTACAACAGATCTATGCCAGGTTCCTCACGGCCTCCGTTCATTTGATTTCTTTCTCTTCATAGTGATGTGGAAAAAATACAGCACAACTCATTAATTTATTCTGTTTTCCAGGTTCAAAAACAGTTTTTTGCTCTAAAAGCGTTTTTCATACCCTGCTAGTCTAACTTTTCTAGCTCAAGACTTTTGCTTTTGTTTCTTAAAATACACAGCAAAGTCTTTGAATTAAACTAAAGTTTGACTAGAACCAAATCCTGGTTAAAAACAGCTAGAGGGTACCTGAAATAACATTTTTATATGAGGCTTTTCAGATGTGTAGCCATCTGGGCTCTGCCTGGTCTTATGAACTGTTTACATATCCTTAAGCCATAAGAGGTCCTGATAGCAAAACCAGCTTTTTATCACATTTTGTGACTCTCCAACCTACTAGGAGAATTGTGGAGGCTTAAATTAATAAGAGCATTATTTTAATCCATGTATCCAAGTGCAATATTTATTTTGTGATAGAATATAATAAACTTCATTTGAACATGTAACAATTTTTTACAGTGAGTGCCACCTAAATATTTTATAGTAGCACGTACAGTTATGATTTGATATAGTTCTTCACAATTTAGGGACTCCACTAACTTCAAACATACTAGCATGGGTCTCGCCAGAGTTATGTTAGAATCCATCTCTGTGCAACTTAAGTAAAACTTAAGCACAAATGATGAAAGTTCAGCGTCAACTCCCCTGTGCAGAGCTTGTCTCGTGGCATGTTCTTCTCTGCTCATACTGGGTGACTATTGCCATTAGATGCCAAGAACCCAGCTGGGGATTGTCACAACATCTGGTTCCCTGCAGTACTCAAGTTCTTCTAAATGTGCACACCTCTGAGTGACACACATCCAGAAATACACAGTGATTTTCCCCTTAAAGCATAGAACTCTACAACCAAGATTATTTCAAAAGTTTAGTTCACAAGATAATATACAAATGAATTGTTCCTCGCTCCACTTCCATCTCTCCTCAAACTCTTACTGAAATAAGAAATTTTTCTGTCTTGAAGTACATAGTTACATCTGACTACAAGTGATTTACCAGAGAATAATATCAGACGACTACTTCTTTTCTCTTTTTTTTTTTTTTCCTCCTGAGACAGGGGAGGGGAGGGGAGGGCAAGTGGTGTCTTTTGCATACAAACAAAAGCAAACATCTTATTCTAACCACCCAGTCCAGATACTGAAAATACAAGCAGAAAAAGCCACAGCTCTTCAGACCTGAGAAAACAAAGGTGTAATTAACCTCTGTTATTTATCTCTCTACCTACACACGTAGATCCTCTCCCTCTGTCAGAGTTACATTATCAAAGTGTTTGGAAGTATCTCTTCTACATGTTTAGCAGCGCTCACACTTAATAGAAGAATCCCTCCCTGTGGATCATCGAGTACTCCAACACTCAGGAGACACCAGTTCACTCAGCAGACAAGGAATATTCTTCACTATTCTCCTTTCGGTGTCTTTTACTCCCTTTCCCTCAAAACAAATGCGTTCTGTGCAAGACATATTCTTCATTACAAATGTTCATTTTCAGGGTAGCTGGCTGCAGTCAGAGTGCCTTTCGAAGAGCATTCGCTAACTGTCTTGGCTCATTTCAGCTCCCTGGAAGGGATCCCAGCCTCTCCATCCACCTCCTGCTCTTCTGTGAGCTCTGATGTTACCTGCAGTCTTCAGTCCAGGTGGGAAGATGCATTGCTCCCAGAGATACTCTGTTCATAGAGAGCATCTACATTTTCTGCAGAGTGCTACACACCCTCAATCATATACAGAGATTTGGCTCTGCTATCTTGTATTTTGGGTTCCCATAAAGTTTGAGTTACATATATTTGGGTGTTTTTGTGGATATATCCTGCTTTTCTGTTCTCAATTTCCCTCCTGGACTTTGGATAATGAAGTGGGATATCTAGCCTTGTAAAACTTTCAAACAGGGTGAATGGAGAGAAATCTCATGAAAAAGACTTGACTATCTTTGGCAGCAAGAGGTGGAGATTAAGATCTGTTGGGAGGGGAAGTAAGCTCAGAGATCTCAGAAAAGATGCACCTCTCTGCCTCAAGAAGGGCATACCTCCCCTTTTTGCCCTCGATGTCTTTGCTGCGTTTGATTGTTGCCTTGAGCAGCCTGGTACACTCCAGCGCTTTATGCTCCTGGACAGCACAGAGGAAAGCTCAGAGGTAAGAGGGAGAAACGAGGGCAATGAACTCAAGTCATCTGAGAGGTTATAGGCACAGATCAGAGGACAAAGCAACATGCGTGATGTTGTGGGAGGCATCATCTGCAGACCAGCAGATCAAGAAAAGAAAGTAGATGAAGCTTGTTTTAGAGAGCTGGGGGAAGCTTCATAATCACAGCCCTGGTAGTCATTGATAAGGTCATGGAGTAAATCTTTCCCAAAGCCACTTTCAAGCAGGTGAAAGAGCAGACATGACGGGGAGTAGTAAGCATGAATTAGCAAGGGCAAATAAGGCCTACCCAACTCAGCTGCCTCTTCTGAGATTTAAGACATTGTTTAAGATGGGTACAGGCAAGTCAATGATATTGATTACCTTGACTTTACAAACACCAACAGTCTTTAAGTAGGTCCTTCTAGCCAAACTAGTGAGATATATACTTGAAGAGTGCACAATAAGGTGAGTGGAAAGCTGTACGAACCATCAGACTCAAAAGGTTATGATCAGTGGTAGAAAGTTCAATTGGCAACTAATTTACTACTGGTGTCCTTCAGAGATTAATATTGGAGCCAATACCAATCGACGTCTTCTTTAAAGACCTGGATGATAGGATAAGGTGCATTCTTAGCAAGTTCCTAAAAAGTATCAAATTGGGACAGCACCAACACAGGTATCTCCCAAGTCCTTCCCTTACTCCTCTACCAGTTTCACAGATGAATTGATTCTCCCACAATCCTGAGATACTGAACTGACCTTTGCAAGTGGGCAGCTGCATAATCAGACAGATGCTTTTGTCCCTTTACTGTTTTCCAGGGGGTTGAAATACATGATCCTTGAATGTCCCTTCCAACCCAAAGCATACAGTTGTTCTGCAATCCCACACAGAGGCAAAATTTAACCATGGCTCCCTATAATTTGTTGCTCAGCTTGAGAACAGTAGCATTCAGGTGAAAAAAGCCAATATGCACCCCTGCTCCACCTTGCTACTGCTTCCAAAGGCTCTGTGATTCGTGTGACTCTCCCTTACCCTGTGAAAGGCTGTCTGCCGTAAGTCTACAGCGAAGGGAGAGGTGAAAATCTTGTGACCCCATTTAGATTAATCCTTCTCACCTCCTGACCTTGAATTAGGGTCACACCCTTCCCTCATTACTAGCACTTTAAATTAAGAAGAGATAAGGCAAGAGATAGGACATGTTCGAATATGCCACTGTCATACAAAGCAAATACAGTAACTATAAAATCAAGCAATAGCTAGTGATTCTGTGAATAGTATATTTTCCATTCTTTCACAATACATGATTAGTAGTGATAATTTCAGAGCTCCAATTCGCCACTAATTCAAAAGCTACATTTTACGACAGTAAAAAGCAGAGGCCATATGAGTAAGCTTTGCAGATGGTCCAAAAAAGTTATTTAATTCTTCATCAGCTAGTAATAAACAGCTGCATTCTTGTGTCTTTTCTGCTTTTGTTTTATGTGTCACAATGTATAAGCTTATTTCTTGCAAAACTGAGAACATACAGAATATTCAAAATACATTGTACTGAAAATGTTATTTAATTGGAGATAATGCAAAAGGGGAAAAGAAGATGAACAAAAACATATGAAAGACTAGAGACCATATGAAAAAATCAAAAGAATTTGCAGTCTCTTTTACAGCTCAATTTCTCACTACTCAAATGAAAAAAATAAGAGGTTTAAAAGAAAAAAAAAAAAAAGGAAAAAAAAGTTTCTGTATTCAGCCCAACCTCAATTCTAACATGGTCACTTTGATCACATTTAACAGGTATTCTTTGATTTATTTTACAGACATCCCCAAATCAGCACTTTGCAAAAAAAAACCAAACCAAGCCTTCCCCACCCACTACCAAAACTATAACATGAGAACTTAAGGGTTGATATACTTAAAGAGTTTAAATCATTTTATCGTCAGGTCTTTAATAGAGTCTTTTTCTCTCCCTGCCCCAATACCCTAGGTAAGTGTAACTTAGCCTACTGTGGTAAAAATTACATTACATTTGTTCCCAAAACACAATAAGTTACTAGATCTTTGTTCTGGTCTTCTTCCATTTTCTTTCCAGTTTTGCTGCCATACAGGTATTAGCAAGGGCTGTGATTGGTTTGTTTGGAATTTTTTCCATCCTTCTAGCACATACACCTATTTCAGCAGCAGATACACCAGCAAATTTTGGTTGCCTAAAGTGTGTCCAGCCAAATATCTGACACCACTTCATTCCTCTTGTTTCATTTCAAAGTAATAACTTTTTTTTTTTCAAATACAGAAGTATAATTTAGTAAAATGGTCACAAAATCAATAGCAATGGTCATAGAGAAATATCAAACACTAATTGAGAATATTATAAGCCATGCACACGTAAAATTTTATTATGTGAAAAATATAAAGTGGGTTTCTAAAACGATTCATTTCTACAGATCTCCAAAGCATGCATTTGCAACTACTGCTTGATGAAATATGAGAAGACAGGAAAAAAACTTATGCAAAATACTTACCAGTGTGACTTTTTAAAAAATATTCGTCAAGTTAAAGTCTCAATTCTGTGCAGTTGCCACCATTACTAAAAAGTGTAAGTATTTCTATTCACCTGCAAATTCGCATTTTTGGCTAGCTAACCAGCAGTCGAATTCACAGCTGGCATTTAGGCAAACAATTACCTAATCTGCATGAGAACTGCTGAAGTTTAAACATTTGGAACTAGAGGGTACATTTCACCATCGCTATAAAGAATTACATGTTCAGATTCTTGACTATTCACATTTTTAACACAACTGGGCTAGTTTTTCTCCCCCTTAACTGAGAAGGCATCTCTTTGATTCTGAATTATTTCAGTGAACTGGATTCTACCTAAACAGAAAATCTAATCGCATTGAATTATATCATAGCCTATTTCCATTTTCATAGGACCGAAAAATAGAGGATCTTATTCTATCTTTGATTCTTTGCTATTATTTTGTAAAACAAGGCTCCTCAGAAAATAATTGAAGTAAAATAATTCATTTCCAAAGGAACTGAAACTTCAATCTTTCAAAGATTTTTTTATTTGAGTGGAAGACAAACTGATTGATTATTCTCATCTTGATATGCATAGATGCAAAGTGTGTCCTTTTCCCTGGAGCATGCATTGGCACCTGAAGCAGAACATGTGGAAGCAACAGCTTTTCAGGCATCAGAAATGACAGAAGCAGGAGCACAGGTAGACTCTTTGGATACAGTTCTTTGACCCATATTCAATTAATCCATGCAGTTCCTGTGCTTTACTCAATATTAGAAGCTGTACAGAAACTATCTCTAGAGTTCACAATGCAGTCTTACACAGTTTCTTCCCTTTAGAAAAGTGTTAGAAAAAGACCATTTTCACATTTACAGAACATTGTAACGAGACACTGCCTTCCAAATAATTCACCAGGGCTTTGTCTCCGCAGCAAGCAGAGGTGTGAATGTGCGAGTGCAGGCAGACCAAAGCTAGATGTGGTATGAATGATGGTAAAGCTCTGTATTACTGGTCCCCAGGCGCGCTGCAGAGAGGCAGCCAGCAGGCTATTTGCATATTTGGGCACTTAGCAAGCACTGAAATCCATGTCGCTGCAGCCTGAATACTTTTGGTTGAAGCTACACTGGGTATACCTATGGATGCTACAGTCACACCCGTAACAGCAGAGTACAAGCCACCCGTGACAAGTGGCTAGGAAATAGATTTTTTTCTTTAGGCAACCATTTACTGGCAAAATATGCACACGTGTCTGTGTACTCACATGCGCATACATGTATAAATGCACACTTTCCTACACGTACACATACGTAACAGGTTTCTTTGCTTTCAATTTAGAAAGGAAAAAAACCCACACTGGATTATTTAGTTTTGCAGAAAAGTCTTAGAGACCACTTTGGATCCTTGCTTGCTGCATGTCATTTGAAAAAATGACAATGCACACAGCATACATGAGTGTATGATAAAGCAACACAAATAGAGAAAGTGATGGTGACACCACCTGCCCACAGCCATTTCTATCACTACCAGATGCTCAGATTATAGAATCTTTAGGTGTCAAAATGTATTTATATCATTCAGTGCTTGAATGATTTATGCCAAGAATTCAAAGACTACAGTCAACAGTTTTTCCACTTATCTCCGCAGGCTTTGATTAAAGTCCACAGTGGGGTTGAGAGGACATGATCTCTACCAGCTGTCTATAGAAAAAACACTGCACAAACAATGTGTACACAGAAGTGCCACAAACACACACAGCTCAGTGGCACCTATGTGCACCTATCCTGCCACCTCCCTCCCCAAATCACAACCATAGTTTTTGAAAATAGTCATCAGGGTCTCTGCAAATTCATGTCCGAATAAATCTGATGGACTCATCTTTTAAACGCTACAGCTTGTGCAACTGCAAACTTTAGGACACAATTAATCACAATACTTTTTTTACTGTTTACCTAGAAAAAGAAGAAAAAGTTCTCCCAAAGAGTTTTAAGAGTTCCAGAAAGTTAAAGCTCTGAGTCATAGAACACTGTATAGATTAGATCTATATTAATGTTTCTTAAATAAAAAAAAAGGATTGGGTCTTTTCTAACACATTGGTAAGTACCAAGCAGTAGTTTCTTTCCATTTACTATAATAAGTGTCAAAAATAATATTGGGTTATAAGTAAAATTATAAAGCAAAAAAATATTAAATTTGTTGGCTTCTACCCTCCATTCTGGCTCCCTTGAGTAGATGGTTTGCCTGTGGGCTTGATTCCATAGGATGTTTAAATATAGAAATAAATATATAAATAATTATAAGTTAATGAATCGTGTCACCAAGGTCAGTGAAACTATTTATGTTCAACATTATGTACATGCCTAAAGTGCTTTTCTGGACCACAGCCCATATTAACTTCCGTTTTATACAAAAATATAGTGAATAGTTTAATAAAATAAACGACCCCATCTTAAGGGATATTGTGAATCACATCAATGTTCCGCTGGCTTTGATAGATAGCTCTTAATGAATAAATGTACTCTGAGACTTACTGGGATCCTGTGCAGGAGCATTCCATTTCAGACACATAATGGGTTGTCGGTGTACAATAATCTGTATGGAATATAGAGGAAATGACAGAGAACCTGGAGCACCAGCTCAGTATTTAAGTGCCTTTAAGTATTACAACCAGCATAATTCAAGGTGTGAACATGTTTGTAGACCTCTCCAAGAGACTCAAACTCCTGTTTTGGTGAGTATTTTTGAAAGAGATTAAGGAAAGAATAATCAAGTAAAAATTCCCTAAAGAGAAGAGAAATCTAAGATCTTAAAATGATATGGACAATCTCCAAATTAACCTCTCAAAATTATTACAATGAGATTTCACAATGTGTATATATATAAAATCAATCTAAACCACAAATGTTTCAAGAGATAAAATCAAAAATAACTTCCAGATTATACATAACTTCTAGCAACACCAAAATAATACCCCTCTCCCATTTCTCATTTAAAGACTATCTTGGGAGACATTTCATCTTTCAGAACTGCTGAACTTGCTACTTTCATTTGAAATCTTGGATATTAAGGATTTGGCTCTTTCAAGTCATAATGTGTGATTAAAAAGGCCTATTTTGTTACTTTTGGTAAGCTGCATTTCACAGAACCTGGCCTTTAGATATAAACATCTGATCAGTGACAAAAAAAATACCTTTCAAAATAGTTTTCCTTTTTCATAATATTTTTGCGTTTCTGAAGAAGCCTCTAAAATCTCACTTTCCTTCTTTAATTTGCAGTGTGATAAACCACAAAGATTACTATTTATATTTAGAATAATACACAATTGAAAGTCTAAGATTTATAAGTTACATTAAAACCTATATATTTTAGAACTTTGGAATCATTCTGTTATCATCTTTCTGTGGAACTTTCATTTGTGCCTTTTCTGTGCTGAAGCAAAAGTTTCCTCTAGTTAAGTTTCATTTGAAAATAAAAATATTACCTCCAGATTATACTTTGGCAAAAGGAAAATAGTTTTCCTTTACACTTTACAATACAGTAAATGCAGAGGAAGAGAAAACTTGCTCTATATTTTGTGACTTTTTTCAAAAAACACCCTTAAAGAAAAAAAAAGTAGGAAAAGAAATACTGTTAGAAAACAGCATATTTTAAACTCATAGTCTTACAATATTTATTAACTTTGACTTTTCTTATGTGTCTTATTATTCTGTTATCATTCTAAGACTATATAAAAATAGTGACTGGGAATATAACTGCCTGTAAGACGTGAAGCACTTTCTAAAGACAGCAGGAAGCAAAGGGGAGGAGCCTGCTTGGCTCTTCAGTACAGCAGATTTAATAAATGATATGCTGGAAATAAAATTTCCAGAGCTGAGCTGTCAGCAGGGGTACAACTAAATGTTGCCAAACAACTGAACACAAAAATGGGACAGAACAGAACAGAGAAAAAGCATCAGTTCTGAGAGAAACATTTCAAGAAGTGAAAGAGCAAAGAGTGCCTTGGCGGTGGACAAAAGGAAAACAAGAAGTAGACAAAATAAAAAACAAGCGCAAGAAGTAAAGTCCATGCTTTACGAAGGAAAAAACTCAATTATTGTGTTGAATGTATTAAATACTGCTCAGTGCTCAGTGTTCAATGTTACTCCTCCCTGTATACAATAACACTAGTTGTCCAAAAATGATGATGGAAAGGTTTCAGGTTGCATGCCACCTTTAAATCTGTTCTAGAAAAGGAAAGTTTCGGGTTTTTTTCTCAACTCCTGAAGCAAAGCAATGAAAGCACTCCTGAAGGTGCAGGCATGGGTAAAGTTGAAATGGAAAAAACAACAACAAAAAAAAACCCCTAAAAAACCTGAAAGGGAGAAGAGGAAAAAAAGAAGAGTAAGGATAAGAATTGGTGCACCACTGTGAAACAGGATGGGATAGATGTTTGTGACTTTATCGTGATGGGTCTAAGCTGACCGTGGGGCTTTTGACCCATAGAGAGCCCCCTTGAAAAATCCTGCTCTCTCAGATGCACATGTGAATTTTGCACATAAATTATTACTACTTCAGTACCAAATGAAGCATTTTAAAACAAGTCCATCTGACTTATATGCACAGAACCAATGTTCTTATAGATAAGAAAGATTGGGAAAGCTCTTGGAATCCCTTGTGCTTAATCAGTTTGGCAAAGTGACATTTGGAAGAAATAAAACCTAGAACTATTACACGAGTTTTGAGAATTAGGGTGCTATAATACAGTAAATGATAAAACACTGTGAAACATTTTCTTCAATTATCCATTTAGCACCATCAGAGACGATGACTATGCCCTCTCTGCCAAATTAAAAATGAGGGGTGAAAAACACCTGACTTCCATAAATTCATGAAATGAAAAAGAACAAACTGATCAGAGGATAAAACTACACTAAATATATACAAACTCAATGGCCTCTGAGCATCACTGTTGGTAAAACCATATCCTGTAATTATTTCTCTGAAGTCAGTGTGACACAACAGAGTGCTAAATATTCATTCTTTGGAATAAATATGAATTTAGAACTATTCATCTTTTTTCAAACATCTGACATGCTGCATAAACAGTAAGTATATACGGGTTTTTTAAAGTAAACAATACAATAAGTAAAGTGATTTATTATGCAATTTATCTCTTTCCATCTCTGTGCTGTTCATAATTCAGATCCACACAGGGCAGTTCATATACCATTAATATATCCCAGATGTGTTTGACTTTAAGGCTATGATCATTTTAAATGTTTTAAAATGTGTGCCATTTATCATTAGTGTTATGGTGGTGTCATTCGTATTATTATAGTTAAGGTTGTGTCAGCAGTTCTATAAGCTCTTATTTTCAGAGGTTCAGAACTTGGCAGTAAGAAGTGGCTACAGGCTGAAACCTGGCACAAAGCATCCTGGCTTGGGAGCAATTAAATTTCTTTCTCAAAAAGCTAACAAAGGATTTAGTCTTGAAATTCCACAGAAGAGAAAGAAATGTGTTCGTGGTTTTAAGATATGAAGTTCTTCTGTCAGATCTTAGAACTTGTTTTGTGCTGAAATAAATAAAGGCAAGAGAATGTCCTGCAAGAGATGAGAGTGCTGGTGAGTTGGAGACTGTAGAGACTAACTGCTTATCCTTTTGAGCACATCAGCTGTGTGTATTCGAACAATATAACAAATACAGCAGAGCATCTCAGCAACATCTGCAGCACCTGGAAATTCGACGAGCATACATTTTGCACACAATTTCATATACCAGAAAGGAGCATTTCCAAAACTAACCTAATACCAGTCTTGCCACATGACAATATCAGGATAAGCTTCCATTTAAATGGTCCCGTTTTATTTGCAACTTCACTGACCTCCCACTTCTGATTGGTTTATCTAATTAAGATGGGATTGGAGTCATACAGAATTATTATGCTACACAGCTAATATTCAAACAGAAACCCTAACCACCATTTCAAAATCTTTATGCTGCTCAGAAAGTCTTTTGAGTAGATACATTCTGCAAGAAACATGTTATGAAGAAACTGAGTTGGTAGTAGAGGAATGGAGAATACAGAAAACATGGTAGTGCTGGTCTAGCATCTCTCCAGAAATTTGAGATTCTGTGAGCTGAGAGATTGTTTAGCCCAGAGAAGAGGAAGCTCAGAGGAGATATTATCAATCTCTACAAATATCAGAAAAGAGGTTGTAGCCAGTTGAGGGTTGGTCTGTTCTCCCAGGAAACTGGTGACAGGATGAGAAAACACAGTCTTAATCTCCTTCAGGGGAAGGTTTAGGCTGGACATTAGGAAGAAGTTCTTCACAGAAAGGGTTATTTGGCATTGGAATGGGCTGCCTGGAGAGGTGATGATGGATTTGCCCTCCCTGGAGGTGTTTAAGAAAAGACTGGATGTGGCACTCAGTGCCATGGTCTATTTGACAAGGTGGAATTAGGTCACAGGTTGCAGTCAATTATCTCAAAGGTATTTTCCAACCTAATTGATTCTGTGATGTCTCACTGTCAGTTCTTAGAAAATTCAGATTCACAAGCTATTGGTTTGGGGGTTTTTATTCCACCAGCTGGGCCATACAGCAAGAGTAGAGCACTTTTCAGGTCCTGCCTTGGGAATCTCCTTTCCCCAGAAAGAACTCATGATTTTTTCCTTTCCAAACACAACTCTTATAAAAACAGAGCTCACAGCCCACCCCAGAGGAATCGTGTTTCTTCCCACCAGAATCAACTATTTTGTCTTCCTTTCATTCTCTTACAGATATTCAGCAGATCTCCCCATTCCCCAAACTCCAGATTTTATTCTTTCCTATTCTGATTTTATTTTCTCTTGCCTTTCTACTCATTCTGACATGACCACTTCCATGTACGTCAATAGGAGTCATGCCCCGGTGTCTTCACCAAAAATCAATTGCAATGAGGTTATGCCACCTGAAAAACAAGTTGATAACCCCTCACCACTTCTTGCAGGACCACTGCTATTGCTGTCTCCCTATCTCCAGGCCAAGAAGGCCTGCAGTGGCTGTGCTCTTCTTCTTTTACCTCTGCTACACTAAAGGAAACTGGTTTCCACTTCCTCTTATTAAGATTGCATGATTCCACACTACTACGTCACTGTTTATTCCTCTTCTTTTACCATGTCTTCCTTTGGAAGACGTGTTGCTTCTCATTCACTCTCTCAGCAAGAAAACTTCCTTGTGAGAACAAAGCAGCAGTCCCTGACCAAGTCCAACAGTTGTTCTTCATGGAACCATCTTTTCAGGGACACACCCTGAACATCTCTGATCAGAAAAGCTGAACATTTCTGGTTAAGACATGGAAAATTCTTGCTGCCCTTCTCACCAAGCAGCCTCTCCCCAGCCAGTCAAGTTATTTAAGACTTTTTATCTCTGGCATCCTGCACTGTTGCAAGTTGCAAAAGTTGAACAAAAAAGAAGATATTGGCTTTTCATACAATTCTTGGATACTTAGGCTTTATGATCAATTGCATCACTTCTGTATAAACAACTATGGAAAGAATATATTACTCAGCTACCTGGTAAAACATGATTGAATAATAACTGATTATCAAATATTTTCCTTGTAGATTCTCCTTACATTCCACCAGAGGGCTACAGAACTCCCAAAATACAAAAAACAAAATTTCCAACCTTTCCAAAGCAAACTATGTTCTGAATATCATTTCCAAATTGCTACAAGGATAGTTTTTAACTGATTTTTAGAGATGGGTCAAAAAAAATCAGCACAGTTTTTTAAGATTTTGCAGTTAGCAAACACTTTTTGAATAAAATTTGAGACAGTGGTTTCAATATGTCTGAAGAATTGTCCATGGGTCATGATTTCATGTCTGTCTGCGTAAAAATGGAGAAAATATGCCTATTTTCTATTTTACACCTACTTTGCGCATCCATCACATAGAGCTACACTATGCACATTATCCATATTAAAATGTTTCCATTTGTTTGTAATTAATTTTCTCTTGTATGAAAAGTTTTTACTTTTTTCTCAAAAAATGTAAGATCCGACTGCTTCCAGAGACATGTAATTCTCTGTAATAACTCTTCCCTTCTGTCAAATACTCCTACTTGTGAGACCATGAGCTGGAATAATAAGAATCTGTAACACATATAAAAATAATTTTAAATTTAAAGAAGACTGAGAACAGAAAAAAATGTGCATATTAGATAAATAATGACATATAACAGGTTCCTGAGGAAAAGAATGAGGTCATGAGTAAATTTTTCAATGAAGATTAATACACAGTACTGATTTTCCTTTTGTAGAACTGGACTTAACTTTCATCAACTCGCATCAAATTAAATTGACAGCCAAATAAATTTATTGAGATCTTCAGTTTGAGTTATGCCAAAACCTAATCTTAGGTAAGGAGAGTGACAGTTAGTAAAAGAAGAATTGATCCTTAATCTCCACCCAGCAATATGTTTGGAGCAATGAATAGCAAACAGTTCAGCCTCTTTTCCTTTTATACAACGCACTGGCCATTTTATTTTTGTTTTACATGCTACATGGTATTAACTTTTTTCACCCACATTATAAATATGACAATCTACACCATTCATGCTGTCAGCTATGAAATAGCAAGATATATCTCTTCATTCCATACACAAAGGCAAGTTAAATTTACGATTCCAGCAGTAACGCTAGTCATTCTTTTATACTATTTTTCCCTTTCGAATTGGTAAAGAGCTTGAATGCCAACTTGAAGCAAACATGCTTCCTCGATAAATCTGGACTAAACAAAATACTTTTGCCCTTGTAATATCAAAAATTTACAACTAGTAAAAGTGGAAAGATGCAAGGATTTGGTTTCTTTCAAATGGAAAGAGAAGAAACGATTGTACAATTTGATTGGCATAAGAAAACAACTCAAAGATATTGCATTTTTCCAGATTCTATTGCTATATTTGCCAAATTAGAAATGGTCTGATAAAGTCTGCAGCTTATAAAATATATTGCCTGTTGTATTTATGTTGCACTGATACAGCTCAAAAGCAAGTAGAACTGCTCAGCTCTAAGTATTAGTCCTACCACTGCTATAAGCTAGAGCTGGGTGTTCTGGAAGCAACTGAACAAATTCTCTGTAGTCACCATAGAAATCCTATGGAATGTAGTTGCCTGCTGTTTAGGAATAACTATGAGGTAGCCACAGCCCTTCAACACTGTAAGTGGTGCATCAAAAATGTACATGTTCTAATACACTTTCAAATAGAAAATTTTTCCTTTCCTTGAAGAATTAAGCTTCCTATGTACTGCATATAAATGTAATGATATTTATGTATATCATCATACATAAGATAGAATATATATAAGAGTCTTTCCTATGATTGAAGATTACCAGACTGGTCTCCATTTCCACACATCCCTTCCCAGTTTCCATTCTAGTTTATCTTCCAATGGTACCCCAATTTTATAAACCACAAATCTCATGAGGTTAGCACACCCATTTTTGTACAAGAAATATGAGAGAGTATTTATTCTGGCAGCCTATACTATGTCGTCTCTTCATGGATTGAACAAAATTTCACTAATAAGGTTAGCTGTCATGATTTCAAAACCCAAAAGGTTAATAAGTCTCTGGATTGATTTATAAGATGTATCTGATAGAGAAATCAACTTTTGTTTCTATTTAGTTCTTATTCATCACAAGCCAACTTTATTTTTTGACAAACCAGAAGAAAAATTCTTATGTCAACTCTGTTTTGTAATGTCAGAAAGAATTGGGCAATATTTACTTTATTTACATTCATGAAATCGCATGCCACCCATGCAAGGACAGATTGGAGCCTTTTTTAAAGCTGTTTTTGTTATCCAATCTTGAAGCCTATGTAGAGGGAAAATTCTGGTCACTGGTGCTATTAGCGAAGAGGTGCACAAAGCCTTAGCGGAACAGAGGGTAAGTCCCAAATTTCCCCAGGTGAAATCAGTGAGATTATATGATCAAGAAAATATTTCTTCCATCAAACATGAATTTAAAGGAAAAAAAGTCCCAGTGCTATCACAGGGCGTAGTTAATAATTTAAAATTAATAGGATAACTGGGCAATACTGAACAATTTAATTTACATTACTAAAAAAAATATTCAGACTATTTCTCTGATTTGTGTCTGTTCTTGTTTCATTGAACTCGAGTGGGAAGAGAATAACTTGACAGTGAGTGGAATTAGGTATTAATGCATTTAAGATTATTCGCTTAAGACATTTTTTATTTGTGTATTTGACAATGTTGCCATATTCCAAGCCACGGCGTACACCTTCATATACATTCTCCATGTACCTTACACAACTTCTTCTTCAAATACAACAGTGCCGTTGTCTTTGGATGGTGACATGTTGGGGTGGTGTTTTGGTTTTTTTGGTAGGAGTTTTGTTTTGGCTTTTTAAATTAAACACAAAGATAGTGCAGAAAAGCGGGATTCACTATGCTGAATAACGTATAGTTGATTCATGTTAAATCTCCTGTGAGTATTGAAAGAGGGCCAGTATAGAGTGAGAAAACTGCAGGATCAGTTTACGCAGGATACTAGCTTGAGAAGTCCTAAATTGAAGAACACACAGATTTCTTAAGTGCTAGATTAAAACCTTCAACATAAAATCCTATCATTTTGAACTATTTGACTGTGCAAAGTCAGAGAACCTCTTTCTAAAAGAATCCTGTCATTTCTTTCCTTCTTATAAGCACTGCCAGTTTCCCAATGCTCTTTTGACAGTATAATCAGTCAATTCAATCAGAGAAATTCTATAGTACAATGGTAATTTTCTCACACTTTTCTTTTCTCCCTTTACACTGTCAATTCAAACCACCTGCTGTAAGCATTGATGTGGAACGGCTTAGTATTAGCTCTGAAATTAGTACCAGTCCCCAGTTAAATACCTGGCACATTCAGTGTGGGACAGACACTGTTAATGGCACATAAACCCATCAGATGCAATCGCTGCATTCCTTGAGCAAGTCTCTTTCCAAGCTATTCAGAGAGCACCTTGCTGGTATCACTGCACTAGACTTAAAAATCAGCCTGGAGAGAGATGATTTGAGGAAGGTGGGGGGAGAACAAACATAACCACAGAATCTGTCTTAAAAAGGGAATTTGTATGAATATTCTATTGAATACATTAGATAGCTTCCTATGGCAACATTTTACTTATTCAAACACACCAGCGATGCCTTTAAAAGTGTGTTTTAAGGTGCGAAGCATAGAAAACGAACTGTGCGCTGTTTTCAAATAGCAGAAACAAATACAATTCGTGACACTTTATAAAATCTCACTTCTTAAATCCTAACACTGGGCTTCAGCTATATGTACTAACTTCCATCATTTAAGCATATAAAAAAAAGGCTATTAAATCCAATATCTTACAAATGCATCAGTTCTCCTGGCCTGTTTAGCTCAGCAGGTAGGTCCGTGCACACGAGTCACTCAGCAATGATGAAAGGCATTTACTATAAGCTCCTCACAGGGTCATCAATGGACAGCCTGTACAAGATTTATGCTTTAAATAATATATGAACTAAACACCTTGAAGTAATTGGCTGTGTGAAGCCTCACACTAGGCCAGATAACTTGTCTGTACAAAGTAAAATAAGATTAAATAATAAATGAACAGTGCAGAGGTTTTCTAACCAAACTAATTCTACACGATTTTTTAAGTGCAAGTTGTTCATGAGTTGAGACGCTTTCATGATTTCATGCTGGTGTCACGGGGCCAGTCTGTCTTTGTCAACAGTATCTATCTTAGAGGACTGTGCTCTTTTCGGTGATGATGTTAGAAACTCACTGCTCTCCTTCCTTGTGCAAGATAATTGAAGCAGCCTACCTAACCATGTCAGGAGTTCACTGAATGGTCATTTTCCAGCTTTACAAAGAATGAACACATCAAGATTTTTGACCACACTACGTGCAGCAAAACTCTAGAAAACTGGCATCAATTCATTAACTCATTAACAAATATCATCTACAAACTTTTCACTGATGAGATTATACCGACAAAACAGTCATAGGAGTTTCCCACGGTAGTTATAACGTAGGGTCTCACATTCTTTAATGCTGGCAAGGGTTTCCAAAATATCTTCCAAATGCAAACTAACATTCTAGCTGACAGCCTTGTGCAGATATTCTCCCTCCTAAATATGATGCTGCAGGCCATCTCACTCCCTGTTCACAATCACATAAATCCCTGTTAAAACTTTATTATCCATATAAGTACTAGTGTAAAATATTTAAATTAGTTTGCAAACCCCCTTTTAATACTATCAAGGAGTTTAAAACTAGTTGGAGACACCAAGGAGACCAGTAGGTCACAGGCAGTCCACAGCAGGTCTGTTTTCTAACACAAAGCAAATTCATTTAATTGATGCTAAACTCAAAGCTTGTTACTAAAAAAATGCAGGTACTAGGCATTCCAGAGAGAAGAAATAGCTTGAAAGGAAGAAAGTGGGAATATATTTAGAGGGTTTATAGGCCAGTTCTTAGATGGTGTAAAGTACCTTACCCCTAGAAAACTAAATATTCTTTCCTAGATTTACAGAAAACAAAGGTCTTGGCCTTTATCTTTTTGTCTTTGCCCTTTATCTTTAGGGATTTACCTTCACTAAAAGAGGTGCAGGGCACAATTAATCAAAACATTGCATATTCTGGTTGAAACTCTTGCCATGTCTCTGAATTGTCTGAATCTTTACACTTCCTTAAGACACCTCTACTTTAAATGTATGACAGCAGCTTCTTTTAACACTGAATTAAAAGAGGGCTCCAGTAGTTCGTCACACCTTCCCTCACCACTCACGTTTTCTATACATAGCTAATTGAGTTACATCTCATAGAAAAACCTAAACACTGTAAAGCAGCATTTCCAAGGTTTCATTCACAACCCACCTCTGGGCTTAGCACCTCATATTTGGGAGCTGCTGCTCCAGAGTGGAACAGAACTAATCTAGAAGTAATTCTGCCACATTTATATGAATTACAAAAATATGAGGTGGGAAAAAAAAAGGAAAGGAAAAAAGTATCAAATATTTTAATAGAGAAAACAAAATTTAAGAATAAATAGATAAAATTGTTTCAACTAAATTTAATGAAATGTTAAGGCTATCCCTTTAAAACACACAAGGAGCATTTGTACAGCTGATAAAGTCCCTGTGACCTTGGCAGCCTTACAGGGGTAATCTTCACGTAAGATGAATTATTCTTGAACAATTGCTCTAATGTACTAGGCACAAGCATACTGTCCTTCAATATTAGGCATGCTTGTCTTTCCACATCCTTATTTCTATACAAACGTATTTATTAAGGACAAAGCAGGAGGGTGGGGGAGTGTTAGAAGGAAGGAGAAAAAGAGAGAGATTACATTCTATGCAAATGCGCACCACAATACAAGAGCAACCAAATTTATTATAGTCCATGGAGCTGAAATTATGTGTCAGAGTAGACTTTCTTAAAGATTTCAGAGCAGAGGATAGCTCCCAGTGAGCCCTGCTCATAGACGATTCAAAACCTTCTGAGAAAAAACTTTTGGGGATATCAGTAGGTAAAGAAGGAACAAATCATGTTTGTGAAGGACTCAGGTGTTTCCCACAAACCCACTAACCGACACCACAGTGACTATAAAGGGAACTCTCTCACATTTATCAAGAGGGCCGGCACTCTGCCATTCATCTTTCTGTGTTGGTCTTTTACCTACCAACAGAGTAGCAATTTGGGCCAGAAATCAGTAGAGACAGAGTCAAGCATTCTCCATGATCTGAAGAGGGAGCCAAGCAAATTTACAAGAAAGATTATGATTGTGTCTGATAGCAAAGATTTGTGCTCACAAATACATACCCTTGGTTGATTGTTTCCCCTGCTACCCCCAGCTCCAACTCAAGTACTTTCCAATCCTATTTCTTAGATTCATATAGAGATGTAAACACTTTGAAGAGGATCCATGTCTCTACAAAGAGGATCTAGACCAAGATAGATCATTACTGGGACAAGTAGCACTTCCTCTATACCTGTTGAAATGAAATAACCAGAGGAATTTCCACATAAAACTCTTTGCAAGAATTAATTAATTAAAAAAATATGTGCCACTGAACTGAGGAATAAAAATCTGGAAATTTGGAGGGTGCCTAAGATTAGAACTGCATTTCTTCAGCCTAATGTAAACCTTGTGAGTTTCTAAACAACAGAGACTGTTCAGTTCCCACAAGCTCCTCCAACCTCTACAATTCCACTTCTGTTCATGAAGTGAAACATCCTCACTCTCACCCAAGCAAGGTAAGGGCACTATCATTATGTACCTATCCAACAATTATATCCAATAACACCCTGATCCGCTGTGTCCTCAGCTCCTGCCTAGATGATGCCTCTGTGGATAGGTTTTGCACAAAATATCACTGCAGTTATGGCTTTATTCAAAACCAGAATCTAGAAGAGAATCACATGCACTTCTATTTGCACAGTGGCTAGAACAAGCATGAAAAATAGAGATAGCAGTTTCAGTTTCCTCCCCTGCCTAAGGATCAAATACTAACGGCTCACACCGACTGTCAGCATCACTCCTTTCCGAAGGGTGGGCATTGTTAATCAGAGAGGAGAAGTCTGATTTCACCCTAGTCAATGATTATATTAATAGCTGGCATACAACAAAGGATACACTGAGAAAACAATCTACATTGTGAATTTACAACTTCCTACTAAGAGATTTTTTTTTCCCTTGCATTTGGATTCTCTTGGACTTTAAAAATTGTGTCTAAAACCACGAATTTCTAGGCAGGGACACCCAGACTCTTCAGTGCCACGGGCTCAACAGCAGTGTCGGGTTACTTGCACAGACCTTTCTCCCAGCCACGCAGTAGCACCCCTCTGCTGTGTAGGTCAGGTGAAACCTCACAGGCTTAATGCTTGATATTGAACCTCTGCATGCTTAACAGCTGTTGAACAGTATATACTGCCATTAACACTTTTTCTTAGTCTCAGGGAAGAGTAGAAAGAGCTCAAAGTAGAATGAGATCTTCACGTAAGCCAAATGCAGGAGAGTCTATTGTTGGCCTGCTCTCTCATTCATCACAAATTGATCATTCTAAATGAGCTGTTGGCTCTTAAATACCCAAGTCAATAAAAACTGGATACATATACCTGAGGTCAGAATTGGCCACTTGCACTTTAAAGTGCTGCTGAATGTTTCCTACGTAATATGGAGAGTTAGTCCACGTTGTACTGGCCAGCGATGTACCATAACTATTATCCCTGTGGGAAACAATGACAATACATGGGAAGAAGCATCACTATTTTACATTTTTTTTCCAATAACTAATTTTCTTGAGGTTGGTGAATTTTACATATTAAAATACATCACACCTATCAAACCAGTGCCAGAGGTCTGCCCAAATAAATAGTCATACCCTTGTGTCATTAATAAACAACATATGAATTCTAGGAGCTCTGGTATGTGTACAAGACACACTATATTTGCTGAAGTTCTATGCATGTCATGTTATCCCTCAGCGGTTCATAGATCACGTGGAAAAGAGACAGGTTTTGCGAATCGCGCTATTGAAAAAGGATAAGTGATGAATTCCATATTTATACTACTAAAGGGAAATTTGCAATCATGATACAGCAATGCTAGAAGAAAGGGGTAATATGTGTGATATATTGGCCAGCCTTGACAGTGACTGTTCCTGCAGCGTAAGAATTTCTTTATCCAAGGACAACCACTTTCACCTTCCCATCTGTCCTGTGATTTTTTTAATGTCTGAGACAGGTGGCCTGTTGGAAACCTAAAACCCTGTGGGTACAAAATATGATTAAAATCTGATGTTAGGCTCTACGATAAAGAAGAGTTCTATGTTTAGTTGAGAATTTGTAACTAACCTGCAAAAATATGTCAAAGGTAATTTGAACTCTACATAACCAAAATCTTTTTAATTCAAGTTCAGCATATGCTATACCAAAACTTTGCTTGCAATCATTTCCCCATAGATCAAATATGTATCTTGATAAGTACGCACACTGCTTTCTTCTAGAAAAAAAACTTTAAAGGAGAATTTTAATTAATGCTTCATTCCTAAATATAGCATTGACAACAATAACATGAAAGATTAATATGTTGAACTTACTATTTAATAACTTACAGAGCACACAATTAATGCATCATAATAAATTCTTAACAATTATTAAAACAAATATCTGAAAACTTCTGAAGGCGTTTCAAGAATTCAAAGGCTGCTGGGTATGTAATCTTGCCTCTTTTTGGAGAAGAGGGTGGTGATTTAAATGGGTCTTTTATATTTTCAATTATACCACAGAAAAAAAAATCATTTAAAAAGGCAAGAAGCTTAATTGAAACCTATTTAGAGGAAATTCAGAATCTATGCAGAGTTTAAAACTTTGGCATAGAATACTAAATGCTGATTTCTGCTGATAATTAAAATTTAAAATGTTAAATGATTTATCTTGTTGTAAATAATTAAGAGGATTTTAAAAAGGCTACCAAGAAAATGCAGTATGTGACTATATTGTATATTGCCAATCTGTATTTATCTGAAATGATACATGCTACATATAGTCTATGGTATTCTGACTGTTTTTCATAATGATGTGGTATAAGGAGAAATTTTTAAAAATCCAAAAAATTCCAACAGATTTAAATATATTCAGTGAAAATCAACTAAAGCTGATTTACATTCTGGTCTAATAAGTTATAAAACACATAAAAAAGACCCCGTGAGACAAATGTGATAGATGACTTTCCAGCAATATTAAAACTAAAGACATGGAATCTTAAGTATGAAATATCACTCCTGCGTACCCTTAGTTAAACCTGCGCACTCGCAATAGAGTCCGTGATGTCCAGATGATTCTCAGGCTAATAACATTTACTCATTGTACAGCTATGTACTCCTCTGACTTCTGTGAGCTATTTCTGATATACATGGGAGTAAAGATCAAATGCAACAAGATAATACAGGAATTACCACAGATGTGGGAAAATGTTTAGGCTCTGGACTCAGAGCTAAGGCCTGTATTTCTACATGGCTTTTTGCCTTATTTTATAAACATTTTTTAGAACTAAATTCTCGAAAAGAGTACTCTGGAAATTCATTAATTGTTTGCGAAGAGTTTTAGTGGCTAAGTGCTCTGGAGGTGGTTTGGTTTGTTTAAACAGTGATACAGGTAGTTTTCACTGGTCCCAGCAATGGAAGAGCTGAGAGGACTGTCCCATCTTCTCCCCCTCTCCCAGCAGCTATTAGCAAGGCCTGGAAAATTCTGTATTTTCTGAGTTGTGACAAACACATAGGGCTATATACACCCCTGAGCTGCACAGAAGACTTTCTATTTGTTCATGATGTTTAACTTCATTACATTACCCTTTAAATTTAATATTTGTAGCATTTCCCAGTTTTCCTTACCCCATAATTTATCGGTAGTTTCTTACATGATGACTTTTGAACCACAGATCACTTCAGATGTTGGAACTCATTCCTTGACGAACATGTGCAAGATCATGCAATTCCTTTTGTAATGAGAATACACGTATCCTAAACTATTCCCTAAACCCCATGTGCCCTGTTTCTGCTCTTATATAAACATATGGTAGCCCTGCATTTACACCGTATGGCTGAAATAATATACTTCAAGCCCATATACAGGCCTGGCTGTAGTGAAAGGCCAGAATTCTTAAATGGCAAAACTAGCTGATTTTCTCCTTGAAGCTGAAAAGGTTAGAAGGAATGTCTGGCTTAAGTGAACCTAAGAGGGAAATAGTTCCAGGAAAAGATGAAGAAGTTTTCTAACCTAAGATACAACTCAGATTCAGAGAATATTAAGCAGAATCCTTTCTACTCTCTGCTGTTTGTTATTAATAGGACTGTTGGTATCACTATTCTCCAAGAACAAGAATCAAATGCAACACCAATTGCTTGCATGGACAACACTATTTCCTCATCCTGAAAAAGATACCAATTTTTCATGTAGACATCTAGAATCACAGACAAGAGCAATAAATAGTCAGACGACTGGAAATTACAGGTGATACAGAGAAGATACAGCTGATCATTCCCTTCAAAGAAGTTCCAGAACATCCCCATACGAGATCTTCTCATATAAATAATTCTAAACCATCCCCAAACCCTTGAAAATTAGAGAAATGAACATATTGTTGGGGGGAATAAACACAGAATAGGCATAAACTGTCATATACTCAAAGTATATCCAGCAACAAAAAATCATCTTGAGACTGCTTGAACAGTAAGTCCTCCAGATTTGCAGTAGCACATGGGATACGTTTTGGGAAATATAGAGCACCTGCAGTTGCCTTCATCTGCAATATACAGCATAACTCGAAGCGAGGGCTGCAGGTGTTCAATTCCACTTGGTATTAGTCTCTGAGCACAGAGTAAGCACTAAGAAAGGCAAGAAAAAATATAAAAGGATCAAAATGTTTGCGACTTTATACTACTATTCACATTTCACTTTGTTACAGGAAATGTAAGACTAGGAATGTATTATTTATTCAGAGACTAAAACTAAAAAAGCTTATTTAAGTCACCATATTACATAACCTTTTTTTTAAACTACCACACAACGGAAGTTTGAAGGAATCAAAAAATACCTTCTAAAGTTTCAAAGGCCACTATACCTTCCTGCCAAGCTCAGCCAAAGAGACTCCTATTATGTACCCCCTTCTTTCTCACAAGTTTAATTCACTCAGGGTATAAAGAGGACAGAATGAAATCCTTACTTTTCTGCAGCACCACACAAACTATGTCTGCAAAAAAAACCCCTAACCCTCTACCTTAGCTGAAAAAGCATAGGATACTATAAGGTCCATATCACACTACATCTATATAAGAATCATGACTATATCTTACTGAAAACCTACAAAACAAATCTTTTTGCCTGCATTACTTTCATCTATTTAAAAAAAAAAAAAAGTTTTAGTGTACTTTCTATTCATCCAAAGAAAAAAGATATTTATAAAATATTCCTGATACTATATATTTAAAGTAGACCATGCATTGGAACTTATAATTGTCAGATAGAGTACCAATGGACTGGGCTTAGATGCATGCAGTTGTGATTAGAGATATGAGAAAATCACCACTTATCTGCTACTTTCTGGTAGAAGGAAAAAATTTGCAGACCATTTATAAAACAGGAATGCTTCTCAGCTATTGTTGACATATCAGAAGTGATGATATGAAGGCAAAGGCCTCAGGAGTATGTAACATCAGCCAACGAAAGCAGGTGTTAGCATTACATGAAGCATTTTATGATCTGTTAAAAAAAAAAAACCTAAATAATTTTAACCATCTGATTCGCATCCTTACTCCTAGAAATAGTGAGTTGCTATGAGTGCCAGCAGTTATCCAACTACAGTTTCAGCAGTGCGTAGTCACATCCTTCACTGCTATGACCATACTCCAGTGACACACAAAACAGTGGGAAAACACATAAGAACTTGCTTATTTTCTTAGCATACAGGCATTGTGCTTGGCTGTTCTGCATATACCCCAGAGCACGTCAGCATTAAATACCCAGAGATCGCTCACTTGCTGAGTGGGTTTACAGCAGGTCTCTTCTGGAATTTCAGGCTGCATTTGGCCTTAGTCAATAGCTTTTTCTATTTCCTTCATCAGCTCCAAAAAGCAGCTGCTTCTAACAGCTTTTAAGGTGTCTTGCTCTCTCTTTAGTACTTTTTGTCCTGTGCTATGCTCAGCTTCCCTGGTCCTCTCTCTCATTCCTCTGCTCCTATAAACCAGGAAATTAAAAAGACTACACTATCAGGAAAGAGAAAGGTTTTAATTCCTGCTGAGTGCTTGGTGCCTGCAAGACTGTTCAGGTTTCCTGGATTTATGAATTATATTCAGGCTCATTTTTGCAAGCCAAGTGAAAATAAGAGTGAAGTCTGAAGTGGAAGTTACATCCTGAAGGACAGAGAGGACTTCAGTGACTGCCTACAGAGGAAATGACATCTGTGGCAGAAGTAAAGAGATTAACACCTCAAAAAGAAACATACTGGTTAAGCACAAGGCAGCCAAACTGCAGCAGCAAAGGAAGAAACTCTTCCCCTGAAAGAAATGCCCCGGCAACCATCCATCCAACCGTAGGGTGGTCCAAGAGTTCAGATGATGGTCAGAGCTGCTTTAGACAATGTCCGCTACTGTTCTTGCTCTGGCAGCAATTTGTGGAGCAAAATATTGCCAAAAACACAACTGAGCACTTTCCAAGCTTCCTTCCTTTTTTCTGCTGCCCAGATCACGTATTACCAAAAAGCATGCACTGTTCTTCTTTGTTGCTGCCTACATGTGTGTAAGTCATTTGCTCACATTGGAGCAAAGTATTTGCATCTAAAAACTTAACTGCTTTCCTTTAATTTAAATAGGCACTTGAGCTCTGATAGGCCTCATTTATTTGACTGCTGTCCAATGATACTACAATGAATGAAAACCATGAAGTATGTGATTAAAGAAAAAATAAAGGCATGAGGAGTTGTGAAGATATTTTATCCAAGACGTTATATGGGCTATGTGTTCATGTTGGTGTTTTGTTTGGTTGGTTTTTAAACTGCATGGTAAATATATTCCTGAAAATGTATCACACAGCTTAGGAAATAATGGGTGAGGAGTAGAGCGATGGAAAACCTGTAGGGAAATTTCTGGATTGAAGTTTTTGATACATAAAAATAAAGCACTTTATAAACAACCATGTGTAAGGGCAGTAAAGCTAGAGAAATCCACACAAAAAGTCATCATTTCAGAAGAGATGATGAAACCTTGTGAACAAGCTGCAAAAGGTCAGTTCTCCAACACATCCGATACAACAGAACTGACAATAAGATCAACCTCTTTCTTTACAACCATTCCTTTAAAATATCAGAATGCTTGTTTTCATTATGGTTGAACTTTGAACAGTCCAACAAGAAAAGAATCAGCATCATCTTTTTTTGCTTAAAAAAACCTTTCAATACTACCTGGATTACCCAAACGGCCACAAAGTACAAAACTAAACTAAGAACAGCTTCATTTTATAGAACTATTACACAAAGCTTTCTGTAAAGTTTTAACATTTCAATTCCACCTTAAATACCTATAAACTGAAATGATGGAGTTTATATGAACTATAGATGTTGTTTTAATTGGCATAAATTTTGCATTTATTTGGGTGACAAAAGACTGCTAAAACCTCCTATGTTACAATATTTTCTTTCTAATCTACAAAGGAAAAGAAATTAACCTGTTAGAAGCTCAGGTGAAAGAAAAATACTACGATGGTAAAACTTTTTTCGTGAAGTCATATTTGTATGCACAAATAGTGCTTATGTATAGTAAAGTACAGTTAGCATTCAGTTAAGTTCTTTGAGGGTAATTTATTCCGTTATTTTGAAGAATCACAAACATTTCCATTTAACAATATCTAATTTCCTCCTCTACTCTCTTGCCTTCTCTAGTGAAAGGATAACAACTACTATTTATTTTACAAATAATTACTAATTTGTAGGAAAAAAATCTTAACCAATCTCTACCATCCAGCATGAAATTTGATTTGATATTAGCATATAAAACAACTATGGAAATTCTACACAAATTTCAGCCAACCAAGTTTAACAGAAGCAGATACATCACTGAAAATGCCTCCCTTTTTTTCTTCCTCATAGTCCTACACTCCTTCCTTTCTTTCCTGACATAGTAGAAAAAACATGTATTTTCCATATAAAAAAACTATATACATGTAAATATGCAAATATTATATAATTTTTAATATAAATAATTTAACCCTTTTAGCCACCACATAAGCACTGCCAAAAAATTTTAGATACTGCAAAAGCCTTCCTGTAGGTCTGCTTAAACGTGGAGCTGTTTCTTAGTCTGTGTCTTTGCATAAACCTCCTCATCACTCACCTGGGCACTACATAAACTTTTAAACTCTTAGCTTTGGTAGAGGTTGCAGCTGTACAGAATCTGTCGCTGCTCTGAAGTACATCTAAGGCTATTAATAAGCTGTTGAAACAAAAACATTGTTGATAACAACAAACTGAGCCAAATATTCATATCCTGACAAGGCCTAGTCTGTAGACACCAGCAGGTACTGCTGTTGGAGTTAGCTCAGCAGAAATCCAAGCAGCACCCACTGGGAGGAGGGAGAAGGACTCTCTGTCATCTCCCATCTCTCCCACCAAAACTGACCAGTGCCCTGCTCATTTCTGTTGAAATCCCAGTTTTTCTATTATGTGGTGCATCAAACACACAAAGAAAGCATGGAATGTGTAATGTAAAATAGCCATTAGAGTTTCTCTCCCATCTAGACAGTCTCCATCTGACTTCCACAAATGCATTCACTACAGCTTTCCTCACCAGGGTCTCTAATCCCTCCACAGGCAGCAGTCTACCTCTACACCCTACTTTCTCTTCAACACAGACCATTTTTTTCCCATAGCTTTCTTTTCTTTTTCACCCTCTCAGATTTTCCATTACTACATCATCCTAACTCTTCCTCCACCTCTCTAATGGCTGCTTCAGCACATCTTTTTACAAGCTGTCACATTCAGCTTATACATAAATCTTGCCTATTCTTTCTGTATGAGATCTCTGAGATGCAAACAGCTAAAAGTCTCATCCAAGTTGTCATCATTTTCTGTCTATATTACTATGTTATATATTACAGTCCATGTTTCTCTGTCTCTTAAGAAATCATCTTACCTACATTCTATCCATTTATTATAAGGTTGTTACAAAGGTAATTTGTTTTGACAATGACATTTATCCACTTTCGAGGAGTTAAACTCTTTTAATACTAACAATTCAATTACTAGTGTTTAATTTAAACATTAAAACAATATACGTTTTCTGCAAAGGACCATTGGCTAATAAAATTAAATCAGTCTCTTTGTGTGAAAATGAAGTAAATATAAATTTCAAGAAGCAACTAAAAATTTTTGTTCCTTCCATGCTGAGATGAAAACTAGAATATTTTCTGTTTTCTCTGGCAATATAACGAAACAAGGAGGTAAAATACAGATATTTACCCTAGAACAGCATATGGTCTATAGCAAGATGTATCAAATCTAATTTCAGGCCTAAGCATCAATTAATCTTAGTTATACAAACAACATATTCATCATAGAAGTGACTTAGAAAGTCTGACTCCAGAGTTGCAAACACCTTGATAATTAAAATATTTCAGCAAAGAGAAGATAGCTAAATTTGGCTCTGAGATTTCCAAATCCAAATAAGCAACCAGTTACTCGATACTGGAAGGTGCAGTAGTCTTGAGGCACTCCTCTTTGCTTTTTCTCCTAAATCTAAGAATCTTTTTCTATTAACTGCTTTATCTTTTGACAAAAATTATTTATTTTTAAAAGTTGTTTTCCAACTGACAAAAAAAAGCGTAAGTAGCTCTGCTTAACACTACAATTACCACTTAATTCTGCATATCAGCATAGAATATATTACAGTCCCCAAATGATTTGAGTTGTGGTGTATAAAATGTTACTCAATAAAAAAGGAAAAAGACAGAGAAGCAAATCTTCAGAAGAGGAGATTTAAGCAAAGAGCATGAGCTTCCTAAACTGAGAAAGGCAGCTTATTCCTTAGCTTTTGGGCATAATGGTAAAATCCTCCATCACGCAAGGTTTGTAGTTTTGTAATTGGAACTTGCACTAAGAGGGCACAGAAGAGCACAGACGCCTGGAAGCAATATATCTCAAAATTAAATCTGGAGATATATTCAGGACCTTGACCATGAAGGGGCTGACAGGTCAATTTCACAATCAATCCTTTGTTTCTGAGTACCCAATGCAGTGATGCTAGGATTAGGGAGATAGTCTGTCTTTTTTTGCAAGATATACTTCTCTGGCAAAAGAATTTTGCTCAAGCTTGGTAATGAGACCACTTGGCAGGCCAGTGAGCAAAGCATTACAGTTGTCTAGCTTGGAGGAGATAAAACCCTGAGCCAGCTTCTCATAAACAGACAAGGATAAATACGGACGAAGTATGGTTTCATCTTTCAAATGACAGTAGGAAGTCTTAATAATCTGCCCAATGTGATATTTAAAGGACACTTCAGATTCCAACAGAAATATGGATGTTGAAGTGGTAATCCTGTGCTGCGAATAATATATAGACATAAAAGCTACATCAAAAACTGAGGCGGCGCTAAGCTTATAGCTAGAGCCACAGAATGAAAAACCTTCATTTTACTTGAATTTAACTCCAAAAAATCAGCATAACTTATATTTTAATATTTTTCAGGCAACCGATCCAGACAATAAAAGTGCAGTTTGGATCCGCTGCTTTAAGTGACAAATGAATTAGCATGTCCTCAGAAGAGAAATGAAACTTGATATCAACCCAACAAATTATCTGGCCCAAAGGCAGTGTATAAATGTTAACCCTAACCAGCCGAAAATAGAACCCCCTAAAATATCAGACACAACTATCATGGAATCATGGAATAGTTTGAATTGGAAGGGACCTTTACAGACCATCTAGACCAATTCTTCCTGTAATGATGAGTGACATATCCAACTAGACCAGGTTGCTCAAAGACCCATTCAGCCTGACCTTGAATATTTCCAGGGATGGGGCATCCACCAACTCTCTGGGCAACTTGTTCTACTGCCTCATCACCCTCATTGTAAAAACTGTATGCTTTCAATAAACGACAATACTAAAATACATTGTAAAAAACTTTCATCCTTGTATAACAATAATGAATACATTTCCAAGATTTCCGCCAAGTACAAATAGCAAGACTTGGTTCAGAACCAATATCAGAATAACTGATCACAATGTTGCAATTGCTGTCTGCTTGCTTAATGATGATTAAAAATGAACTGGTATTCTGTTAGAGCAAAACACTCATGGACTTGATGTTTCAGAAAAAGGACTGCATGATAGTGAATATTTCTAGTATTTTAGGAATAGATAAATGGAGCTTCCTCACCACTATGGTTAGGTTTGAACTTCTGAAGTTTCACATTTAGTCCATGCTGAAATAATTTCAAGCAATTCATATTCAACGACATAAAAAAGAGAGAATTTTGCCATCATCAAGTGTCCTGTTCTTACGGCTTATGAAGCTTGCCAAAAATTCTCGTGTATTTTACAGTATTTATAAGCCAGTCTAGGATACTGTTCTTGATTTCATAAGGTACTTCATCTGAAGTAACCAGATGACAAGATTACAAACTTGAGAACAGTTTACTGAAGCTGGAATACTCAACCTTGAATAATATAAAAAGTTGTTAAAAAGCACATCTAAAAGTAATTCTTGAAATAGACTTTGGCAGCATTCTCTCATTTGACAGCAGTGATGGTAGATCCAGTCGCTTTCCTAGAAAGCAGTTACCTTCAAAATACACAAAACATCAAAATTGTTCTTCTTTTAAACTGCTAAATACCTAAAGTTGTTTCAAAAATTGGTAGTAAAATATCATTATTAGTTCAAATTTATGTAACAAATTCCCATGCATTAAATCACTACCACCTGCGCTAGTTATGCAAATAGATACTAAACAGACAGGGTTATACTCTCTTGGCATTGTATAACATCCACTCCAGTTTCAAATAAGACAGAAGTATTTCTGTTACGTGTCACTACTATGAACTTATTAAGTTACTCTTTATAGTATACTATATATATATACTATTTATAGTATACTCTTTATAGTAGTTCAAATCAAATGAACACTATGTGTCGATGGACATACAGACTCATACATATGTCCATATACTGCCACTTCCTTCTCTTATTTTCCTTTCTCAGACTTAATGCTGAGCAATAAAACTCTGTGAAACTGGAAAGCAATAAGGATTTTTAAAAAGGAAACAATCATAAAAATTTGATTTTCGTAATGAGTTTTGGTTGTATAGGTTGAGGGTTTTCAGAAACATATTAAACATTTTTATTTTCTGATGGCATATCCATAATTTGCTAGTTTGTACTTTTGAAGCTTAGCTTAGTCAAAAAAAAAAACCAAACCCAAAACTTCTCCACGGCAACTGTAAGGTTGATTAACTCAGTATTAAACAAATTCTGAGCTAATTAAACTCAAAGTCAATTCAGCCCATGACAGAAGGTTATTACCTCATAAACAGGATGTACTTTAAAGTTATTAATAATACACTAACATTGCCTTTTCAAAACCTTTGATTAGCAAACAAGTGAAAATTAGCATCTGAAATTCTGTTTGTACAGACTGTAGATCAGATTATGTAAATTTCTAAATCTCCATTTTTCCAAATGAAAAGGAAGCAGCTAGGAACAGCTGTACAAGTGAGAAAACAGTGCAGATATGGGGCCCTCAACTCTCAGCAACTTCAGACTCCACTGAGATCTACAAAGTGGTAACGAGACCACATATTGTTCCATATTCTATCCTGTTGTGCACCATCAACCATGCAACCAACAATAAAATATAAATATACAGGATGAAACTCTTAGTAGGGGATATCTTAAGTTCTAACTTTAAAGCCAGATTCCTTCATAATTACTTAGAAACACTCTTCTTATATCAAAATGTGAGATTTGGTGGATGAGCTAAGCTTTAGAAAAGCAAGCCTGGCCCTTTCTCCAACAAGCTTAAGTTATGGACAGAAATAAAAAGAAAAAACCAACGAGTCCTCTTCTAAAAATGGTTGATAATACTGTTGCATTTTCAGAACAAATTATAAACAATTCCCGCACAAATGATTCAGTAAAGGAACAAGGCAGACAAAAATCACACAGATGCCTTTTTTTGTTCTGTTTCAGATATATCATTGTTATTTAACGTGATATCTGATAACAGGACTGCTAGCAGTAAAAGAAACATTCTAAAGATTGTATGATTTATATAATTACACAGTATATATTTATAAAATGTACATGCTGAGCTCTTGTCAATTAATACATGGAACTAAGAAAAGTTGTATGTATGTTAGTCTCATACGTAGGCACAGGATCTCCTAGTGATTTCACCAGGAGGAGCAGTGCACCTGTGGGAGTAGACTCCTTGGTGTTTCAGGGTGTTCCCTGCAGAGTCTTACACATTCCTTAAAGTGCTCAGCCTTCAAATAATGCACAAGCTTCATGTCTTAGATGCCACACCCTCAAAGCCAAACTGGCTTCTCAGTCAAACGCCTTGAGTGTGTTGTCAAAAGAAAAGAGTTCAAGAATACAAAACTAATCAAGAAAAGAAAAAGGAAGAAAAAATCCAAACCAACAAATTTGCCAACTGCATATAAGAAACTTTATGAAAAATAACCATTATTCAAAAGGAATAATGAGCTCTAGTATGGGAGAGAGAAAAAGTGGGGTGAAGGAGATATATTTGAAAATAAATAGATAAATAGAGTACACAGCTTTTAAGGGAGTGGACTGGCACAGTGTTTTGACAGTTTCATCCCATCCGCCTGTATTTCCTTTCCTACCTCCCATGCATGCTGCTGACTTGCAGGTTTCTCCATATATTTTTCTTATTTCAAGCATCATGATTATCAAATCCATTCATATAAAAAGGGAAAATCCTTCAAAATTAGGTGTCTTCTGTCAGCTACTAGCACTAAGAAAACAATAACTGGCATGGAGACCAGTACAGGAACTTGTAATGGAGACAGTAATATGTGCATTCACATGGAGTCAACACCACAGATCTTGCTGCGCTCAGAAAAAGCAGGAGGGCTGCAAGCCTGCTGGTGTGATTTTCTTCACTTCTGTTTCACAATGACTTACAGGATCCAGAATCCAAACCTACTCTCTCCTCTCAGTTTTTTCCTCTTGGTATCTCCTTTAAGAGTTTTGTGTAGAAGCAATTAATATTTCCAGCCAGCATTACTCCTAGTGTTTATCACTGGTTCTTGGTTCTGCTAGAGCAGAATGGTGTGAAACATTCTGTTCCTCTGGGGAAACTGATCCTAATTTTGCTAATTTTATATTCTCTCTGACTAATCTAGCATAGCATATCTGCAGTCCATCAGAACTACAAATACCTGAAAAGAAAAGAGATGTGGCACTCCATAAAGAGTAAACATTGTTTGAAATCCCTTAATTTTAGGTATGAAGCTACATGATACAAGGAAAGCAAATTTTGAGACATGATTGAGGTGAAGCATAAATATCTTCATATAAAATCATATGATTTGTCATAAGGTTGCTGGGTTCGAAGGTGCCTTAAAAATCATCTCGTTCCAACCCCCTGCCATGGGCAGGGACACCTTCTACTAGAACATGTTGCTCAGAGCTCCATGCAACCTGGTTTTGAACACTTCCAGGGATGGGGCAGCCACAACCTCTCTGGGCAATCTGTTCCAGCACCTCACCACTCCCACAGCAAAGAATTTTTTCCTGGAATCTAATCCTAACCTCTTATCTTTCAGTTTAAAGCCATTCTCCCTTGTCCTGTCACTGTATGCTTATGCAAATAGTCCCTCACCTTTTGTGCAGGCTCCAATCCCGTACTGGATATAGACATTTCAATTATTTTTCACTTTTTGTCTCACCATCTCTTCTAAAAGCAACACATACCATGAAAATCAAAAACTAAATGTACATGTTCGTGCTCACTGCAGGGGCTTGAACCATATGACCTTTAAGTGTCCCTTTCAACCCAAATTATTTTCTACCTGTATGATCAAAAAACTCTAGATAGGAAGCATTAAGTTGTCTGGCAATAACAGTATTTCATTATTACACATCTAAGTATTTCTGGAGTCTGAGCAGTCTAATTAGATAGCAAATGACATCTATTTCCTGAATGTCCAGTTAAAATTGGGAATTCTGTCAAAGAAATTTCCAAAAGTATCAGATAAAAAATTCCAAGTTATTTATGAAAAAAACCTGTCGTTTTTCATGTAGAGAAAGCAATACATTTACCTCTTGCTTTGGTCTGGAAATTTCATGGAAACACTTATCAGAGATGAGAATTCAGGGAATTCAGTATGGGAATTACTGGAAATTTAGTATGGTCCCTCTGCAGCATGTAAAGGAAGAAGTTTCCCCTCTTCTGTGTTCAGATCACATTTAATAGAAACTACAACCATGCAAGAAAAAACAATATAGCTTATCCCTTAGAGGGTCATTGATAAAGGAATTTAGACCAAGAAAGACGTGTCATGTTATCTACTTTTGGCCTCTTACATAATCAATCACTGAGTTTCAGCTGATAGCTTCTGAACTTCTCTCTTGAAACCACTGACTCTGCTAGTTAACGTGTATCCTATAGAAAATTAGCTAATCTAAATCTGAAGACATCTACAGATGTCAAGCCCACCATTTTCTCGGAGTAATTCCCCAGAAGTGCCAGGTTTCTCTGTTGAACACATCAGGTTTCAGCTACCAGACAGGAGCTCCTGTTATCATTGCCTGTTCTTTAATAGCACCAGCAGCACCCCAGATTTTTGCCCTATGAAGGTAGTCTTGCAGTATGAATCAACTAATCTTTCATCTTCTTTGAATAAGTTATGTCATATAAATGAGTTTTCTCTGAAGTCAGAAAATTTTATCAACCTCCATCATCTGAAAAAGAGGAGAAGGCCTTTTCAGAGAAGTCTTAAAGCTATGAAAAGACAGGACCAATCAACACACTTCTTTTGTGTGAATCTTTTAAGTTTAGATGATCGCTGTCTTTCACTTTCCAGTCCACTATAAACATTGCTTCTGAGTAATATTCTTGCATAGACAGCTTCAAGAAACACCTCAGATGTGAGAAAGGTCACAGATGACTTCTCTGTCAGTATCAAAGCAAGAAGAGCCTATCCTCATACTCTGTATGATCTCATGTGTCACAGCAGAAAGTAAGATTCATATCTGCTACAGATAGTGTGGCTATATGTGTTTGCATATCAACTTAGTGAGCTCTTAAACAGACAAAATTTCCTTAAACACATTAAGTCCAGTAAAACACTAGGAGAATGATATATAAGATGCAGCTCCAGTTCTCTAGGATTGCGGGCCTACTCCTCCATACCAGATCTCTAGCAGTCAATAGTACTGCAGGGAAATAAAAACTGAGCTGGTCTCAAATCCTGGCCAGGAAAATTTCCTGACCAGGCTTTGTCCACACAGCATCCATCAGTCAGTCGGACAATAAACTTCTTTTCTCACAGGCAATGAGTAACACTGCTAGCAAATACATGCATTTTTTTCCACCCATCTACTTTTAAATGACTACTGGTAAAGAGGGAAAAGAAGTGTTCTCTTATGTTACAGGTGTTTGCCACTCAGCCTGGCTTAACACAGAATAAGTTTCAAGAGAAATTTGGGCAGGTAGAGGTATTTTTTCTCCAGCGTCAGTATTAAGAGCAAACAAACCGCAGAAACACAAAACACTGCTAGAACAGCAAACTCATGATGTCCAAGCTGCTGCTGTCTAAAGCATTTAATTTATTATATTAACCTTCCTGAAATTTATTTTCTGAGTATTCAGACAGTTTATACTGAAAGAGCAAATACCTGGAAGTTGTGTGCACATACCAGGAATCTTGTTTAATAACTATTACTGCAGGAACATGGTTTGACATTAAACCAGTACAATTTGTGCCAAAAAAAACCTGCATTAAAATCTAACATAAAAATTTTGTCTTGAAGCCTTAATTTTGTGGTTTTATCACAGTTCTATTTATGTACAGCAATACTGCAGAATACTTTGTCCACAGTTCTTTGGAAAGAGTAAATATCCCTTTTATATAAAGCAGAAAATTTCTAATCAGTATCAAGATACTACTGAATTTCAGCACTAGAACTTTATTTATGTTTAATTCCATTAGTTAATATACTCTGCAATCTACAGATTACAGAGGATGGGTCAGGATACAGACTGTGTTGGATAATCCATTCATTCTTAAAAAGCATAAATGCTCTTTTTCAGAAACCCATGCTGTTTTTGCACAAAAACTTTGGTGATTTACATGTTGTTGCACAAATCAGGATTAAAACAACATTGTTTCTAATAATCAGACCAGAGCCAATGAACTTAAAACTCTTCACATGTCTCTGGTGAGCAAAGCAGAACTACAAAAAACCAAAAAAAATCTAAAATAAAATCTACTATAATATTTTATTACATACAGCTAATAAGGAAACTCAACAGGCTGAAAGTAAGCAGAAAACTGTATATGCACTTTGTATTCATATGAAGTTCTGCCCTGCAATTTACCAGATTTCACTGGCTGTAATATACTCTTCAGGTAAATCCAGCATTTTATTTTTCTAAATAAATAAATAAATAAGTATTAGGAAGAGCTATACAGGACGTACACTTTAAATCAACTTATGAAGCTTTTGGGGAAACATGATTCTAGTGTAATCAAAATGGTATTTTCATAACATAGCAAAATCAATAATAGAAGACATGTTCTTCTTGTTCAAAGGTGCTGTGTTTCGAAAATATTGCCATGTAGTATTTACGGTAACAGCTGTACAGTTAAACTTTAGGCACAAACTGAACTGCAGAGGATCTGCTGCATAAATATAATTCCCATGGCAACTAAGTGTGCTACTAGATAACAGAGAAAAAAGAATTTATGTGTTTGCTGAGCTGTCTTGCCCTAGAGGAATTCTCCAGGCAAATACAGGCCACCTGCCACATGTTATATTAAGCTCAGCCTTCTGGACTTATTTCCAAATCTACAACAAAAAGGTCCACCAAGTTTCATTTGAAGTTTCCCTGTCATGGTCCCAGTCACTCCAAAATACGTAGCTCACTCTTCAATATGCTTCCTATATTGCTACAGAGATGTTTAATAATGAGTAAGTGTATTTCTGATTGTAATTTTTTAATCTAAATCCTCCACAAAAAGTGGGTGAGCAACCTGAATCTTCAAATTCATTTAAAGTTTTGTGTATGTCCAGTTGTACTGAGGCACACTATTAAAGTGTGTATAGTTTTTAAAATCTACCAAAAAAAAAATTTCCTATTTTAATATTATAAGGACAAATTTTGGGGTCAGATCATTCACATAGTATCTTCCTATGTAAAAATGTATTATTGGTCCAAAAGACCTGCCTTCCTAAGCAGGAAAAAAGTGAAACAACTGTTTTCGCTAGAATGCATTGTTAATAGAGCAGCAATGCTTGGAAACGCTTTAAGTTGGAATATTATACTGGGAGAGACAGAAGACCATTAAAATAGTAGAAAAAACACAATCACCTGGCAAGCAATAGGTAAACTTAATGCAAATAATGCCATCAAGTTATCAACTTATCAAAGGACCAGAGTATGCGTGAAAGCGCACAATGTTTACAGTGTTTTCCTTGTCAATTTTGCCTCTTGGAGAATGACTAAAAAAATTTTAAGAAACTGTATTTAACCATCAAGACTATCCCTAGACATAGGCCCCAGAAAGGAAACTTCTTTGCTTAATTCTCCTGCCTGGGAAAACCCAGTGACACTTTAAAGCGGCAGCAGAGCTTGCCTGATAACAACATGAACTTTAGCATGGGAACACACCCTATACACACTTTTTAGGTAATTTGTAAATCTGTCTCATCACTAAATCCATGGTCAGCATCAGGCAGCAAACAGCGCCATGAATTTGGGCACCTACGCTTGTGAAACACCTTTGCTTTATCCTTCCAAAGCCTCCACGCAAGAGATGCACAAGCCATTAACATGGGCGTCCTGCTGTCTTATTGCTTGTGCTCATCTCTCCAGAGCTGCTGGTTTACATCAGCCTTACCATCTTGCTTCAGCTCCATATGAACCATGAGCCTGAACCAAAGTCCACAGGAGTCAAATCAAGCCTTGTGCCAGCACGAAGAGGTTTTGGTAAGTAACTGGATAGCATACATTCCCATTGTCTATGATTCTCCTTGCTCTTGTTCGAGCAGGTAATAAGCCCAATGTTTTAAAAAAGAGAAAAAATAATTTTCATGAACTTATGTTGCAGTGGTCACAAATTAATCTCTCTTCAGGATACTTGTAAAGTATTTGCATTAAAATGAAGGACTGCTTGTGCAAGGACAGAAAAAGAGGAACACTTTACAGAACACTTGTTCATCACCGCAAAATAACATCTGTGTTATATAAAACTACTAAAAAAATCAGTACACAACAATTAGTTAAGGATCAATATTACATCACCAGATAAAAATATGCATCTTTATTACTAATAATAGTTTACATGCCCTAATGATTTTTTGTTCTTTTTTTTTAAAAAAAAGCATAAAAATGGAAGACTAACATTAAGTGTTACTCTGACTTGAGTCTTCTTAGAAGTGATCACACAAAATACTTCACCAATAGATATGACAAATGCACTTTATATTTCAATGTGTCAAACCATTTCAATACTCAGAAACTATGTTGAAGCTGGCAGGCAAGCAGACTATATTAAATTTTTCTCTGGAATCTACTTCAATTCTGTACTGAATTATTGGAATTTTAGTGACCCTAAAAAAGGTTGTCAAAAATAATATTCAACACGGAGTTTCCAAATCTAATGCTCTATTACGCATACTTCACATAAAATAATATCGTTTCAATATAAGCAAACCAGTCAAGAACAACATTCTATTTGTACTTGTAATTTTGCATACAGTTTTACATTGATTTGTCACAGCATTTTTTTAAATGTACCTTCTCCTGAAAAAAATAGTCAGAGGTTACACTGGTGATTCACTGTTGCAGATTTGATACAGTTGGAAACTCTTTTTAAACAAATAAATAAAAATCTACTGACATGGGACTGCAAACATGTTAATAGTTATTCCAAAACTCTGATTTTTCAGGACTCATATAGACTTGCACATCACAAAATTCTCTTAAGAATTTTTTTACTGCCAGAAAAAAGGTTGTATTTACAAATCACTTAACTTCTTCTCCTTCCATTTAACTCAATGCTCTCTCTGCACAATGAAATTCAACTGCAGTATTTAATTTCTCCTTTATTTTTTTTTCCTTGTCTTCCCCATAATCAAGATTTTACTATCTTGCTTTTAAGACATCTTCAGCTATGGTATTTTACTGTTCATACTAATAATGTAAAAAATTCAAGAGTAAGGCTTGCCATTTACCTGCTCATTATTAATTCCAACCACTTCTTTCTGCTAAATCCCTACTGTTACAAAATGCTGTAAGTAAAGTGATCACAGAATTACAGAATATTCTGAGTTGGAAGGGACCCACAAGGATCATCGAGTCCAGGTCTTAAACAGCACTAAGAATAGCAGAACCTTTCTCTTGTATCCACTGATGTGATAGATGCACAGAAGTCACAAGATCTTTGTGTGCTCCGCTTAAATAAGGGAATTCAATCATATATCACAGCTCAGGAGGAGGCACGGTTAAATCCACAGCAGCTTGGTAAGCAACACAGAAAGCCCATCAGCAGCTTAACTCTATGACAGACCCAGAGGCAACTTGAGAGCTGTCAGCACAACTGCCTGTGAAGCTCACAAGGGAAGCAACAGCCAATTATGCCCCACGACCTGCTACTGGAAAACACAGTGAGAAAGATAACAAATCAAGGGCTTGAAAAACTTTTCAGAGAAACTATGTAGTTTACTTCCTACCAAATATGCATCTCACTTGAAGCTTTTAAGAACGGGGTAGTTTTCAGCGACTGTGCTCTGCCTGACCCTTATGAAAGGTGACCACATCTTCAACATTCCCTACCCAGATAAAAACATACAAGCCATTCACCTGGAAGCTAAGCTTGAGTTACAGCAGCAGAGGATTAAGACTTGGATCTCTGTTTCGGTTAGTTGGCTCTCGTATCAGTGTGAGTGATCAGCATCAAAACCAAACTAGACTCAATTAGAAAGGAATCAAGCCTACTTGTAAATTTTCTTTCCATCCAGCTCTTCTGATGGGTGGGTCTGAGTAGCTATAAAAACTAATTGGGAAAAACATTCATTTTGCTCACAGCAGCAAATAAAACAAAATAGAAAGAGCTTGTCCTGATCCTCATTACCTGATCTACCTCCTTCCTCTGGCTAGCACTGTTTCCCTAACTTCACTGTTACATGGGTTTCCCCATTACATCAGTCTAAAACCTAGCTTAAGTGGAGGCTCAGTGAACTACACTGAAGCTGTGCACATAAAACCAACATCAATAGTGACCTGCAAGTCGAGCTCAGAAACATTTCTAATTATTCTGTGTCTGGCAAGAGTAATTCATGGATTGAATCTGATCTACAGAAACTAATAAAAATTTCAGCCTCCGGCTTCAAAGAGGATAGCATCAAGCCGGTATATGTCTAGGTTAAAATAATCATGTTGAGAGGTGTAGTACACAGCTTATGCCTATGTTCTACTAAAAAACATACTTACAGTTTATTTGTGGGCTTAAGCAGCACTTTAAAGATATGCAGGCCTTTGGAAAGCCATCAGTATGCAGGATGAATTTCGCTTTTTCACCGAGGTAAGAATACTTGATTTGTAGGTAACATGCAAAGTAGTTTTAGTTATAAACCATAAGCAAGCACAAAGTATCTGAAGCACACTGGTTGTGCGTTATTTAAATAAACACTAACAAAGGGCAAATAAATTAAAACACTTCAATTAACTAAAGATGTAGATTAAACAGTTGTCTCACAGAGAAATCTAACACTTCATCAACCCCCAAAAAGAACAGAAGTAACTGATGTGCTTGTTTAAACTCCCATAATTTCAAAACATGAGGTGACAAAATGTGTGAGAGGTTAGTGAACATGCAGACATAGCATTCAAAGATGATGACCAGGGTTATTTTACAGTTCTGTGACCATTTTGGTGTCTGGTGTGGCAGGCACCCTCTCTGAGAGTAGCGGTCCAAAACATTTTGTTCTACAGGAAGGGTTTTCTGAGCAAGAAGCAAAATTGTGGCCTTTTAAAACGATTGAATCTCTAGAGGTCACGGTACCACATATCAAACAAGATAAAATTAAATCCCTGATTTTAAATATTAATTCCTGTTAAACCATAATAATGCAGGTAATTTTCTCTAGCCAGTGCATTACTAAGCCAATTAGAAAAGGGGTCAAATTTACTAAATTATCCACTTAAATGTTTTGATAGCCAAACTCCACTGAAAGATCAAGTTTCCTAAATTGTGAAACAAACTATGCAGTCAAGACAAAAGCATAAATAAAAAGCGCATCATTGTGAAATAGGGAAAATATCAGATATATTTCCTTTCTAATATCTGTATTTGCCTGAAGTCCATGTGACTGAACTCTGAACACAAACGTGTTCTGTAGACTATATTTTCTAAAAAGCAATTAAGCATATCTCTGTTAATAGTCACATCCTTGGGCATTTCCTGCGGATGCACTCAGTACACACACCTTTTCCTCTTTACCTAAATAGCTTGAGAGAAACGCTGATTGAACCAGTAGTACTACCCAGCCAGTAACACACTGCCAGCCTGGCCTTCTATAGGGTTTGCTGGCAGGGAATTTGAGAATGTATCAGTCATCTAAGAAGCAGAATGACTGCTACAAATCTCTGTCAACAAGAAGCGAGGCTTGGGCAGATAAGGTGAAGAAAAGGGTGTGGAATGATTTGAAAGGTTCCTAGTACAAACTGCAAAAAATCTCTGAAAGATTCTTTGGGAAGGTTCTTACCCCGATCAAGGATTTCTACACAAAAGAACAATCTGACCCTTTAATAAAATATTTTTTAAGGTTTTAATGAATATAAATTAGATTAGGTAATCAATACTTATTACTATGTTATATTTTTATCAAATTATATTCAAAAGCAGCCTCTCTCATCCAGTTTGTAATTTCCAGAGTGGGTTCTGATTGACATTCCTCTAAACAAAGGATGCCTGATATATGACTACATTATTGGCATTTTGTCAATGGTAGCAACTTACAACTTGTCTAATAACTGAAAGCTAATGATAATTAGCTCTCGCCAAGTCTGGTAATGTACTCAGTTACTATATAGCGCTCAGACTGTAAAAGCAACAGCTCTGTTTTGTGGTATTGTAGTAGTTTTAGAAAGGAACCAAAAGATTGCTTGTGTAATTTCTGTTCAAGTCAAAAGGAAATTAAATGTATCACACTCTTTTGAACTCCTTGATGACTTGGTCTCAAAATTAGCACGAATATAACATAGCTGGGAGACAATATGGTTACTTCTTATTTTTATGGCTTAGCCGAGACAATTTTAAAACTACATAAGTCTTTCAGTTGTTAAAAAAAATTTTTTTTTCAGAATAAATTTATAGTCAGATCTATGATTTAGCATCTCATTCAGTAAACACTCAAACCAATGCATCCTGCCCAGAAATGGAAAGGACAGCTTAACATGAAATAAATGCTGGTTTCATAAAAAAAAAAGCAATGAACCCCAAAGAAACAATGTAACACATTCCCTACATCGCATAAAACGATTTTTGCTGCTGGAAGCCTCAAAAAGATAGAGATAAGAAAACGTGGAAGACCAAAAAAAAGATTTTTGCAATATGGTGAATTCTTTTCTCCATCCATTTGCTGAATATATATCCCGACATCAGTGACAAGAGAAAAATCAAACACAATTGTTTGACAGAGCAAATGTGGTCTATAAAAGGTGAAGCAAGGTATTTTCGAACACCAGCTGGAAGATATTCCATTGTGGTAAAACTGGAAGAATGCATGCTAAAACATGGCTGAGCAGACGAGAATCTTCCCACCACTCACTGCACTCAGAGTTAAGCTGTGTTTGGATGCCACCTGGAAGCACTTTGCTTTTACAACATTCTAGAACCAGAAGGAAGTTGCTTTCCAGAAGCAGGCACACAGTTAAACATATCCTTCAGATAAGTTGCCTGCAGGACAGCACTTGTTACTTTAAGAGAACCAAAAGATAGGCTGTTTAGCAAAGAATTAAGCATTGTTATGTTTAAGATCTGATTGCCTCCAAGGCTGGCTTGAAAACGTGGAGGTGTCTGGTTGGCAGGGTGGGACCTGCGTGCCGCAATCATGGTCTCTGCTCTGACCAGCTTGGAGAGGGAATAACACTGCAGGCTCGCAAAAGACTCCTTCTGATCGAAGGCCAGCCGTGAAACTTTGATTTTGAACACCTTATGACAGAGTAATGAGAATGTAAGTCAATGGGAAAAATGTATTTCTGTACATGGAGGTTTTGCCTTTTCCTGCTGGGCAAAGAACAACTGCTTTCTACTATTCATTCTAGATTTTCTTTGTTGGAACTATCTACTTTTGATTTAAAAGTCACTGATTGGTGGTACAATAGCAAACAAAAATTTGTCTTGTACACGAATACCATTTACTAAGAAAATGGGAGATTTTCAGGAAATATTTCTTAAATAATTTCATAACCTTAAAACAATTCAGACTGGATCTCATAAGCACTAAACACTGCTTAAATACAATTTTCCCTTCAGGTTTTTAATATCCCATTACTTTGCTACCAGTTCCTTCTTTAGCATTTCCACCCCGGTTGCTATGTGTCCTCATCTACATGCCTCTCATTTACACTCTTTTGTGAAACTTGAAGATACCCTTACTTTATCACGAAAAAAAAACCAAAACAAAACAAACAAAAAACCACAAAAAAAAAACAAAAAAACAAAACAAAACAAAAAACAAAACAAAAAATATCTCAAGGCCTACTTTTACAACACCAGCACTGTTTTGCATGTTGATTCATCCTGCCACAACACTACCAGGCCACTGCCAGTGTCTTGGCAAGTCCTGCATCCTTCTGTACTGCCTGCAGCTTCGCCCTACCACCACAGGCTGTCCAGCTCATGCTGTCATGAGACTGTTACATGAAAGCCATTAATATCCTTCATTTACTTAAAAAAAAAAAAA
>VZTF01000011.1:323941-361441 GCA_013397755.1 Cnemophilus loriae
AAAAAAGAAATCACGAACCTTTCTCATACTTTCTCACTGATGTTATGTTATTGCTGTAGGAAAATCTTCCCTTTGCCCAGCCACATTTTGTCCCTGGCTGTCTTTGAAGTTTCTTCTGAAGGCAAAGAACTTCTTTATAAAACACCCACCAAACAAATAACATCTTCGCCAATACAGTTGAATGTTTATGTGGTGAAAATTTTCGTATTTCTGAGCATTCAGAATTTTAATCATAATTTCTTTGACATGCAGAAATAAACAGTGTGTGTGAAGTAGCATCCTTTAGAAAACAGAATCCCAAATAAAAAAAGATAGAAGTCAAGAGAAGGCTCTGTTCCCTGCTAAATTAATTACAATGGGAGTCATCAGAATTTAGCAGCACTGATAGGTTTATTTTCATGCCTGCCTTCAACTCTGGCAATTCTTCCCAAAAGAACTAATACTGCAGGTGGTTTGAATGCCATCCCCCCACCGCCAAAGACACACACACCCAAAAAAAAAAGATCCAAACCCAAACTTCACCCCACAGGGAATGATGGGCTTTACACCTTTGTTAATCCTGCTGAAGCACAGGCTGCAGTCGGTATTGTTTCTATCATCAAGAGTACACAAGTCTGGGATAAGGATGCTGAAGCAGGAATGCCGATGTCCCAAGAATAGCCGGCCACAGGTCTGAGGGGCAAGGCACAAAAGAGAAATACAGCAAAAGGATTGATATCAGACAGTTAAACAAGTTAACTCACACAATTCTTGGAAGGCCTAAATAGCTGCAGGTTTGATGGTTAATATACTTAATGTCTGTTAGTACCAAAAAAGAACTCTGAGGGTAATTTTCAGGAGGTTTTTCAGATTGCTTCAGGAAGAATGCTGTCTCTGGTGGTCACCTCTATCTACAGTCAGCTCAGAGACAGGAGATTTTGCTTACTACAGCATAATTTCTCTGGTAAGGTTAATCATGCTCTTTCCAATTATTATGGAAAACCTATCAGGCATGTTTGACTGTTATAAACAACACCAGTCTATTACCCTCGACAGCAACAATTTTCCAAGACATCACTAAATCACTGCATCCCAGCTGTGTGCCAGCTCTTTTTGGCACTTACTTGTTGAATTGAATTTCTCATGCAAGAGGTGTTTGTGTGAGGAGACAAGGAAGTGTTCTCAGCTTGAGCTAGCAACAAGAGGAAAGGCAGCACTGTCATGAGAGTAGATACACACAGGGACAAAGAACTGGAATGATCCTTAAAGGCAGAGATGAAAAGTTTGAACTTGATTGAACTGAAAAATTAGAGAGAAAGAAACTCAAAGAGAAAGGACATGTGACCAGTAAAAAAGGCAAGGAACTTAAGACAATTCACATCTTCATTAATGATCTGGATGACAGGGCAGGGTGTACCCTCAGCAAGTGTGCTGATAGCAGAGACCGATGACACTTCCCACAGCTGGGAGGAGTGGCTGATACACCAGAGGGTCACATCCAGAGGAACCTTGACAGCCTGACAGGAACCTCATTAAGTTTAGCGAGGAGAAGTGCAAACTCCTGCACCAGCATAATACTGGGAGTCACCCAACTGGAAAGCAGCTTGGCAGAAAAGGACCTAGGAATCCTAGTGGACACTAAGTTGAACATGAGCCAGCAATATGCAATTGCAGCAAAAAAGGCAGATGGTATCCCAGCCTGCACTAGAGAATCTGTACAGACACATTAGAAATTGACTGACTTTATCTGCACATAGGTTAGGAATTTAAAAAAAAAAAAGATAATACAAGTAAAGAAAATTTTAACACTAGGGACACAGTAATGCTGGGGACACACAGGCTTTCTTTTGGCAGATGAAGCAATCAGAACTGGACAAACTGGGACTGTTTGGGAGTATGCATATAAATATGACAAAGGAAATCATCTGAAAGATTACATATCAGTAAGGAGAAATTTTGTGAGAAACATCTTATGGTCCTTTTTCCTTGCACAGTTTTATTTCAAATGAATGAGATACTTGTGAGTACTGCAGATATTATGTGAAACAAACTTCAGCCCTGTTAATCTTTTGTACCTTCTTCCCCTCACCCTGGGTACATGGGATACCCTCTAAGTACAGCCTGGGTGTACTCAGATTGGAAGATCCTTTTTACTGATACAGGAGAACTTTCTAAGAGGGACCAATCCTACCCTTGCAAGTTACTGTAAAATATGTCACACATTTGCCTGTCGTAGCCAATCCAGGCCTTCTAACAATTAGACCAGATCTCAGAGATAATAGTGAATCACAACCATAACCCTTGTGTCTGCCATCTTCACATTAATCTGAGGAGAGGGAGAAATCTTCAGAATTTCAGAAATCTGAAAATCTTCAGATTTCAGAAAATCTTCAGAGAAAATGGAAAAGAGCTGAGATACAACTAAAGAACAACCCTGATTCACTTCATTTATTATACATGGAGCAGAATCACTTAATATGCTGTTATATCTAGATCATCAGTGAGACTGGCCACTGTAAGGAAAGACAAGATAAAATTACTGGGTATTTGTTGCATGGCAACATCATAAATGGATGCATGGAGTAAGACTTCCTCAGAACAGGCACCCCAAGAAAGGAAGGCCAGTGAGGGGGTTTTGTTGTTGCATTTACACTGTTTATCCTTCTGCTCTTCCCAAACAGTATTAACCATGACCTTAGACAAGACCTTCTTAAAGGTGATATTATATGTAACTCCTCTCTTATTGATGGGTTATTTTAGCATCCTATAGTGTTGACTATGTGATTCCAAGAAACTATTCTGTGTTTGTTTAGACTTTCAATTTGTATAGAACCTTGATCAAAAAGATTAGCTAGAAAGTGCATTTCCTTGTTTCCCAAAGCCACTATTGCTATCATAATCCAAAAAGATGCATCACAGAAATATTAAAGAATACTTCACATCTAAGTCAGCAAAAGAAAAGGGTCCCATCCACATACAAAATTTAAAAAGTATTTGAAGATGGTAAATTATATTCTTCTGAAGACAAGCTTTTTTCTAATCTTATTTTGAGGCCACAGGCAGAGTCCTGCTCTGCTCACCTCCAATCCCCTTCACAGTAGGAATAGGTTGAGCTGTATTGATCTTAATTTTATACATGGACATACAGAGCAGCTGAAATCAAGAGTTATTTCTGAAATTCTTTTCAACGTTAATAAAATAGAAGACCTAGAAAAAGTCTGTCAGTCTCAATGACTCAAAGCTACTGATAACTCTATGTTTCTGTATTGAAATTTTTTCACTCTAGTAGCCCAGGAAGAATGACTGATATACCCAAAGATGTTTGATGCAAACGGAGTGTTTAACTCACTTATTCTGTCCAACACATTCAAAGACTTAATTTCCCTCACTGCATGACCTATTTGAGTGCATCACCTAATTTTCATTCCTTTCTATGTGATCCAAATTTACCATTAAAATATTTTTAATATCTGACTGCAATAGCTCAGAATTGATCCAACTGAGTATCCGATTTGAGAATTTGCTTTCCTTGCTTGAAATGGATTTGAATCTTGATTCCTTCCATTTTTTCCCATGAGAAAGCTCATGAAGTGTGCAGCCTGACAGGAGCCGTTGTTGGTGAAAAGTTTTTGAAAAACAAGCAGAGGCTGTTAGAATGATAATCAGTCTTTGGGTTTTCTTGTTACTTTACTGTTTTCAGGGACCTCATAAGAGGAGCAAAATGGCTGCATTCCTGTTTACCTAATATGGGAAGGTGGTAACAACCAGCAAAGTGAAAAGACAATTCTACTGAGTAAAGGTCTCTCTCAGTAAAAAAATGCTGGTTCCCTTGTAGGATAGGCATGTTTAACCTCATTAGTGACAGAGGCTGGAGCTACATGGTGAGGAATTTCTGGCTTTATATACTTTGAGTGAAAGTTTAGCACAAATAAAATTAGAAAATGGCTAAGAAATTATTCATCATCTGCTTATTTCTTTCCAGGATTCCTTTCCAGCAATTCCATTAGCTGCGAGTGATGATCTGGGCGTGAGGATTCTGCAGTGGTAACTAGAAAAGAAAACTCAGCCTTTAAGTCATGATAACCCACAGCAGTATTTTGTGACAGCAGCTGGGTATTTCCTCCATTACTTGAATGCAACAAAAGGCTATCTTTCTATTGTTGTCTTTCAAGCAGTCTGGGGAGAGACATAAACCTATTGGCATAGAGATATTCTGGTATATGCAAGCATTATCTTAAGCATGGTTAACTCTTAAGGCTAAGTGTGTAGTTTAGGGTTGGTTTGCTCCAGCTTCCTCCCCCCTCCTTATTTTTTTAACTGCTGACTTGGCTGCTTTCTAGCTCTGGTTTAGTCTGCTAGCATTCCTATGCAAAGGAAGTAGGAACTCTTTGGGAACTACGTGCATGTACAGCTGCCTGCCCTACAAGTTCAAGCCACATTTATGGTCCATTCTTCTCAATTCTGATCTTTCACACTGAACTCCACTGAGAGGAAGAGAGTAACAGGCACTGAAGATTATCACTATAGCTGCATCTCAGGAAGGCATGGGGAAAATGTGTGCTCATCTCATACATCTATTAATGCATGCCCTTTTGGGATAGCTGTCCCACAAATCCGGCCTCACTTCTAAATCTGTTTGTCGGCACCAGTTGCATTCTCTAGATTTGGAAGGAGGCACAGCTTGAAAAACAGAAGAGGCAGTCAAGTGGCTCAGTTCTGCAATGAAAGACAGGGCTGCTGGAGCAATAGATAGGGTGTTTCTTTACATTGGGCTCTACTTTCTTTTTATTTGTAGGTTGAGCTATGCTGTTTTCTACAAATTATTTTTGTTCCAGATCAAGGAACAAGGAGCCAAAGAAGCAACACCAGCTCCAATTCAGTTCTGTTTCATTCCACTCCAGTCAGAAAAAAAGTGATCAGGTATGCTTCTACTCAGAATGCACTGCAAAAAACTATACTCTGGTACAGAGGTAGCTGAGCTTCCAGCTGAAACATCACAGTGGCAGGAAGAACTGATCTTTCCCTATACCGCTCTTGTCTTTTCCCACACTCATTTTTTCTCCACAAAAAAAAAACCAAAACAAAAAAAAAATTAAAAAAAAATTAGAGGGGGAGGAACATAATTATGTCCTTGCAAAAGGAAGATGCGACAAAGAATTAGCCTCCTAAAGTCAAACAATTTTAGCATGCAACCAGAAACTGGATAAAACACTGTCCAAGGATGCTGGTCTAAAGAAAAGCTTAAGATGTTAGAATAGCCCTCTGTAAAAATGCTGCCAAATTTTTGATTTGATAATAAGCTAGGAGTGCGAACAAAATAAGGAGGGAATGACAAGGCTTGGAGCATTCCACCACCACTCTATCTGATCCTGGTACCAAGCTACAAATGGGATGAAGTCATGGATTTGTACACCTATTGGGGAAAAAAAAACATTTTCTGTGGATAAAATTTGTGTCTCTCTGGAAATACTACATCTGATGCATATGTTGTTCAGAGGCACTGCAAATTCTCTTCTGGAAGCTCACAGATAAAAACAGTTTCCTCAGAGAAACCAAGATAAATCTTTGCTTCTCACGCACATTTCAGATTCTGCCCAAAATGAATGAGGGAATAAGGACAATTAGAAGAAGAAATAAGCTTCAATTAGCATACAAATATCTTGGTAATCAGGCAATAATAGCAAAGGAAATGCAGAAAAAACACATGACAGTTTAATGGGTTTAATGGGGAATTCTTAAAATATTATATTTTGTAGGATTTATTGAAGTGTGTATGTGACATTTTAATGAGGTTGTCCCAACATTCAGTATTTTTAAAGTTTGCTTGAGTATAGTAGGAATTCCTTATATTAATGAATTGTGACCAGGGGTTTGTGTTTTGTTCATAGAACAAGTCACATTTTCTGCGCATGCTCACTAAAATGCACACTAATAACATTTTTAATATTTTTTTCATATTTTTCTTACAATTTCTTCTATTTATTTAAATCCAGGCAATGTTGTTTTCATTTGCAAATATGAAGGAAAGAGATAATGACACAAAGAGGAAGGGCTGTTCTTTGAAATGTGAGCTTAACCATAGGGGCTAAAATGTCTTCAATAACTTCTTTCTGCTAAGAGTAGCTCAGTGCATGCTATTATGAATCAAGTACCTTACGAAATTACTCTGTAGACACCAATTACTTACACAGTACATAATGCATTTTTCTGCTAGGTAAAATTAAGTCTCAGCAATGAAACCACCATGCCCAACAATTTGCACAAGAAAAATGGAAAGAGGATACATAAATTAGTGGAACAAACAAAAGCCTTATGCTCTGATTTCAGCCAAAACTTAAATCATAGCAGAAGTAAGTTTAGTGGTCTCAGAACCAAAATCACCATAACCCAACAATCTGTGCAAGAGAAAAAGAAAAGAGCATACATAAATTTGTGGAACAAACGAAAGCCCTTTCTGCTACACTCTAATTTCAACCAGCTCTTAAACCCTCGTGGAAATGAATTTGGTGATTTCAGCCGAATTTCACAGTTAGCATCAGAAAACTAGTTTCAATTATTAGCTACAAATTTGTTTGATTAAAAGCCCCTAATCTGAAGATGCCCAGGACTCTGCTAGCTTGTAAATTAAGTTAACATTTTCCTTCACCTCAAGACAGGAGGATTGCTCAGAGCTAGGATTCAATGCACCACGTGTTTTACAAAGATAAACAAGTGCCTTATGTTACTTTAATACTTTAACCTCCATGAGCCACGAAGTATTCCTCTCAAAATATTTAAATATTGTTCTCTGATTGCTATTAAGCATCCACCATACTTCAGGGGATTCTGGAAAGCAGGAACAACTCTTTTTATCAGAGGTTTCTGTCAATGTACCAGACAGAACCGGGGCCTACAGTACCCCTCTCTCCCCCCACCATATAAGCAGACACAGAAGGGGGAGGATGTGAGAGAAGTTAAGCTCTGCCACCTTTATATAAATCTAGTGACTCTTCTCCCCCAGCCTCATATTCAGTTGAGCTAGAGGATATGTTTAAATGCAGTTGATAAGACAAACAGATATAAGCTTTACAGAAGTACAAAATACAGGAATCTCCCACCAGCATCTTCTACCTCACTTTTTTTTTTTAAAGATACAGTAGAAAATTTTCTTTTTACGTAAAATTTGCAGTATTTGAAATTATGTACCTATAATTTATAGAAAAATGTTAGTAAAGCCCATTTTTTATTTTTTCAGCTAGGCACAATAAAAAGCTGACATATGGAAGAGAGCTGTGAACAGAGAAAAGATGCACCCTTGGTCATTATGTCCCAGAATAACTTAAGAAGTGTCACTCAGGATTGGTGCTGGATGCTCTGCAATGCAGCAGGGGAATTAGATCTGTTATCATTCTTCCTACTCTAAAAAAAAATATAGAAGGAGTGAAACAAGTCATGAGAAATTAACACAGAATAAAAGCATTTGGAAAAATCCAGAACCCATTTGCACTGGCAGCCCCTTGCTTATTAATGCTTCAAGTGCCCATAAATACTTTTGGCCCTTGCCCTTGTCTGGTGAAACTGACTGATGGAATACTCACAACATGGAAAACAATTACAGAAAATGCAGTATTTTCAATCTACTTCCCTGGCGACCTGCAAATCTTTGAAATCATACATCCACAGGATTGTATCACTTGTAGAACAATGCCAAAGATTTTGAAGGGCATTAACCCACATAAACTTGGCCTATCAATAAAGTTAAACTGCAGCTGCTTTTACAGTGGAGGCATTCACAATAGTTTTTTATTCATTTCAATACTCTGTATTACACTACTATTCTGACTTTTTTCTCTGTGTGTGTGTTATTCATCTGGACAAGATCTCTTTTCACCGGGAATAACAGAAAGTATGGGATTTATTGCTATAATGAAGTTCTTTCAAATCTCTGTTTTCTCTCTCTAAAGGACAGGAGGATAGGCGTTCATCTCATCAGGCAGCTTATTAGGATTAGCACTGAGTAAGACACCACAGAATGTCAAGCCTATCAGTTACTAAACATGCATCATACAAACTTTGTCTTTGCGAGAACCTCTGCTCTGCATTTGTCATCCACCTGAATAATTAACAAGTACATGCTGCCTGCCAGCAGCTTAGGGAATTAATTTTCCCAGATTAAATGCAGATCACGTCTGCAAAAAACTCAGACCACACACATGCTGCACTACTACCTTTCAAACATTAAAAGCAAGGAAACAAGTTTAATATGGTCTCTGCTGAGTCTGACCTAAAACTTATTTATTATAGGTATGACTTCATAATCATTATGAAGTGGTCAAAGAGGTTTTAACACCCAACTCATGCAACAAGCCAACAAGGAACTCTCTTTAGCTGGCATGAGAAGCTATTTAAATAAATCTCCACTCTAGAGTTGCTTCAGTGTTTAATACTATTCTATTCCCAAAATACCGAGACAGTCATAGGGAAAATCTAATGTCTGTAAACAATGAGGGTTTTTTGAACTTGAAGTATTTACTCTAGGCTCTTTAAAAATAGATTTAGAGATGACAACTGCAGCATGCAATAGCATATATATTGACGCCTGGGACTAAAAACAAATGAGGTATCTCATTACCTTATATTTTCTGTGATCTAAGACAACACTTGCCCCAAAATCAGAGGCCTTATAAAGACTGATTCCTATTTGAAATGGTAACTATGACTGATTATTGAAAAAGGTGATGAACACCATCCTTTTGCACTGTGCTTAATGAAAACTGTTATTTTATATGATATAGGAATATTCATAATGATCTTAGGAAACTACGTTCTCTAAGAAAGTTTCTGAGTGGACAAAGGACTGAGACCTACAGCTTCCAATACACCCTTTTTGAATGGCCATTCCTCAATGTACTGACAGTTAAGCAGCAATATGATGTAGTTGGTACCATCTGCCATGAGCCTCTACCAGTTCAGTACATAATAAGTATAACAACCCCAAAGAAGTTGAAAATGTACACAAAAAAACCTGCAATCATTGTTTGTCAAACAAAAAAGTGTTGTCAAACAAAAAGGACAGGAAATAAACCAAGTACACAAGATGAACTTAACACACTAAATTTCTTAGGATGTAACTGTAACAGGACAGCCTAAACAAAGAGGGGAAAACCTCATCAATAGCGAAAGTATGTCATACGTAACTCTACGTCACTACAGGAGTCAAAGCCAACACCCTGTCAGACTCTGCAAGCTTTCCATGTACAGAACTCACAGCAAAGGTAACACGAGTCATGGGTACGTAAAACGTGCAGGACTAGGACCTCCATCTTAAAGAGAAACTTCACTTCAGTAAGGCAAACAGTGAGTTTCTACTTTGACTCTTCTGTCCTGAGATGCAGCATTTCTCCAGAACACTGACGGTTCAAGACCTCTTGGGTGCATTAGTCTGATCTTCAATTTGCCTTTCCTATTAGCTAACCTCCTGAAGACTCATTACCCCTGCACCATCTACCCCACTGTAGATACTAGTGCAGCTTCCTTTTGGTTAAGTACATTGCAATATTTTACTACCTTCTTAAAAACTGGAATTGGAGGGAAATTAACTGCACAATTATATTTGTAATACATACAGCAGTAATAGATGTCCACATAACATGTTATTCCAATAAATACTAAAGGCAGTGATTAAAGATGGCTCTTCTTTTTGCATTTAGTCTGACCATTGTACTGCTTGCAGCTCATGGGAATTAATGCACAAGTCCAATCTGAAAGTTATGAATTCAGAAAAGTCTATGTGCACATATATCTACTCCTTCAAAAACAAATAAAATAGTTAAAATGGATGACAACTTAAAAAAAACCAAAAACGGAAACAACAACAAAACAACACCTGAATGCTACCACGTTGGTTTTCTCCAATTTTAAGAGGTTTTATGATGTATTACAATAAACTAAAATCTACTTGTTATATAAAATACTGCTACATTTTGAATCTACATCTCTAAAAATCTTTCTACTCTCTTAAATTTACTATCAACAAATAAAGTGATTGCTACTTCTGTGACCTACATTAAAAACCACCAACTTAATGTGAACGAATTACCAGATAATCATCAGAGTAAACAAAAATCTATCAAAAAATTGTATTGAAGTGCAGTACTTATTACATTGCTAAATATTACTGCAATCATCTACACAAAAATCATCTTTTTGTTCTTTACTCATTAATAATCACACTCTCAGACATAAATATTTTCCATAAAATTAACATAATACATCTATATTTCTTTTCACTTTTGACAAAAGTAAGGATTTTTTGGTTTCCAGTATTACAGCATACACTTTATCCGGGGGAATGACTGAATGCAAAGACACAGTGCTGGGGTTTTTTCTAATTCATGTTCTCCATGTTTAATATTTTGCTACCGTTATCGAAATTTAAATTGAAAAGGCTTGGTATTGTCCACAGCAGAGACCTAGTTCTAACCACAGTATGCCTATCACTAGCAAACTAAAATTGAGGCCCTGCCCTTGGCCCTGGGGCTTAATCTCTGGGTAATGCTGGAAATGTTGTTCCATGCATGGATTAGCAAATTAAAAGAAGTTACAAACCTCTGCTGTGACTTGTCTAACTCCTGCAGTCCCCTAGATCATCATCCACAGTTACAGAACTAGGTTTAGCTGTTTAGAAAAGACACGGTAGGAAAAAACAAACTGACAGAAAGATTTCTATAAACTACAAGTGGGAACTATCCATGCCAAAACCCAAGGCCACAGTGGTAAATATGCACAAGCATTCAATTTAGAATTAATATATAATTTTGAAAAGTAGCAGAATTCCTTTTGTCAAATGCAACTGGTTTTTTTTATCAAAAACCTAACAAAAAAAGGTAAGACTATCTACCAAGCTAGATATATGCCATTATTTAGAAATTTAGCTAATAAGGATTGCTATAAAACAAATTAATCCAATTTTTTCCCTGTAAGTGTTGAAAAGTTGATATTTATTTCAAGCTTTCTGTAATTTTGTTTACATCACAATGTTTTTTAGCAGAACATTCAAATTGGCTAGCATCTTATACTGTACAATACACAAACTTTATGGATGCTTTTATTAAAACTGTGATGCTTATCGATCTCAAAATAGATGCAGGTATAGTAACTATTATTATTTGCCTATTATATGCAAATTTTCTCTTAAAACAATAACATATACTCCATTTAGAACTTTTTATTTTCTTAACTATTCTCAAGGGAAAAAATGTCCTCCAGCAAGTTTCTAAATGTTCTCTTCAAAGAAGCACGCATTACTATCTTAACAAATAGAGAAAAGTCAAATAAGAATATTCATACATTCTCAATGAATATTTGAGGAAGTGAGGACATTGAGGCAGCTTAATGTTATGCACCTGATTAATTTGATAGGGAGGATGCATACAGAATATGCTACATTATATAGGCTCTTGCGATACAGACTATATACTCTTTATATTTGTATATAAACAAAATTTAACACTTCCAGCAGAAAGTTGTCCAGCATCTTAATACTAGTTAATTCACTGTCCAGCTTATCCGAGAAGGGGCTGCTGTATCCTAAGGAGAAATAAATACTTGCTTGAAATTTATGAGAATCATGAGGCATGTGTCTGTCTCTGTTCTAAAGTAACTTCACCCAAGCACCAGTTGCTCTAGTACCCCGATCAAGTTTGAGGGACTCAAACGAAGCCAAAACACCACCGTTTTGCCACAATCCTGAAACATCAAAAACTGCAGGAAGCAAAGTGGATCTCAGTATAACTGGTGAAATCCCCCAGCCACTCTTCTCCCATGACTTTTCTGGGATGAAACACCATCCCTGACTGATGCTGCTGTGTCCAGCAAATGTGAGTGTGACTAAAGGTATCCATAACCTGATGGAAACATGCTCTTTCTCACTAGTGGCGTAGCCCCTTGGCCCATGTATAAAAGATAACAATTGCTTCTGTTTGGCAGGGATGGTAGTAATGGAGAGCAGTAATGCCACAGGCTGGCTGCTCAGATGACTCTAAGGACAGAAGGAAGACTCCTCCATTTCCTGAGAGGAAAAAAAAGCAGAGAGCACCTGATGAGGCTGCATTTACCCAGCCACATGAGCTTCATTAGCTAATCAAGACTATGCTCAAGATAGACACACCAGCCACTATGCATAGGAGCTGTAAGAAGGGTTGGAAAAGAGTACATGCTTGGCCATTTCTCCCAACAATTAAATTCTGAGCACTGATTTTATGCAGTGATTACAATTAAGAGTCTTTCACTGCCTCTGACAATAATCTAGCATATATTACTTTCCTCTTCCAGTAAAAAAGATCAGTAAAACAATTGGAGATCGGTGGCAAAACAAAAAAAAACAAAAAACACCCAAAACACAAACAAACAAAAAAAAACCAACCAGGCAGAAAAATAAAACCAGGATTATAACACAAAGTCTGAAGAGGCTAACTAAAATAAAATGTTTTTTGGTGGTTTTGTTTGGGGTTTTTTGCCCAGACTTTCCAGTTATAAATAAAGAACATGCAGCATTTCTCTAAAGTACCTTGTAAGCGATGATAGTGAGAGAAAACCACAGCTAAACAGTTCTGGAAGTGTATTTGCAAGTCAGACTTGACCTAATGAGTGCCAATGGTTTCTACATTCTGTTACTCAGTTATGATTCTTGTCTGACCTACACAAACCACTTGAGGTGCAGAAGGCAATTCAGCACCCAAGCTCACTCCAGCCACTGCTTTTTTCTGCAGAGTTCCAGCAAGGGTCCCAATCTGCAAGCACTGTAATGCTGATTCTGCAATACTGTTGTCTTTCTCCTAGGAAGTTGCCTAGGACCACCAACTCATTTTCCATAGGCCATCCAGGAGCCATCAGATGATAATGGGTTTTAGTTTCCACCCACCTGGGCTGCATCCAAGCTAGTGACCTAAGGTGAAGGTCTCCACATCCCATTACCAAACCCTCAAGCCATTTAGTATCCTCATGTAGCAAGCTTTTCCCACAACATAAAGTCAAGAGACAGTAAAAAGCTGTCTCTATCTGAAACCTGTTCTCAAGTACATGGTCAAAACCTTTTGATGCAAGTACAGTATTTCAGGTATTAAACTGGCTGAATATTTTGCAATCAATACTAAAAGCTCTGCAAAAGGAGAAGATAGACAAAAATCAAAATACAATATTATACCATAAAATCTGAAACAAACTGTTTATATAGCCCTGAATTTAATTATTGTTATTAACAGATATAAAGGGTCTGCATGGTCCTGTTAAAAAAAAAAAAAATCAGCAGGAATTTGAAAATGTTAAAAGTGATTCAAACATCAGCATTATTATCAAGATGTTAAAGTATATCTATTTTTAATAAATTAAAGACTGAACTACATGTAAATTACATGTTTAGCACTTAACACTATATTCACATACAGTGTATTTTCTGTTCGCTAATGCTAGACATTTTAATACACAGTTTAAAATATTAGGAAGTGTAAATTATCTTGTGTTAAATATGCCAAGTACTTCAGAAGTGTTAATTAATGTATTATTAAAGCAGTTTTTAGGAGGAGTGAGAAGATATTTTAAGAACTATGAGTTTTGACTAGAGTAAATGCACATATATTTGCAACTCGTTTAACAATTTAATAAAAAGGATCTTGTACTAAATAATATAAAAGGGCTTTTTTAGGGTGGGGTTTTATGTTTTCTGGTTTTATTTGGTTTTCCTTAAATAAACATACCAAATACTTTGCTAGGTTAAAAAGACTTTCACTGTAACACTCAGCCTTGAATTAATCAGATAAAGATGAAAGTGAAGAATTTTGCCACCAGTGTTTCTTAACTCACTCAGTTATGCCTTTCAGCTTGGTATATTTTATATGAAGGATATCTTGTTAAAACAACTGTTGAAGGCAAGTCATGTCATATCAGCCACACACCATACCCTATGGGAGCTCAAATATTCCAAAATCTATGTTAATATAATCCTGCCACACAATTCTACTACAGAAATACAGCAGGTTTTCAGTGACATGCAAGACTTCATATAAGTACCACATTATCTGTATGTCTTCCAGAAATGAGGTAAAGCCATCGCAAGGATTATACGGAATCAATTTAAGAAGGTAAAAATTGTTAACAAGCACTATAATATAGCCTAGTAGATGATTCTAATCTCTATTTATCAACTAACAAGTAGGCTGCACTTCTCAATGCAGTTTCCAATACTGTAGGGCTGCTGTAGGACAGCAATATTCTCTGGATCAGGAGACAAATGCAACTTCTCAACAAGGGTTTGCAGCTTTCTAATACAAGATTTACTATGCATTATGCCCTGTGCTTCCACCATTCTTTTTCAAAATGGTTTTAAAATGTATGTGGCTTCTTGCCTATCTAAATCTTTTGAGTGTGTTTTGGTCACAAAGGCTAAATACAATTGCTAGGACATCCACAATCTCTTTTGGAATACTTCCTTCAGAGACAGAGTTGTCTCTGTTACATGTTGTAGGTTGTGAACCTCAGAAAAAGCTTTCACTGAAAAAGTAAACAAAACGGGACTACAAGGCATACAACAGAGCTACTGAAGTACAGTTCTCTGCTACTCCCAGAACGCACTGGGAATTCCCATGTTACAGAGACCAGAAAAGTGAAGACAGACACAATCATGGGACTGCTTAAGAATTTTAGTAAGCTAGTCAATTAGGAGTCCTTGCCAAGAAATTCTAATTTTATTATTTCGGCTAGACCCCAAATCTTTTTTTTTTTTTAAATTAGGAAAAAAACCTACATTAAAAAAACCAAACCAAAAAACAAAACAAAACTTGGCAAAGTCAATTCTCCTGTTTAACCAGGCCACTCAGCAGGCTGACATTCAGCTTTTAGACTGTATTTTTCAAAATATTTTCTCTTTACTGACAGAAACTGCTATAAAAAATTCGTCTCAGTGTCCAGCTGATGATTGGCGGCAGGGCCAGAGAGACTGCAGCAGGCTTAAGCAAGGAAAAAGAGCCCTGGCTGTGCCACAGTGATGAAGTAGAACAAGGTTTTCACACAAAAATACAATCACAGAATACACTGAGTTGGAAGGGATCCACGATGATCATTGAGTCCTGCATAGGACCATCCTCAAGCATTACACCATGTGCCCAAGACTGCTGTCCAAACACTCCTAGAGCTCTCTCAGGCTTGGTGCTGTGACCTCTGCCCTGGGGAGCCTATTCCAGTTCCCAGCTCTGGGTGAGGAAACGTTTCCTGATATCCAATCTAAACCTCCCCTGACACAGCTTCAGGCCATTCCTGTGGATCTTGTCTCTGGTCACCACAGAGAAGACATCAGTGCCTGCCCCTCCTCCTCCCCTCATGAGGAAGCTGTCAACTGAAATGAGGTCTCCCCTCAGTCTCCTTCAGGCTGAAGAGACCAAGTGACCTCAGCCACTCCTCATACAGCTTCCCCTCAAGGCCCTTCACCATCTTCATTGCCCTCCTTTAGATGCTCTCCAATAGCTTTATATCTTTTTTATATTGTGGCACCCAAAACTGCCCCAAGGATTCAAGGTGAGGCTGCTCCATTGCAGAGCAGAGCAGGACAATCTCCTCCTGTGCCTGGCTGGCGATGCTGTGCCTAATGCCCCACCCCAGGGACAGGGCTGTCCCTCCTGGCTGCCAGGGCACTGCTGGCTCAAATTCAACTTTCTGTCAACCAGGACCCCCGTGTCCCTTTCCAACACTGCTGCTTTCCAGCATTTCATTTCCCAGTCTGTTCATACATCCAGGGTTGCCCCATCCCAGGTGCAGAATCCAGCACTTTCCCTTGTTGAACTTCATATGGCTGGTAATTTCCCAGCCCTCTAATTTGTCAAAGTCTCTCTGTAGGGCCTCCCTGCCTTGGAGGGAGTTCAGCAGCCCCTCCCAGTTTTGTATCATCTGCAAACTTGCTCAGTATCCCTTCCAGTCCTGTGTCAAAGTCATTTATGTCCAGAGCTGAGGTTTTCCTGGCACTTTTCCGTGTGTCAACAGGGATTTTAAACTCTGTTGCTTCATAGTCATTGTGGCCAAGACAGCCACCAATCTCCACTTCGCTCATGAGATCCACTCTGTTGATAAGCAGCAGATCAAGGAGGACATCCTTCTGAGTCGGCTCCTTTCAGACCTGCCCCATGAAGTTATCATCCAAGTTTTCAGGAATCTTCTGGCCTGAGTTGTACCAGCNCCTGGCACTTTTCCGTGTGTCAACAGGGATTTTAAACTCTGTTGCTTCATAGTCATTGTGGCCAAGACAGCCACCAATCTCCACTTCGCTCATGAGATCCACTCTGTTGATAAGCAGCAGATCAAGGAGGACATCCTTCTGAGTCGGCTCCTTTCAGACCTGCCCCATGAAGTTATCATCCAAGTTTTCAGGAATCTTCTGGCCTGAGTTGTACCAGCTATGTAATGCTCCCAGTTAGTTTCTAAGAACTCAAAGTCCCTACAAAGACAAAGGCAGTTGACTTGGAAGCATCCCTTAGTTCCTCAAAGAATAACTTGCCGGCATCATCGTCCTGCCTGGGAGGTCTATAGTGGACTACCACGATGACATCCACATTATTTGTTTGCCCCTTGATTCTTATCAGAGGCTCTCAACTGTGCCATTGCTAAGCGTGAGCTCCATACATTCTACCCCTTCCTTTACATACAGTGCTCCCCCTCGGCCTCTTCTGCCCTGCCTGTCCCTCCTGAGGAGCCTGTAACCATACAACAGGGCACTCCAGTCACAGCACTCATCTCACCAGGTTTCACTTATGCCAAAGATGTCAAATCTCTGGGACTAGACCAAGGCCTCAAGCTTCTCTTGAGTTTGTTCCTCATATTGTGGGCATTAGTGTAGAAACATTTCAGGTGTGGTACTTTGTAGCCAACACCTGGTGAAGCAGATTGCGAGATCTCATTAGTGCCCATTTCCTCCAGTTTTGGCTCACCATCCCATCGTTCATCACTGGAGAGCCTGGTGTTCCCCTTTCCCTCTTCCAAGCTATTTTAAAATGAGCCCCACTAGCTCCTGTGCTAGAGCTCCTTTTCCCCTCTGGGATAAGTCCATCCCATTAGATGTCAGTCAACCAGGTGTTAAGTAGATCCTTCCATGGTCAACAAAACCAAAATTTTTCTGCTGACACCAACCTGAGAGCCATGCATTGAGCTGACAGATCTGTCTATTCCTTATTGATATGATTCAGTGTTACTGGAAGAATCAACTGAAATCACTACCTGTGCTCCTGTTTCCTCTTCCAATTGTCCCAGTGCCTAGAAGTCTCTTGATTGCCCTCAGACTGACAGTCAGAACAACCAATAATGGATAGTAATTAGTGGGCCTTACGAGACTGGAGAGTTTTCCAGTAATATCCCTTATCAGAGCCACTGGGAGACAGCAGGCTTCCCTGCAACTTGGGTCTGGTCTTCATACTGGACCCTCCATTCCCCTTAGGAAGGAGTCTCCTATTACAACTACACTTCTTTTCCTGTTAACAGAGGAAGTCTTGTTGCTGGGTACAGGTAGGGTTGTTTTAGGAGGCCCCACTATCCCAAAAAGACCTTTGTCCACCTCATCAGTTGTCTAGCCTTCTAGTTCCAGAACCTCACACCTGCTGTAGAAGCTACCAGTCCTACTTGTCAAATTCTAAGAAGGAGGAGGAACCTTCTTCCTGGTACATGTGCTGACCTGCTTCCAGCCTTCACCTTTAACAGTCCCTTGGCTAACAGTCCTTTGACTGATTACCCTGCAGGGTTCTGAGTCCATCTGCTTCTCCACTACAGTGCAGGTTCGAGACTCTTGAGAGTCCCAAGACTGTGGCAGCTCTGAAAATAATTGGTCTCTCTCACTTGTTCGCTCGAGTATTATGTAGCCTGTTCACTTCTCCCTGTAGCTCCTTCACCTGGCAACAAAGCTCCTCCCGCACAGCACACCTTCTGCAAAAGAACTGTTTGTCTACCCCAGCCTTCTGAAGAGGCATCAGACACTCCTGGCAAGCTGTGACCTGGAGAGCTACATCTACCATCAGCAGGTCTGGCCGGCTGGAGGCCTCTGACATAACAAGAACAGACAAAAGCACGTTCAGGACACATTTCTGAGACAAAAGAATGAAAGAACACTAATGATACAATAATAGGCAGAATATTAAAATGAAAGTCTAAAAAGACAACATAAATAAAAAATATAAAAATATTCCATCATCCTTTCCTAAAATGTTTGAATGAAAAAGAAGCAAATCCACTGTGTAGATCTGACAACTCCATACATTTTCCAGTACACTGTAGTATCCAGGACAAATTTTGAAGTCACAAAAAAGCTGATTTCCCTGCCTTTATATTTCCGATATTCCAAATTTTAAATCAATCAAATATTCTGGTTTTAGATCATTAATTGATCTTAGCCACTAACCAGACAATGAAGTTTTACCAAAATCCTGGTATATTGAATCATAAACCAGCCACAACCATTCAGCAGTAAACATAGATAAGCTTAGTGTTTAAAACTGACTAATAACAACACATGATAGTCTTGGGTCAGATTTGAATATTTTTGCCATTAAAATACCTACATTTTTTCTGTCCAGGGAAGAAAGAAACTGCAATACATGAGGAAGCCTTTCTTCACCCAAAAGAATTCCAGAAAACCCCACAGCAAAAATCTCAAAAACACAGAGGCCACAAAACAGTGTTTCACTTTTTATTATGGAAAGGGCACCTAAGTGTTTTAACCAAGTGCTCCTCTGCTGTGTCCTGATTGACTCTGCAACTGAGAATGCAATTAGCTACTTGCATTAAGCAGTTAAAGCTCTCCATAAGTGATTTCTAGATGGATAGGGAACTCAGAGGCCTTGTTTTGTTTTCCAGAAATGTTACAACTGCAGTCAGCATCTCTTCAGTGTATCTGACCAATCTGTACAATCTTAACAGTAAGCTGGCACACAAAATATCTTTCATCTGATCCATAACGCTGTAGCAGCCATGGAAGACTCCTTTCCACTCATCTAGGTATTGTGTTTGGGTTTCACTACATCCACAAGCTTCTAAGCCTCCTCTAGCCTGGGAAAACTGTAGTATTGTCTTTTGTGATTTTGCTGGCACAATGACTAGGCATGGACCTTCCTGGTTCCCCCTCCACAACAGACTATTCAATTCCTGTAAGACAATGCCAGCCTTGTTCTCCAGCTGTCAGGAGCAGAAGCAAAGAGCATGAACCCCTGTAGTTTTGACCTCATCCTTTCCAGTACACACAGAAGTTGAAGGAAAAGATATACAGATTTTTCCATGTGTTCCAAAGTACCCTTTACTTTCCTAGCACACAAGGCTGCGGACAAAACAGTTCTTAAGTTTCCCCGTTACCCATGAGAATTGCTTGAGCTTCAAGCAGCACCCTTTGAGGACCGCAGGACTGTCCACACCTGCCTCTGTCCCCTCAGCAGCACAACAGTCAGCCACTGCCTGTGCTGTTCTTTTCAGCCACATTTCTTCTGCTTCGGCTGACTTTCAGCTAACCTGCTCCTGTACCTTGCATGAGTTTCATTTGTCTCAGTAAGCCTGCTACCCATTCATCCCTCTCAAGTCCAAGCCAGTGTCTCTGGCTCTACCATTTTAAAGACTCAGAGTTAACAGATGCCCTTTTTTCTACTCCTCTGAGCTCTCTTCCTATAGGCATGCTCTGAATGAAATGGGAATGATTTAACTCTTCTGTTGTACGTGTTTGTGTCCCTGACTAAATATACACGTGCACACCAGTGTGACAACCAAGCTCACACATGTCTGCAGACAGAATTAGCTACGCAGTACAAGCTACAGACTCAAATGGTGATCCACCCACATATCCAGAGGGTACTCATCCTGAATACCTAGTTATTTACGCTGAGTTTCTAAACTGCAAACAGCGAACTGCTTTCCATCACAAATATTCTTTGATGAACATGCTACAGATATTCTATATAGCCTTATCTTAACTGTATAATGACAAATAGCTAGGAAAACAGAGAGTTGGCAGAATAGGTAAAATGCTGCTGTTCCAACTAGATAGGATTTTATGCACCCAGGAAGTAGTGACTATGCAAGACACAAGGCAAATGAGAGGTCAGCATTACAGCAACTGAAATAGTAGCTGCTATTACCTTTAACTATCTAATAAAGGCCTATTCATCTCAAGGAAGGTAGATCTTATTGAATTCGTATTAAATCGAGTCGTCCTCTGACAATTTGAAAAAAGAATTTCTGGAAAAGTCATCTAATTATTCTGGTAGGAACTAAAAAGTATAAGTGTGACAGTGCTTTTCGTTTTCAAGAAATACTACTGAGAGAGAAAGCAGATTGTTGGAATTTAAGGACATAGAAGACTTTAAATGACAAAAAAAAAAGAAAAAAGAAAATTATTCAAGGTATTCAGATTTTTTTCTTAACAGTTCTTAAAAGATGGTGGGTATACAGTGAAAGGGGTTAAAAAAAAGGCTCAGAGAAAAAACACACTGCACACTTACAAAAATTGATATCACACAGCAGAACATGTTTTGAGAAAATTGTGTCATACATATACAAATCAAGGGGGTATTTTTCATCTGACTAGAACAAGGATAAAAAACCAGCATGATTTTCACATTCTAAATCTGCTTTCAGATACACCATTGAAAAACCACTTGCCAAAAAAAATCTGTAAGCAATAGCATGATAGCTCATTCTACTGCAATATTTTTTTTTCACCAGTGTGGTGAAAAATTACAGCTCTGACCTAAATTTTCATATGTTTATTGAGAGGATCGTTCACCACCATATAACAAACATTGTAACACCAGTATTTATGTTTTAACTAGTGCTTTTTGAGTCCCTTGCATCTGAGACCATAATCAAATTAGGTTGAGAAGTCCCCCAATTACCTTCCCACTTTATTATATTTACCTGTTTTCACCTGACTGTTTGCAGTGTCACCTGGAATGCATACTGTGGTCTCCTGAACACAAGCCTCAAGCCAGGGGAAACTTTGTTGGAAGTGATAGGTACATTAAAACCACTACCAGGCACTGATCTACCCCTCCAAGCACTCCCTAAAGCTCTACAGAGGGGTGTCCCTGCCACAACAGAGAATGTAACCATCTTTCTAGGGCTGGAGGTTAAGAAACAGTGAGTACAAGCACTGGTAGAAGAAGCTATGGGGATTGCAATGAATATTTAGTAATAGAGGTTAGTGGTGGGGAGAATTTCAGTATCAAAACATAAGCATGAAGGGGGGGAGGAAATAGTTAATTCTGGATTATAGTTACTACTGCATTTGGCCTAAAATAAAATAACTTTCTGTTCTTAATGTCATCTCGCTATTTTCATGCAATATGCAACACCTGTATCAACTCAAACTATGTTTTTCATTCTAATGCAGATGTAAAATTTTGCTTAAACATAGCAATAAAGGGCTGATATTTGCATACATTGGATTTAGTCATCCAAACTGAATTTAGTTGCTTGTCAATCAGAAATACCTACACATAAGAGTCAAAGTAAGTCAAAATAAAAAGTCATAAATAAATTATATGGTGGGTACAAACAGGAGACATACGATAACCATCAGTAAGCACTTATTTACTTTAAGATTTACAAACTAGTCTTAGATAAGAACATGGGAAAAGTTAAAACAATATTAATCTAGAAGAAGCTACATACAAAAATGAATTTTAATATGTTTTACCAAAATCACCAATGTCTTCTCAAATATGTATCTGTAAAGAGGTGAGTCTTACCTTTACAGCAAGTACACTTGGAACATGCAGAGCATCAACTCTTAGAGCAGAGAAGCCCTTGTAAAGCCCTGCTTTCCCTCTGCAGAGCCTGATATTGAACAGCATTTTCTGCTACACTCCAACTGATTGCAAACATCCTAACTGCACATGGATAGAGTGTTCGTAGGCATCCAGGAGTGAGACCACATGCATCAGGACTCTGGTGTTCTCCAGCAGCAAGTAAAAGAAAACAACAAAACTCCCACTTGCAACCATGAACATATTGCTGCTCTGACACCAAGTCCCTGTACAGATATTTGCAGGATTTGTGTGGCCAGTGTTAACTATCCCTTGAAAAGCACTCAGCTCAGGAGGCTCTACAAACCTGGAAGCTCAGAGAAGGTCGCCATCTCCTTAAACTCTTCCTGAGGAAAAGGGGACTTATTTTAATAAAAGTCAATGCATTGAAGAGTCAGCCAATTCCCATATAAAAATTATCTAAACATCAGTACAACGTGATATTTGATCCCCTTTCTTGTGAATTCTTAAAAGATTCTAAGAGCAGAAACTCCCTCAAACCAAGGCAGACAATCTATTCCTTGGTTTCAACCTAAAATAGATTGTATCTGGCGTAAACTAGGGGGAAGGATGACTAGTTCATTGCTTGGACTAATTTTATTCTTGTGAAATGACATTGCAGGAGGAATGCATCAAAATATCCAAATGAGAGAAACTGAAAAATTCGGAGTGTAGAAAATTCAGAGAAGTTAATGTAATTTTCTACATTTTGGAATGTATTTCATTCCATTTACTGACAATGTCAACAATTAGATTTCAGTTTAACCTTCAAAATACAACCTAGACCTGGAGTGGTTGACTAGCTCTTCTTTTGGAAGCACGCAGAAAAGTCTGTTTATAACTTGCAAGTGCACTTAGTGAGGAGGTAAGGTAAAAATAAGTCAACATCAACAATGGAAAAAACCCTATCTAATGAAGTTGCCTTAACCTGTTTAGTAAACTTCAGAGCTTTTGCCTGTTCCACAGTACCACGATTTCATAAGATACAAATCTACCAGCTGTGAACTTCACAGCCATTCAGTAGTACTCCTTTATGGATGATTATCTGATTCCATGCCTTTTCCAGCAATTTCAATGCCACAGTCACCACTGACGCTGATGCACGGCCTGGATACACGCCTGATGCTCCCCAGAGTAATATGAATCAGAACTGTCTCAGTCACGCTAGGTCCAGCATGTAACACAACCATCACCAGTAATCAAGCAGCAATGCAGCAGCTTTAAAAGCTGCCGCCCCTGGAAGCAAGAAGGCCTCCTGCCGTGATAACCATAAAATGCTCCCTTACGCATAAGATCTAGGTGTTGCCCAAAGCACACAGCAAGGCGTTGTGCCTGACTAGATTGTGATTGCCAGCCTTTCCGCTTCAGTATTGGTTGAGAGATTTTTGAGGGGGTGGAAAAGGTTAGAATACTTTTGAGAAGTTTTTGTTTACATCATTTGATTTCAAGGCAAAGGAGACCAACTATGTGGGATTTAGCAGTGTCACAATCAGGCAAATCGCACCATCAGCAGGATTCTATGGAGACCAAAACTGAAATAAGTAAAATACGTCAAATATGTCAAGCAACTCAGAAGATTAGGTTTCTCACCCTTAATGCAAGTCTACAACAAGAATATCTGAAATGACAAAAAATTTAATTATATTATGAAAAATAGGATTGATTTTTAAATGCAGTACAGCTCTTGAGTCTCTTTATATCAATGATTATTCACTACAGAGTTGAGGAGCAACTAATGTCCCTTCAAATTCTACAATAGGAGTCTTATTTTGTTGAGCTCTGAAATCAAGAATAGTGAATTACTAAAATCAGATGAGGTCGGCATTAGGAGCATTTTGCCAATAGAGCAATCTTGGTACACCACTGTGGCAAAGCACTAAGCATGTAATCAGCTATATCAGCAAAGATCAGCTTTAGACTCATACAGGAAAGTCATCACTTATTAGCAAAACAAGCAATATCAGTAAAAGAACAGTTTTGCAAGTAAAATAGTATATGCTATAGAGGTTTCTGCTGATGGATCTTTGTCCAAGTGGGATACTACATCACTTAGATACCTCCAATTGATCAAGCTATACCAAAATATACTATAGACTTGGCTTGTATTCTGCTCTTAATCTTAGCTCAGTATTTCCCTCTGTACCTACTGAATAACAAAACCCATTCAATCCAACCTGCCAAGTTAGCAAAATATGAATGCCCTTTTTAGTATAACATCCAGCTCAAAATGTAGAGCACAGCAGCATTCCTGAGGCAAAGAAAATATTGCTAGACAAAGCAATGGTACATGCTATACCAAAGCAAGTTACAACCAATCCATTGATCAGTACTGGTCACTGATTACACAGGTGACAGGCTGCCAAGTGTACAGCCCAGTGCAGAGAGCATCTGCAACCCTGTGATGCTTCCAGACAGCCCCAGGACTACCAGGCTGCCAAACTCATTGCACCCTGCAGTTTGACTGGTTACACAGAGGCTTTCACAGCTTGAAAATCTTTGGACTGCCTCCCTGTGCCTGGATCATCTATATGTTCATCACTGAGAATTACCAGTGGAGAGTACTCCCAGAAGTGGCAGATTTTCTACAGGGGAAAGGGGAGCTGTACAACAGCCCCTCTCTTCCAGCCATGTGAAGCAGGAGGTACAGTGGCTTACGTGAAAGGATGTGCAGAAGGGGACAGTGCATCCCCTCTCCTAACACTGCAATGACCTTAGAGGTAGCAAAGGTAATAACCATAATTAATGAAGTCCAGTGCAGTCAAAAGGCTCGCAGGACTACTGCCCCAGGCAGTAAATGAATCACTGGAATTTAGCAAGAGGGTGGAAAACTGTACAGGACACTTCTAGGCAAGAAGACAATTGATCAATGTATTGAAATTCAGCAGCCCAAAACCTGCACGAAGATGTGTATGGATCCTGGCTGTGAGTCAGCTGTGGAGGAAACACACTGCAGTGTCACAGCTAGCTATGGACAGCTACATGAAATTAATTCATTCAACTGCTGCTCCATTCCCCGCAGTCCATTTAGCTGACTTTTGTGCGGAGGTAGGGGAATTTCACCTTTTATATAGATGCAGCTGGAAAGACGACACGCAAATTATTCCCAGTACACAACACATACTCTGAGTAGTGCAGCCTGATTAAATGGTACATGATACAGCATCTTAAACTACTCTGCATCACAGTCTGCAGTCTCAAAGATGGCACAGACCCAACGTCGCTTATGAAACTGTAAGACAAAGTTCAATGCAACTATAACAGGCAAAGGTATCTCCTTTCACGGGTCCCCTGTTGCTCAGTGAGCAGAAACTTTGAAGTGTGACAGACTATATCTTGCCTTCTTGTTGGCCAAATTTTTTGTCCAGTATCCGTGAGAAATTTATTCCCTACATACCAGAAATTAAATGCAAATCTTAATTATGTAATTTTCAGTTCATGTGTTACAGTTGTTTTCTTGCTATTTGTTGTTTTGGGGTTGAGGGGTTTTTTTGGGTTAGTTTTTCAGAACAATAACACAATCACTTCAAGCCTAAAACAATTAAAAATTGTCACTTTCCCGTTGCACTCAGGTAGAATTATGCTTTATGCTTCATTGTCTTTTTCCTTAAAATTATTGAATTTTCTTGCTTTTCAAAAGTGTGTGTTCTATGTACGTGCATATACCTACATGTGTGAGTGTGAACACGGAACTTTTAAGACCACAAACACCTGACAAATATCTGTACAACAACAAAAATAAAATTTTACAGAATGCAAGTCTTGTTTTCTGTATATCAGTATGAGATGATGCAGACTTTGCTAAATATTCACATGTTTTACCTGGAGAGCTATTTGTCTTAAAGGGAAAGCAAATCAGTATTAAATACTTTAGACTGACTATAGGTATCACTATCATAATGGAACTTCAACATATTTATGGTAACAGTTTCTTTATAAATAAGTTCAAAGTTTAGCGATATGGCTGTATCTGAATGTGAAATGAGAGCTGTGCCACATTTGCATCATAAAACCCTATGGGCCAGGTAGAAGAGTTAATTTATTTCTAAATAACATAACTTAAGTCTTAAAATTAGGCAAGATTCAGCACTGTGCAGGGCCTCTAAGTAGCCAAAAAAGGAAAAATAATATTTAGAACATGATTTTGAATTTTCCTCCATTTTGGGAGGTGGAGGAAAAATGAGGAATTAAATGTTAACTGAAAGGTTCATTTTCAGTAAACTCTGAACATTTTTCAATAAAACCTTATGCTTGCTGACTTCATAATTTAATCTTCCAGTCATCTGAAACACACGTGTAGCTCTAAATAAAAGCACCATTTGGAAAAGAAATTTAAAATAATTCATTAAGGAAGAAAACTAATATGAAAGATTTTAGGGTTTCCAAACACCTCCTATTTACTCTTCTTTATAGATAAACACAGTCACTAAATTTGACAACCATTTGCAAATAATCTAGGGAAAAAAAAAAAGGGAATTCACTAGTAGCCATCACTAAAAATGCAGAAATTTTCAAAGGAGAATTGTCTCCGTATTTCAACAACATCACTATGCGAAACAAGCCTCACATTACTTGAAAGAAGGCTGCAGCCATCTCGTACTGCTGCAAGTAAAGAGTGTGCTCATGACTCACTGCCCCTGCCTGGTTGCAACTCATCAGTGCCGGCAGCCCTAATCTGCTCCCAGACATTATGACCAGCAGCTCTGATATATGGATTAGATCTACCCCAAGTACTCCGCGCAGAGAAAGAACTCCATGAGCCCTTTATTCCCTATGGAGTACCTGTGCGGGAAAATAAATCAGTGATATGAAAGAAAACATGAAATCCTTCCCAGTAAAATTTGCAGATGACACAAAAGATAATAAAATGGTAAATACTGGGGAGTTGTCAGTTCCACAGATTGCACGGCAGCCTGGGCTCACCTGAATAAGATGTGTTTTAACATAGCTGAGCACAAAGCTGTCTATCTCATAACTAAGAGCACACATTCCAAACAAAGACAACATAATAAGCTAGAAAGAGGCACATGGATGATGGTGGATAACCAAATTAATATTAGCCTACAGTGCAATACCCTGGCTATACTAGTGAAAAAGGTCCTTTGACGTACAAGGAAGTAAACAGGGAGTAGCAATAGGAAAGGATTATATAAATCACTACCGATGTTGAGACAGAGAATCTTTCTGTTTCAAACAGCATGTAACAACATGGTCCTAGTTTATATCTGTGATCCCTGAGCATTCCCACAGGAACAACTAATGGACTATACTAATATTCAAACTAGGAAGCCTTAATCAGCTACAAGAAGCATTCAAATTCTGGAAAACTTGCCTTGCTAAAAATGAGAAACCCGTGTCAAAGAAGAGGATAAATGATCGCTGGTTTACTGTCTACAGATATTTAAATGGAGGGGTGGGAGGAAATGAGGAGTATTGTGAATATTAAAGGAGATCTTTACAGCTTCTTAATGCTGGATTTTGCATGCTTCTGTTACATAAAATTAGAAAAATTCAGACAGAAAATAAGGTAACAATGCTTTAACTAATAGTAAGTACTGTTCATCTAAAGAGAAGCAGGATTTCCCTTCATCTGAAGTTTTTATAATCAGCATTTTCCTTCTAAAAAGAACCAGAAGTTGCAAGACTACATCAGTATCTTATATTGTTGTTTTAAAGCAGATGAAGACAAAGAGTTGGAACTCCATTATTCAAAATGCTCCAGGACAGCTTTGTTACCGCAACTCCTGCCACTTATGTGAGCTTTACATCAAGTATTTAGCTAGCTCCTTATATTTGTGGAATAATTATTTTCCCCCTTTCCCAAGCTGTAGAATGATCACTTAAGCTGTTAGTAAGCCAAATGAACTGCTCACTCCTTTCCCAAGTCATGTTTTGGATATACTTGGTATTAATGCTCCTGGTATTTGTGCAAAGCAGCAAGTTACTAAAAGAGCATGGGAAAAGTGAAACCTTGCTGAATACACAGAATAGCTCAGTCACAGATAATTTGAATTGGTCTTTCCATTTCTGAAACCAGTAATATGACTTGTGGAAAAAAAAAAAAAAACAACCCAAAACATTACAAAAACCACACCATAAAAAAACCTTCAAAAAACCCCATGAAACAAACAACACAAAAAGACCCCTTCATATCTGAAATGAGAAAGAAATGCAAGAGCAATTTCAGTACAATATCAAAAAACCTGTCTTAACAGGCAATTAGCAAACTGTGACTAATACCCTATTGAAAGGGTGTGGTTACAGGACCTGAAGACCCAGACAGTTTAACGAAGGTAATTTCCTAATCCATCAATTGACCAATACCAAATTCACTTCAGAATCTGACTCAGAATACTATTATAATTTGATACTGCAAAGCTTAAGTGAATCTTCAAAATTTGTATTGAACTACAGACTGAACAGCATTTTGTAAACCTAAATATGGTCCTTTACTTTTCAGTGGAAGAAAATTTTCAGGTAACATGTATGCATCACAACTACTTTCTAGTCAGGCTACATCCCATTAATCTCAAAGTAAAACTTTAAAGCCAGTGCAACATCTAACTGCATCATAATCAAAATATGACAAAATTTCTGTTACTAAAAAATTGTATTTTTTGAGTGCTATTCTCTCAAATGCTCCAATCAGCCAAGGATTAGATGTTCAACTTAATACTAGCCAGTGATCATTAATCATTTTAAAGTGCCACAGCTAATCTCATTCCTTACCCATAGAAAGCCCACTAATGTCTTACGTGTAAGGGAGACATTGGCTCACTTTTGAATGTGTTTTAAATTTGGTTAATGACTCCTTTTTTCTTCTTGCAAAAGAGCTCTAGCACCTCAGCACAGAGAGCCCACAGATACGCTCAATGCTACACAAAGGCAAGAGCAAGCATAGGCAGTGGTAACAGGGGTAAAGTTTTTCCAGGCAGCCTCACACTGAGGCTGTAAGGATCAGTTGACTTATGTTAAAAGCCTGTCACACATGAGTATAGCAGTGGCTCCACTGCCTTTTGCTGATAGGGAATGAATTGGGTTATAAGCTTTCAATATTTTCTGAGAGGTCAAATTTATGAAGAGGGGATACCAAGAATCTTCTTCAAATACACCTATTAAATTCACATTGTGAGAAGTAAAATCAAGCTGTGAATTGATGGAACATTGCTGCAAAGTGAAATCCACTGTGCAAGAAGATGCAGCCTCTCCTTCCTTTTTTACTAGAGCAGAGCAAATAGCAGCTTCTTCAGTTGTTCTCAAGTTAAACGCCTAAACATGAGATTCTGAAGCCCTTGTTGGAAAAAATACTCATGTACCCTACAGCATTAGCCTGAATGACAGTCCTGCTGTCTCACATGTTATATGTTTTTCCTGGAGCCAAAATAATTGTTTAAGACAATATTTTTTTTTTTTTGTATCTTGTCCTTAGCTATATAGCATCAGACGAGTTAGAATATATAAAAATGGCAATTTATGTGCAGCAGCACAACTAAGAAACAAGATGGAGAAAAATAGCAACTGCTCAGCCATCATCAGCTTTTCTATGCTGCTTAAATGTCTATACTGACCTGAACCACCAGGCCCAGCTGCCAAGGGGCCAACTGGGGGTTCTAACAGACTTTAACAAAGACACATCTCGCCACTGCAAACCTCTAGAGGAACCTCTAGCTCCTCTTCTGCAGGTTTTTTACAGCTTTGTCCACATTAAGGTGATGATGGGCACTGCAGACCACTTCAAGTACCCATCTTCCCAAGTTCTGCATCTGGTTGAATTCCCTTACTAGAATCCCCAGGAGAGCTATTTGGCCTGTTAAAAGGTTTATATTCTCATTTGTGTTGACTAGTATGGCCATTAGATTCCTCATGTACGCAAACCAATCCTGATTTTGTTATATCCATCTGATAACTATATAAATCTGAATTTAAGCCTTTAGAGGATGAGTGGAATACCTTCAGATTGCACACCCTTTCCTCATTTGTAGAAATATTTATGGGTTTGATTCAACATGGAGTCTGACAAGAGTTTACTTTGGTCTATCAAGTTTGGATGTTTTGAGCATTTACAGGCTCAGGATGAAAATGCATATGCAGCCAAGCTACACCTTCCAGGACAAGTTGCTCACCTTAGACTGAAATCACTGAGCCTTCTCTCTATGTTCATTTCACTAACCTGCTGAGAAATGAAAAGAGCTAATAAGATCTTAGCTGTATTTGTAGGAATTAAATGAACCAGGTGTTTTCCTTACGTATTTATTCCATGCTTTTGATTTTGGAAGAAATAGCTTACTGTAGAACTCTTCTCTGTTCTCTGTATTTCTGAAGAGAGACATGACCTTTAAGTCTCCTTAATATGGACAGGACAAAGTAAAGAAGAGATGATTCTTCCACCCTTGCTTGGGAGATAACACACAACAGCCACCCAGGTGATACCCTGAAGAGTCATTTTGTGAAGTGACTTCCAGGCTGAGAACAGAAAAAACCTAAGATATCCTCTGCCTGTACTCAACAGACTCCCTGCAGACAAGCAAAACCCCTCTTTTTTGACACGCCAGTATTTGTAATTTAGCAACAAATAAAACAAGAACATTGGCAAATAGCTCCGCTCCTCTTTATCTCTCTCTGAAGATCATCTACCCATGCTTTGTTAACTGTTTGACACTCCATAAAGGTGAGGAAGAGCACAAACCAGGGGTGTCTGAGCAAGCAGAAGAAAAATTTTTCAATCTGGGCAGAGGGAAAGACCTTGGCAGTTTGGTTATAGTGAAGTAGTTAGAACTGAACAAGATATATTTTTTTTTTGTTGTCAATTTTCTTTGACATCACAAAAGAAGAGCCTGGACATATCTTGCTACAGCTAGGGGAACTGGTAAAGAAAAGCGGAAATACTCAGGAGTTGATGGAAAGCTGTATTCCAGGCCAGTAACTGATAGGCCTCTGGTTTTACCTCCACAGCTTGAGACAAGTCCCTACCACTAGTGAACACAGAAATGACTTGTAATGATTTTGAAGCTTACTTTAGATCTTTTTAAAGAGCATATTTACATGTTTAGTGACCTAAAAAAACCCCATGAGCCCATGGCAACCAAAGTGGGGGACAACATAGGAGGAGAGCAATCTGTTGTTTTTTGCCACCAACTTTTGAAATTGTATGTTCCACTCCATTCCAAGAGAGGGATCCAGCAGCAGCTATGAGACTCAGTTGCAAGAATATCATAAAGGGTCTTGAGAAATACGTATAAAAATATTTACTATTTTGCCTATTTTATATATATTAGCTAACGTAACCATTAGTCCAGCTCCTCAAGAACTTGTGCTGCAAAAACCTTTCTGCAATTTTTTTTTCAATAGTACTAGAATGTATTTACTAATCCATCCTTTTAAGAACTTTTACAAACTTTTATTTCCAGTATTTATTAGCACTAAAATTTGCTTATAAATGTTACTTCTCCAAATGTTTTCTGAAAAGTATTTTTGGCATAGGTGGTCACAGTATGATCCTTTAAAATTTTTACAGAAAGGATCAGGATATCTCGATTTCAACTGCTAAGTAGCTTTACACAAAATACTTTTAGCAGGTACATGCTTAAGCATAAATCCAGAGTAGGCTCTCTGCATACTACTTCTTCTAATTTTAAAATGACTAGAGGGAAAAAAGTCAAGCTCTAAAATCTGTGATGCTCTGTTCTGTCCTGGTCTGTCTGGCCAGCCCTTAAAATTCCCTTAGCTTTCAGAATAAGCACTTTGCTGCTTTGTGCCTAGCCCAGAAGTTATCCTGCATGAGAAACGACTCATGCAGCCATTTCCGTTGACAGCCAGTGGCATTTTTAGATCCATTCTTCCTTTCCCAACCTAATCAGGGGAGAGACTGAGCATATGAGATGCACATGAACGTCTAGTACCAAATGTTCATATGTCTTGAAACACTAGAGTAAAAGCTTTAAAATTGGTACAAAAACAGCTTGATTTTTTTTTTGTCTTGATTAGTGAGCAGTTTTCAGTAACTTGTTGTTATATTTTTATATTACTATAGGAAAAAAGGACCAAAAACATCCATTGGGAAAAAGACAGAAAGAATGCCTCAGAGACCTTAAGCAGTGTGGAAAAAGTACCAAGAGAAAATTTCGCTAATCAAAAAGGACTCTATATCTTCTCGAGAAAGATCTAGCTGTTAGCTTCCCAAAATAATCCATGTTTTTTACAAGTGAGGTGAACTGGGCTATAATACTTCATCATTCACATTTCAGGAATGATAAAACATATCAAAATTGTTTCACAGCCAGTTTGATTTTTGGATTTTGCCTTTTTTTTTTTTTTGCCCCAAAAAGTTATTTTGCCAATGTTCATTTGCAATTGCAAAGGAATACCAATTATTTCATTTTGTGGGCAGCACAGCTAGCTGGTTTTAAGTATACTGGCTATAAATTCTCTCTAATAAAAGAAAAATGAAATCAAGATAACCAACTATATTGCAGCATTCAGAGTGAAGCCATCACCTTATTTAACACTCATGAAAAACTCTGCCAAGTTTTCTTATTTCCACAAAGTTTCAAAATCTTGAAGTTGTTCTAAAAACTGGTATAAATAGTGCACAACAAATCTGTTTCATATGTTTAAATAAATTAATATATTTTCTCTTATAAGTTCAGTAAGCATGAAGTAAAAGGACTGAAATTAAGTTCTGTGGTGACATTTAAAATCATATTAGATGTAGACTGCTTCAGTCACCCTGGACACTGCCATTAGTTAAGAGAGATAGAAGGGAAAAGCCACAAAAAATTCAAAAAGTCCAGGAAGTATTTGTGTCTATGTAAACCAGGAATAAATCATATCTCACACCAAAAGTAGCCATTCACCAAAAAAAAGCCAAGCAAGAGGTCAGATTTTCATTTTGGCTCACCAAGTTACACTGATGCTGTAATTATTTTGATAAATCTAGAATTCTCTTTTCCTCTCACTTCTGTAAACCAAAACGATAGTCTTCATTTACACCGAAGTAACAGCTTTTACTGATGTGGCTGTACCTATTACTAAGAGAAAAGATTCAGGAAACAAGCAGCAGGTTATAGAATCAAAAGGGGGAATGAGAGAATATGATCTAAAAAACTGTAATGAGCATGATTGCCCTTGCCAAAGAAACATTTTGTTTTAATGCAAAGTACAACTAATTTTTAGAATTTAAGGGATTATTGGAAAATGAAATGTTACACAGAAGATGATAATGGTAACGCTGGTATACAAAACAGGAATATACTTGGAGCATGAAAAGCAAACACTAAATGACAGAATGCAGTTTCAAAATCCAGTGAGATAACAGAGAATTCATAATGCATTTGCAATATATTAATACAAAATCATCTGCAACACACCTGTCAAATACATACTTTTCGATTCTATGTCGAAATAGATAATTAAATCCTTGTTGCAGTAAAATAGAAACTTCACTGCTTGCAAAACTAACAGAAGTCAGGCACTTTGCATTTGCCTGCCCAGAGCAATAGCATTTTTGTCAGAAGCACCAGTAATGATCTTGAGTTACACACAAAAGCAGGCTCTGTTAGGGCAACGGACAAAGGCAAATGACTGCAAAGAAAGAGGACTCAACTTCAATTTAACTGTCCTGTAAGGTACATACTAATTAGCTGCAAAGCTATGAAATCCTAGCTAGCATGTTAAGTCTGCTACATGACAGTATAATTTGACTTCTTAAAGGATTATGCAAATTACAACTCATCATTCCATTACATGACTGAAAAAAAGTGACAGCTAATTTATACATAACACACCTTTCAAATCCCTAAGATGTGAAGCACCTGTGCAATACATTTTGCCTAGATTTTCTAGCGTGTACACTCTTGTTTATTGCACTGTACAGAAGCATACCTAAGAGATTTAGTAAAGTCTTAAGGTCTTTTATTTGCTTTTTAGCTTTTAGAGCACAATCCCAAACAATTAAACAACATACTTCTGTCCCTGCTGTAGAGGTTTTGCACACAAGAAGTGTACGGTTTCAACACACGTGTAATTTCTGAATAGCAGGAGAGCACGAGCACTAAATGCACGAGCTAGAGGCAAGACTCACACAGATTTCAACATACTTCTGGTAGGTAGATTCACAGTAGATTCCGTCATATCGGTAGATTTTCCTACATTCTGATTGGTTGGGCAGAGGATGCTGGACAGTTATTCTGTAGAGGCATCAAAAACAGATAGACATGACTAGAGGATCTCTACAGGTAACTGTAATGCAGGACAAATCAGTATGTTGAAATTGATTTTTTAAATTTTATTTTTAAATTAAATGCCTTTCTGATCTCTTTAAATCAACTGCCTTGTGCACATAACACCCACAGTTTCCACTTTTCAAAATTTGCACTGAGAGTAAACTAAACTTCAATTCTCCACAAGAATGGTACTTTTTTCCCCGTCAAATAAAAGTGGAAGAGGTATGGAATTTTATAAATCAAGTTGATACTTCACACAGTTTGTATATATACAGTAGTGCTTATAAAATTGATTATTTATTGTTTACTGTTGCAATCCTTCCTCAGGCAGAACATTCATTTATGTCAGCTGGGAGTTTGTCCAGACAAAGACCAAATAACCCTCCAATTTAAAATGTCAACAGCGATTCTCACATTTGCACAGAATGAGGATGTTGTGGTATTATGAGGACTGTGATTGAAGGTGCTCAGCACCATCTGAATAATGCCATATGTTCTCGGATCGACTGAAAGAAAATGAAAGTGATTGGCAGCAATCAGGAGGTGCGCAGCATCTTGTAAAATCAGGCCCTAAAAGATTTGTCAATCATTCTCTTATTCATCCCTCCCCAGCTCCCTGTTAGCAGAAAATATAATTTGGCTATAAAAATGCAATGTTGTTTTAAAATATACTTGGGAATTGCACACAAAACAGTACCCACCAATTTTCTTTTTTTTTCCTCCCTCTTCTCTGGAATGAAAACACATTTTAGATGCTTTTGTATCTTCCATAAATTAATACTTTTTTCTCTTGTAATTCAATGGTATTTCACTGGAGTAAGGATAAATTATTTGAGAAATTTTACAGATTTTTCAAATGTAGAATTTTAGGCTCTGACTTTTTAAAAATAAATATTCTAGTGAGCAGAGAATTATTTCATGTTAACATTATTTTCATAGTATTAACATCTACATAGCTCTGAGCTAATCTTGGTTTTTAAAATTATTTGAACAGTAATTTGAGACTGCAGGTTTGAGAAAAAAATTAGTAGAATTCTCCAGCTACAAGCTCTACAAGCAAATGGAAATTTATCTACTGTGGAAACTGAGGACCTTCCTCAATAAGACTGCGCCTAGAGTGTTTCAAGTGCAAACAATTTCATGTCTTTACAGCCCTGGCCCCTTGCTCATTTAAAGTAGAAACCTGGTCTGAGCAGGCCTCAGCACCCTTTTCACCCTGTGGGACTCCACAGGCAGAAGAAAGGAGACAGCTCTGTGATGAAGGCAAGACCAAAGACCTCTGAATTCTGGGATATTCCTGCATTCACTAATTAAGACACTACCAGAGAGACTTCTTTATTGTGATACCTGGAGCCTTTAAGTTAGATGTCTAAGTACCATATACAACATACGAGGAAATTTAAGTGTCTTAAAATGGGATTTGAACCACAAGCACTATCTGCAGGGAACCACATCAGCTAGTACAAGGGATCTAGGAGAGTTTCGTTTATGTTGTGTGTGCTGGAGAGACACAAACTCTTCACTTTGGGTCACAGAAATACCTACGTCAAAGAAAATTCGAGCTTCAAAATCTTCAGTGCACCATCACACTGGCTGACAAAATGCTCAAATTTAACTCCCTGTGCCATTTTTTGTTTTGTGGGGGGTTTTTTTGTTTGTTTGTTTTTTGCTTTGTGATACAAGACTAGAAGAGATGCCTGTTTTTATGTGGCTTCAGCAAAGACACGGGAGAACAAGTCTCTCAATGCCTCTCAGCCAGCCGATACTCAAACATATATCTTCCACTGCCCCAAAGATTACTACAGACTCCCAAAACAAGGGACTTCAACTTCTCCTGCTAAAACAACAGCTATAGTAAAGGAAAAAAAAAAGAAATCAGGATTCATTGGATGAAACAAAGTAAGACAGTGAGAGCATGTTGGATTAGGAGTCATTCAAAAATGCATAAGCAATCCCTGCAAAAACTATCAGAATCCTTCCCAGATGAGTGCCCTCATCATAGGCCTTCAGAATTGTGCTCTTTCTTCTATAACCACTTCTTTGGCCAAATGAGTCTGGCATAGTAATACTGGTTATTGCTATTACTTGAGTAGTTAAACAAGTGCAGCAGAATACAGCTCACTCCAGAAAACCTTTATTCTGAAGTAGTTATAGTATTCTTCTGGGAAGTGGAAGATGTGGATTTGAACACCCTCATGATTAAATAGGTCCTAAATGAATACTCACTGCACCAAGCTCACGTAGAATACTTGTCAGCCAGCTTTTGTTTGGTTGGTTTATTTTTTGCTCTTTTTTCAGATGACAGAGAAATTGAAACACAGGAGGTTCCATTTGAACATCAGGAAACACTTTTTTACTGTAAGGATGACAGAGAACTGGAACAAAGAGGTTGTGGAGTCTCCACCATGGAGTGAGTCAGCATCCACCTGGAGATGATCCTAGGCAATCAGGTCCAGATAACTGTTTCTGCAGCCCAGAGGGGTTGGACAAGAGATCCTTCCTATCCTCAGCCATTCTGTGATTCAAGTCCAGATCAGAGATTTGGACTGTGAACCACAACCCTGCTTAACGTCTAGTCAGAATTAGGATGCAACTTTTTCGGAGAGTGGAAGGCATTGAGGGGGTGGGGGAGTGGGGGTTGCATTTTGTTTATAAATTAAGCAATATATAAGGCTCTATACACATCATAGCAGCTACTGTGGGTCATAGTCCAAGCCTCCCTTTGCACTGCATAGAGCTAGATTCCACTACAGGAGCCAAGATCCTAGGAACTTTTTTGGACCCAGCCAATTACCCAATGCTCTCTAAAGTTTTTTTTTTAATGAGTTATTTAACGCTCACCTATTCCCTCTCAGCTGAAACAGTAATAATAATAATAGGAAAAACAACAAACCATATCCCCAAACACCAAGCTAAATAAGACATCAATGTAAAACTTAAAATCCCACTGAATTTGTCAAGATTGCACAGCATCCAAGTTAGCACAGGACTATGGTGCTTAACCTGAAAAACCAAACAGGCCTGAGACACTTTGGAATACATTTCAAAGTGCACATCAGATTTCTAACTGCAACCTACACCAATGCTTTGGGGAGAAAAAAAAAAAAATTTCTTTCATTTTCTTGTATAATATTTGTCTCTTATTGTTACGGTTTATTTTAGCACAGTAAGTGTATTTCCATAAATGGACCTTTATGCTGAATAAAAACTATGGTTTTATTTCACGTATTTAAAATCTGCCGAACACCATCACACGCATTTGTCCTCTGCCCCAAGTATTTTAGCTATCATTTAATACATTTGCATTTACAATTAATGATCATCTGGCAACTATGAGTCTATGGGTCAGAAATTAAAACTTCCTCACAGAACAGCTTATTCAGCATTCCTTACTAAAACAAACTAACAAAAGAAAAAAAAACAACAAACCAACAACAAAGCCACAAAACATAAAAACAAGTTGCAAGAATTACTGGGTATGATCCAAAAAAAAGTTTACCAAGATAATC
>VZTF01000011.1:363941-437257 GCA_013397755.1 Cnemophilus loriae
ATTTAATTTCCAAACACTGAAATCGTTATCCCCATAAAATATTTGAAAATAAAACAGAAATTGCGCAAGATCTACCTTTCTTTTCCTTTTGTTCCTGTCTCCTAAGAATTCTGAGATAATTCTTGGCAGAGGTCAAGGTGTTACATTTAACCCTGTGGTTCTCACACACTGCTGATTTCTGCTTCTTTTCCACACCTCAACAGATCAAAATTATTTTTCAAGCTTGTAGTAGTAACATAGGCTTGGTGTTGGAAGGATTTTCTGTGTAGGAAAGCTCTTACATTCAAGGATTCAACTCCTAATTAGTAAAAATAGTGTGAATTAGAGCTTCCTCCCTCAGAACTAAGAAATCTATTCTGAACAACATATTGCCTCTATTTTACCCTGCAAATAGCACAGTAACATTGCTCCCAGAGCACAAGGGTTTTTTCATTGAAAATTTAGGAATGAAGAGTGTGAAGGCTTAGATTCAGACAGTCCTAGGCCTCCAAAACTGTTGGTCCCTGGGAAACATAATACTCAGATGTCAATCAAGCTACATGTGTCTGGTTCAAGGTTTCTAATTACTGTGACTTTTTAAACATTAAATTATTTCATTAGCATTTTCAATTTTGTGAGTATAAAATATACAGAATTTTATCACAAGAAAAGAAAAACAAATTACCACCTCCCACCTCATAGCCAAAACTTAAGTGATATCAGCCATCGAAGTAAAAGAGACTGCAGAAACTCAGATGTATTAAAATTTTCCAAATGAAAACTTGATCTGAACTCCAGATTTCAAAGATGATACAGAAGTGTCACAATATTCCCTAAAAATACAATCAGGTCAAGATTTAAGGAACACTAGTGTAGACCAGAAGAACAGACAATACCTCAGAGACACATCTGAAATGTATGATAGACTACCATCAATATAAACATTTGTTCTGGTAATAAGCGTCCTTTATGGTCCATGTGTACGCTCACCTGCTGCCTAAACCAGAGTCCTCTATGTATATCCCCAATCCTTACTGCACTGTCCAGTAGGATACCTGAACAGAAAATTAATAAAGCTTTGGATGACTTGCAAGTACAAGTCCCCACTCATCACAAAATTCAGGTTTAGCTTCTCCGCTATCCTACTCCTCTCTTCTCTGTCCTTATAATTGTAGGGAATGATGAGGAAAAAAACAAGACAAACCAGCCAATCGGTGCCTGGCTACAAGCATGGTTTTACCAGCAGAATTTCAGAGGTTTTTTGATCCTGGGCTGGCTTACAAACGGCTGACCTGTTGGAAATAAAGGGTACACCTTTCTCAAAGGGGAAAAAGGATCTTCGCCCAAGAGTTAACAGGGTTCATTGAATGAGCTTTAAGCTGGACTTGAAATTAAAAAGAGCTAAAACTAGGCTTACAAGAGATAAGCCAGGGGCCAGCAAACTGATGTTTGAGGGATGTGCTGACACAGTCCTTTGGTCTGTTATCTCAGTGAAGACCTTTGACATCATTTCCCCCAGCACTCCCCTGGAGAAAGTAGCTGCTCATGGCTTAGATGGGTGTCCTCTTCACTGGGTAAAACTTTGGCTGGATGGTCAAAGCCATGAAATGAGGTGAATGGAGCTAAATCCACCTGGTGACCAGTCACAAATGGTGTTCCCCAAGGCTCAGTATTAGGCCCAGTCCTGTTTAATACCTTTAATCAGATAGCAGATGACAGCAGTTTAGGCAGGAGCATCAATCTACTGGAGGACAGGAAGGCTTTTCAGACAGATCTGGACAGGTTGGCTCAATGAATCAAGGCCAATTGTAGGAGGTTCAACAAGGTGAAGGGCCAGGTCCTACACTCGGGTCACAACCACCCCAGGCAGTGCTACAGGCTAGCGGAAGAGTGGCTGGAAAGCTGATCAGCAGAAAAGGACCTGGAGGTGCTGCTTGACAGCAGCTGGACCTGAACCAGCGTGTGCCCAAGTGGCCAAGAAGGCCAATGGCATCCTGGCCTGTATCAGCAATAGCGTGGTCAGAAGGGCTACAGAAGTGATTTTCCCCCTGTTCTGGAAACTGGTGAGGCCACACAAGACATTGAGATCCTGGAGCATGTCCAGAGAAGGGCAACAGAGCTGGTGAAGGGTCTGAAGAACAAATCTGATGAGGAGCAGATGAGGGAGCTGGGGTTGTCTAGCCTGGAGAAAAGCCTCAGGAGAGACCTTATCACTCTCTACAACTGCCTGAAAAGAGGCTGTAGCAAGGTGGGGATCCGACTCTTCTCTCTAGTAACAAGCACAAGGACAATAGATTGAAAATTAGAAAGATTTGTTCACCAAGAAGGTGATCCAAGTACTGAAAGAGGCTGTCCAGGGGAACGGTGGAGTCATCAGCCATGAAGGTATTTAAGTGATGTGTAAATGTGACACTTAGTGACATGGGTTAGTGGTGAACTTGGCAGTATTAGGCCAGCAGTCACACTCGATGATCTTAAAGGTTTTTCCCAATATAAAAAAGTCAATGGGGAGGCTTCTTATAGTAAAATTGACAGTAATGTCATCCATTCAGAAGGACTTAAAGCATTTCTAGGGCATTGGACTATTAGATAAACTAACCTGTATATCCACAGCCTTTGTTTTCTTTTTTTTCCCCCCTCTCCAATGCACTAATATGATAAAGAAGCACAGACTCCAGCAATTATCCATATTGATTATGCTGCTTGAGTCTAATGTTCTGCTGCATTTTATAAGCACAAAGTATGAACAGTTTTGAAAAAATACCTGCCCTGAGGTTAAAATTGTTTCAGAAGTCCAGTCAGATAGTAGTTGGCTCACATCTACTTTAACATACATAGTTCTATCACTTCTTTTTTAACTTTTCTGAAATTTAATACTCTTTACATAGAGATCATCAGGGAGCTCTGCCTAGGGACAAGATACAAAAACCAGATAGTTATTCTTACATAGGAACCTGACTTCATATCGATTAAAAAGTAAGCAAGTGCTTTCAAGTTAAGCAGTTGAATAGTTTCATAAGTCTTGTCCTGGATCCTTTGCAGCTCAAAGCATCTGCAGTAGAGAAAGACTATGAGGTGAAGCCCAAGGTCAAAGAGCAGGTCAGTAGCAGACAGAAATGAAGTGAGGTCTTGAATTTCCAACCCTTGGTCCATCCCCTGCTGAAACAGTGAATGTTCTCAATACTTCAGCACATGTCAAATCCTTTCTGAATCTTTCTGTATTTTTGATTTAAAGAATGTAGAGTCCATTGAAATTCAGTAACTGATCATACAGCATAGGGACAGAGGTTGAGTCCATTTCTATATTCTTAAATTGTAAACTTTTACTTTATAGCCACTTGCATCTCCCATTATCAGCATAGTAAATAGGAGTATTCCGTGTATATCACTATTTTTTGTCATGCATTTCTCATTTTATTTCTCTCGATACTTACCCAACCTCTTTACATTAAACACAAGTAATTTTTGTTACTTCAGACTGACTATTTTTGCTGTATCCTTCTCTCAGTGATCAGAACTGAACACATTATTCGAGTGATGTTGTACCATTGATCTATATACCACAACATATTTGTTATAATGCCCACACTACAGTATCATTAGATGCATTTTCAATACAATTTTCTACCCCATCCCTCAACATTGCTTAACGTTTTGTTTGCTTTTATGTTTAGTGTTGCACGCTAAAGCAAAGATTTTCACTGAGCTGTCCTCAGTGACATCCAGGCATATTTCCTCTAGGTTATAGTTAATTTAGAAGCCAGCAATGTGTATGAGTAGCTCAAATTGTTTTTTTCCAATGTGTACTAGGTTTCATCTGTCAGCAATGAATCACTTGTCATTATGCTGCCTGTTAGCTCAGTGAGGTGCCTCAGAAGTCCCTCACAGTTTCTTCCAATCACTACAAACCTAAGCAGAAGTGAGCTTCTTGCATATCTTACTGTCTTTGTAAAATACTTATAACTGTATCAAATTCTCCTCAAAAAAACTTCATGGGGGACATATTCAGAAACTTTTAACAGTCAGAAAATAGCACACCATTTTTTCCTCATCCTGATTGATATTTTATAACAATTTTCTAATAAATTAGAAAAGTACTGTTTTTAAGCATAGAAGTAATTCTTGTTTCCTCAATACACTCAAGTTTTTAGTAATATTTTTTTTTTGCTTTCAAATACATTGTGAATGTTTTATTGTAAAATACTCCTTGGTTAGTTTTACTCATATTGTTACTGGGAAGCACTTTTTAAAGATATTTGAACACTTATTTTGCCATTGATTTGACAAAACAGAATTAGCAGCAGAACTAGAGCCACAGAGCTAAATGCAATCTTCAGTCCATAATCTAAGTGGTCTGAATACAGCTGTAGGTTTCATTCCCTGACATGTGAATGAGGAGAAAAAAACCAAACTGCTGATGCAATACACCACCATTCACAGGTTTAAATTCCCTATCCTCAGTGCCCCAGTATGTGGAGTATTTTTGCTGGTGGATTAATGTAGTTAATATTCATCCATTTCTGCTGGCAGGAACTCCTAGGACAGTATGATGCGTAAAGCTCTTATGCACAGCTCTGCGGAACACAGTGGCAAATAAATTTCTGGCTGTACATCAGTACTAAAGGTTTTCAAACCCCTCAGATAAGGGGATAGTCTATTTTGGCAGGTTTCTCTCTCAGAACTTCTTTTTCCCTTTTTAAAAAAAAAGAAGAAATCAATAATTTGTCTTTAAACCCTTTATATGATCTTCATGCTGTCATTTTGATGTTTCTGTTTCAGGAACAAAAAGTAAACAGGTAAAACTCATAAGTAATATCTTGACACATGTATTCTATTCATTATAACAATTAAATTTACAGAGATAGGGAATATGCTCCTGAGAATAAGCTTCCTGAAGTTTGACTTGGGCTGGAGCCAAAACATTTCAGGTTTAGTGCTCAGGAGTATTATTTAGAAGATAAATTGCTTGATATCAGATTTTGGAAAAGGTAGAATTAGCATCAAGTCTTGTTGCACAGCAATTCATTGGAGGGAATATACCCTGTATTACTTGCTCATATTCACAATAATAATTAAAAACCAAAACAAACCTCTGGCTAAGGGAATTTAGCTTTAATAAAATGTTTTGAAAGTGCTGCTAGGGAGTATTCCATTGAAGGAAAAGCAATAAATACTTTCCTCTTTATTTTTATGTTATCATAATATTGTGTGGCTTCAAAAAGATTTTGAGCGCTACACAGTCTTAAAAGTCTTTCACCATTAAAGCCAATTATTCCTATGAACAGGGGACCCCTTTATTCATCTTGAACTTCTGAGTGACAAAAACAGTTCTTGAACCACTGTGCAGCAGTTCCTCACAAAATGCACTCTTGCAGAAAGGATTACATACAACTAAAACTGTTTTTATGAAGAAACAACAGCAGCAACAAGGAAATACAAACTGCTTATTTTCTCTTTGCTTACTTGGAGACTAAGCTTTTGCAGATGTTGAACTTATGCCTGTAGCACTACGTGTGCAGAAATGTGCACACACCATTCACATACACATATCTGAACAGGAATTGACTTATAAGTAACAAAAATTCTTCCTCTTGTCTTGCAACTGCAGTTTTCATCGTGAGTATGTAAACGCTATTTTTATGCAACACTGTAAGCAACCATATCAGCTTGTGTTTGTTTGCAGATAAAAGAACATGTGTGTTACTCCTCAAAACTACACTACTGCACACACACCTATTCTTCAATATTGGGTTGAGCTGTATGTATTGCATTATGTCACTTCATTCACATTTAGAGTACAACACAAGACTTAAATTACTTTTAAAAACAAAAGCAGATCAGTCTAAAATTAATGAAAATAAGCCCGAAGTTGTACAGGAAACCACAGATGTCAGAGCAGTCAAAAAGGATGATGCTGATGTTAAAAAACATGGTGTCAGGAACTAGTACTCAAATATATGAACTCCTCATTGCCTACTGCTGACTTGGACCTATCCTGAAGGGCATCTTCCTTGAGATACGCCTCTTTGTGAACAAGGAGCAAAAACATAAGGCAATCTAAATGTATTAATGGAGAGAAAACAGCTGGTGGCACTGAAAGCCTCAGAGAAGAAGGCAGTATGAGTGCTTTTTTATTTTTTAAAAAGTGTTTCAACTTGCTTAGAAGGGAAAAAGAATTTAAAAAGCTTCTCGGCAGCACCACCTGTTTATTTTATTTTTGATTCCCACTTACCTGACTCTTATGAGGCCATTTCAGCATGTTTTAAGAGAATTCTTAAAGTGGCTCAGGTTTTTTTTTCTTTTTGTTGGTTATTTTTTTGTTTGTTTAGTTTTTTGTTGGTTTGTTTGGTTTTTTTAATACTACTACTGGACAGTGATACTGCATTAATAAGTATGTCTTGAGCCTCTACATTACCATGATGTGATTATATTTTGGAAATGTGGTGAGTTTTACACCACCCTTATGGTTCTTTCTATTATACAGACTCCATGATTATATACCTCTCTTTCCCCAGATTCTGACAATATAAGAAATCTAAGCTGGTAACAGCCGGAATGAATGCATGAAGGAAAAATAAAAGGATTAGATTATTTATATGGCTAAGTATTGTTAATACATATATAGGAGAGCAATATTCTCTTTTATTAATTTCATTGTAAACAGTCTCATAAATAAGTGAACTCCAGACTGTCCATTTATCATTACAGGGTTTAGCATTGCTTCATAAACCATATTGTGTTGCAAGTTGCTTTTTACTTCAATCATGATGGCAAAATTACTACAGTCACATTTTTTGGGAGGGAGAAGAATGGCAGAGGAATGCTCCATTAAGAGACATTCATTTTATAATAGAAATCCATAGATATCCTATTTGCCACCACAAAATTTTGGGAAAATGCATGCTTATCCAGCAGTTCATGCAGTTTCTTGATTACAAAGCCAGTAAAGGCTATTAAAGTAATCTAGCTAATAGCACAATAGACTTCTTGGTGCAAGCATAAATGCCCATTATAGCTTCAATTCGTCTTTGCTTTCAGTAATCCTCCAGTAAATCACACTCAAAAATAAATAATAAATCTTCAAAATCCTGATATTTCGCGAGTCACTATTAGTTAGCAATCAGGAATGGAGATTGCATTTTCCTTCTGTTTTGATTTTTTTATTTTTACGCCAAGCATTGGGTTTTGTTCAGTTTTGCAACAGCTTTAAAATATCTTGAATCAAGAACAGTCTCCTTACTTTAAATGTAGGCATTGGCTAGTATGTTTTTACCTTTGAAAATTCAAATATTAGTTAAAAAAAAAAAAAGCTATGTTCATCAGCGATAAAGGAAAATGTGTCGCCACTTAAAAATACTTGACCATTTGCCACATTTCTCCTCTTCAATAACAACAAACTTTATCAGATATATTTAGGAGCAGAACTCCTGTGTCTTCTCAGTGAGGAGTTATTCTGGCTGCAAACATACTGCACATGCTATTGAAAGTGTTTAATAATAGAAGACCATGCACTTTCATGTAATTCATAATTAGAAGATGACTACAACTGCATTATTTAAAATCAAGCCTTTGTTATCAGCACCAGTTTTAGACAGAAGCTGAGAATCATTTGTGAGCTGTGGCAGACCCAGACTGTTCAAAGCAATTGCTGTTCAGCATGAAAGCTGCAATGGAGGTCACAGAACAGGTCAGGAGGAAAGATAGTGTATCGATTTCACACCAGGAATAGAGGCGAAGCGAGGGCCCACTGTTGCTGCATGTGATGTATTTCACTTCAGTTTAAGGCACATTTCATTCCAATTCAAGAGGGGGTGGGGAGCAAAGGGTGAGCGGATTTCACACTGAATCATGATGAATTCTGGACTTGTGTATTCCAGTAAATATCTCCTTCCTGACATTAAGTATTTCTATAGCAGACTGGATACAATGGAAATTAGACTGCAATCAGATAGCAGAAGAGGACTCCTGGGGAAAAAAAAAAAACCAAAACAAAACCAAAACACAACCCCAAAGAAAACCTGCCACCAAAACCTACATAAGATTAGGTCTACTGCCTCCCAGATTAATATATACAAATGTTGTCTCAAACTCAGCAAACTGTTACAGATGAAGTCTACTAAAGAAACTGTACTTTGTTCCAATATTCATGCTGCTGAAGACAACTTTATACGATATTCTAATATTTTATTAAAACATCGTTAAGTCACATAAACCTAAGCCAAAAGGCTTCAAAAACTAAAGGACAGAAAGTCTGTTCACACATACCTCCCAGCTATGCACACACAAAGGCACGCTCACTGCAAAGAGAACGCAACCCCCGAAAAAATATTTTAAATGCATCAGTACAATAAGCATACTAAAAGGTGGTGGATAATTGTATTTTATTTTCTTTTTATTTCCATTTATATGATAATATAAATTGATATTCCAAATGACCCTGACTACTCCAGCAAAGGATATTAGCAACTATCCCTAACTGTTTTATAGAAGAGCATTGACGATTATTCATATTTCATTGCCTAGTAATAACGGCCGGCTTCTATCCCAACTTCTTTTTTTAATAAATAAATAAATCAACCATCAGTTCTAATGAGGAAAGCACTAATTGTAACTAGAGGGATATTTCTCGAGTTACTTGGATAACAGGCTGGCATTGTTCAATTTTTTTTTTCCAACACTGAGAAACTTAATTTCCAGTACTTTTGCCCAGCATGCTGTAAAATTGTCAGCTTCTAAACTGTTACGTTCACATACAGGGTAATGGGCAAATGTTAAGATTTTTATGGATAAAGTGGTCCCTCCCCTCTTCTGATCTTACTTTGCATAATTTGTTCTCTGAAAAACTGCTCCTCTTTTTAAATGCTGACTCTACTATTCTGCTTGTGACAATATTTTACAACTTTTCTAGATCTTTATACTGGCTCCATAACATCAGAAAAATAGCCAGACACTGACATATTTCAGAGCAAAAAAGGACTTTGAGACTGCACAGAGATTTCCTATTAAATTATTTATATTAGTTCACTTCCACGTCATTATTTCTTTTCAACTGTTCTAAGGCATCAATGTCAACTTCTTGAACCCTCTCATGAAAGCTTTGCTGTCATCAGGGTCTATTTCAGCATCCTTAATTCTGCATAAGGAATCAGTTACCCAGCAAGTTTCCAATCACAAAGGGCCAGATGCTCCTCTCTGCTACATGCTGGAGCTGGCCAGACGGGCCCCCTCACTAAGACTGAGGAGGGCAAAAGGTGGCTGTGTGGAGAGAGAGAGAGTGTGTGTGTGTCTGTGTGTACTACTGGCCTGCCACAAAACAGCTGAAGCTGCTGTGCATGAAAAGAGAAAAAAATTCAGACAGTGGAAATTGTTAACAAACAAGTGATGGCAGCAATCAGGTACTCCATGATCCACAAGGAAATATCATTAACTTGCACTGCAAAGTTCCATAAGAGTTACCACTTCTAAATCATTTGTCAGCTTTGATGATGCTGTGCTGTAGAAATGTATAGAAATCTTAGTGCTGTGCTATATAAATGTATAGAAGTGTTCCACAGGCTTGAGTGAGGCTTCAGTGGATTAGCACCTGCTGGCTACGGACAAAGTCAAAACCCACTAATGCTATTTGATCTACAGATTCCTGCTGACACCAGGCATCATGAGATTCTTCTTCCTCTGATATGTGGAGTATATTTAAACTGCCTGTGATGGCTCCTCTCAGGAACATCCAAAAGCATTGTGGTGCTGAGGATTGTTTCCTAAAGACCATGAACAGTAGAGTAGCTGCAGACAGTTTCATGAGCAAAGACCAAGAGGACAGGCATTTCTCTTCATGGTGCTGGTATCCAGAACTACTTCTTCCCATTAAGAGGGGACAATGCTAGCATTAAGAGCTCTTTATCTCACATCTGTTACTGGACTTCCAGATAGCACCAGCAGCCAAAATAGTAATTTTTTCATTTACAGTTGGACAGACAATTACTATTTTTTAATGGACAAGGATCTTTGCAAGAGAATAAATCAGTAAGACCACTGTAGACTAAGCTATTCTAACAAGCACTTTGAAAACAGCCTGCAAGCCACCCATATGGAACAGAACACAAAACCCAAGTAGTTACCCAAAACACTGTAATTCAAAATAGTCCACAGTGATCGCCAGGCAAAATTTCAACTCCAAGCCTAATCTGAAATTCAGTGCTCTCAGTGGCATAAGTCTCCCATTTTATACCCTCACATTCCCCCTGAACTTTAACATGGCAGTTTTACTTATCTAGGATACATCAGCTGACACACAGGGAAAAGCATACAGCTGTGGGACTTGCTTTCATTACAGTTCAAGTTAAGCCCAAGGCTTGCACATGCCACTGAAAGGCTTGTGCCATGCATTGCTGCTGACATTCTTTGTACAGGAAAGATGATGCAGCACTGCAATGGGGGGTTCCTCAGAACACAGCACTGTACCAGCTGCACCCACATACCCCATGGCTGGAGAAACACGTGGCAGGAGCACCAACTGTACCATCAGCTGGAATGGTTACTGTGGCTGTGGGCTGGGGAAGCTGTTGCATTCCTCCAAATTTCTAGATCCTGAATTTTTCAGTACTGGCACAATATTCCATCAGTCCCACAAAGTCCTCCATTACCTCATTAACTGAAGAGACCTGTGTTGTCAAAAAAAAAATTCACTAAAAATTCAAAGAAATTTGAAATCTGAGTATTTTCTTTTTCCTCTTCAAGAGTGTGAGGAACGCAAATGAGAAAGAAGAGAGAAAAGCAAAGGGGCTTGGGTTAAGTTCAATTAGCAGTAGAGCATACTCTGGAAAGGTGTGTGCATAAAATACAGGCCTCAGGGAATAACAGTGGTAAATAGACAAATTAAACTTCAAGAGTCTTTCTAACCTCTCATATACATAATTTTTTTTTAATATTTACTGAGTGTAAAAAGATCAGCCTTAGACACTTGCAATGAACATGATAAATGGTCATATTGCATGTGTGTTAATTAATACTAACCCCTCTCTGGATAATGGAAAAAAGTAATGCAAAAAAAAAATCCAAACAGACTCCAGAACAAAAAAAAACCTATAGCATTTATAGACACAATATACATGCTTTTAAGCAAAGTGAGCCTGGAAGGTGGGTGTGTTCCAAGTAAACTGCACCACTGTTTACTTTCTATATAGAAACAACAACCTGAAAAAATGATACTCAATCAAGTGCAAAGCATTAAATTGCATCTTCTACTTGTTAGATGCTTTTACCAAAACATTCAGCCACTTCAGCAACGTTCTCATCCAAAATACAATATTTGGAGTAAATGGTGTGAATAGAAACTTTCAGTTCTACACTAGACATTTTCACAGATTGACCTAAAACACAGTGAGCTTCTGCACAGTCGACTTAATCCCTAGCCAAGAAGTAAATGTGCTAGAAGCATCCTTTACAACACAGTATATTAATCCACACCATTTTTGCTTGTGTTTTGTGTGGTGTTTTGTTTTTTAAAAAAAGAATACCAACACCCAACATATCTCAGTTGTACAAAAATATGCCACCCAGTTCTTTTGAGAATGAAAGAATTCCCCTCAATGCCATAAACAACAAATATTTTTTTGGAAATGTCCATAAATAACTTTTTTCTACTAACCATTTGCCCAAGCAAAAAAATCCCTAAAGATAACACTTTGAAACCTCACAAGTATTACTCATTCAAAAGAATGGCAAAAATCAGTTTTGGGTCATTTAATTACCTTTTTCAGCTTTACTGTGGTGTGTTTTTTTCCCACTACCTAGCCATAAGATTGTTGAAAAGTCAGCACTGAACTAAACATACTAAAACCCACAAAAAAACCCCAGAGAAACCCCCACCCAAAACACCTCCCACCTTAGATTCACATGTAAGAAACTCAAGTCCTGAAAAAAATTCTGCAGCCTGACAGTTTGCACTTTCTGTGGAGGATTACTTAAGGACTACATGTAATAAACCACAATTGCACATTATCTTTCTCAGTTTATAAAGGGAGAATAACCAATATGGGTTCTTTCTGGTCTCTGATAACATTTTGTCCCCTGTATCTTAACAATAACTTATTTGCACTAAAAAACACAATAATGAATAAACTTCCGAGATTTCCACCAAGTACAAATAGCAAGACTTGGTTCAGAACCAATATCAGAATAACTGATCACAATGTTGCAATTGCTGTCTGCTTGCTTAATGATGATTAAAAATGAACTGGTATTCTGTTAGAGCAAAACACTCATGGACTTGATGTTTCAGAAAAAGCACTGCATGATAATGAATATTTTTAGTATTGTCATTTATTGAAAGCATAGAGGGTACTATTAGTCCTTCCAATTCTGAGGGAATGAACACTTTAATAATGTGTAATTCAAGGATGAGAAGGTTGAGAACAATGGTTTTGAACAGATATTTTAGGTCTTCTAGTTTTAGAAGACATTTAAAAACAAAATGGTTTTTCAGATCCCTTGGCAGAACGGGAGAAAAAAGCAAAGAAAAACCTGAAAGGCAAGCAATGTACTTTTTATGTAATATTAAAGAAAACAATGCTGTTTAAAAGAAAAAAGCAGCATGTCTTTCACATTTTATGTCCTAAGTAGGTTTAAGTACTGCCTATTACTTGTCAAGAATTCAATAGCAAATAGAAACTTTCCAGGTTGACGTGCTGGGGCAGACGAAGGTCATTCTTTAAAGCATTTTCTCCCTTGAGAGGAAAACCTGGAAGGATGCTGTTTGAGCAATTTATACCAGGCACAGCAAGTCATTAGATGTCTGCTGCAAGTCTGCCATGATCCCAATTCCACAGCCATATGTGGTTACCACGGTGGGAACCAGCTCCAAAAGCCAGTAAGTCAAAGGAGCTCAGAGGTGTGTATTTTCTTCTCAATGAGCTGAGCAGATATAGGCACTGTAAATCTTGCACAGAACAGCAAAGCAGCAGAAAAGGTACATTGGAGAGATGAACATCACACATCATCGCTCAAAAACTAAATTTTCAATTTTGGAGGGGGAGACATGATTGTGGAGGGGGAAAAAAAAAAAGGCAATTTGCAGGTAGGGAAACATTCTTTCTGGTTAGAGTTTTAATGAGAACTTTTCTCCTGATTCAGTTTGACTTCAAAACAAAAACTAAACTGTAAGGAATCCCAAAGCATCTGTGAGTAAATACTATACTCTTAATTTCAGAGTCAGACTTCTATTTTAAATAGCCAAAACAATACAATTCCTGAACTGTACTTTGTAAAGACAAACTCAGCATTTTTGGAAAACCCGGCCATCCAGGAGGAATACATGAGTTTACAAATAACTCCTTTTTCCCGGAGAAGGTTACAAAATGATGCAACAGATGTCTAGCTTTCAGTTATATAGCAAGCAATACATGATACAGATTTGCTTATACAGAACATGACCTTATTCCATTTATATGGGCAGAATTTCAAGTCTAATACAGACCTACATGTCTAAAGACAAACATAAATGAGTCTATTAAGTACATACTCCTGATATGCACACGACATGTAGCACTACCTAATGTTTGATTTTCACTGTAGATTTGAAATGACACAAAACCAAAGGCATTTCACCCAACAAGAACAGCATATGGACTATCCTGCTCCTCCTTCTCTCAGCGCTTTAACAATCCAAGCTGACACACATTCCTCTACTTGCTATCCCCAAGGACAGTCCTGTCTTGGATATCTCAGCCAAGGCAGACATTTCTCACTTTGTCATGGACTGCTTTACTGGCCTGTTCAGAGTCCTTCCTATGCCTCTAAGCCATACAAAAGGAGAGTTAATCCTCAAGTTTTTGACCAATTTTATCCTCCCCACACTTGTGGAATGGTTTTGTGTTTGTAGGTTCAGTGTGTCTGAAAAAGCTCAGGAACAGAACTGTGTGCATATATATTATTATTTTTAGCTCTCAAACTTCATTACAGAATCTCTACATTTATATACAAGTACAATATAAGTTACTTAATTTTTTATGGCCTCCTCAAAATACTTTCCTGTAACATCTGAATTTGTCCCTTTGGCTGAGGGAGCTATGGGAACAAATTTAATATACTCTGAGGACATCCTGCATTTCTTGTAAATTTGCATATCCCAACTCACTCATATTTCTAACATTGGGAAATTGATCAAATTAAAACTCTATGGAAAAAAAATCACTTTAAAAGACAAAATTAAGCCACCAGATTCACTAAGACAAGCAAAAGTAGAAAAACCAAGCAAAACCACCATCATTAGCTGCATCCTATCCAATTAGCTTCTGCAATAGCCTGTATTAGACAAGATATGTGCTACTGTACTTGAAAAGGGGTGGAAGACACGCTCAATATTGCTGTTCCTTAATTTTCTTGAGTATTATTTATTCAAACAACAAAGCATTTCTGTACTCTACATTTACTTATCTCTGCCATAAAATTAAAAAAATAGAATCCATATCATGCCTAGAAATCGGTTTCCATTTACATCAAACATCAGCTCTATATATAACTTTATATTCTTTTCTCAATAGGAAAGCGTGAATACATTTGTCCACATGAAGATTATCCAATTACCTCTCTAACATCAAAGGGCCTTAAAACAAGCTATATATGCAACCAGTTCAAACCTTAGGACACACACAAAGGAGAGAAAAGTACTGACAACAAGTGAGATTCTAACATACATATGAGCATTAAGGTACTGACATTAAATTCCTAACAGAAAACTGCCTTTTAAAAGCCACTGCATCTCTATAGCCAGATTCTTGTACTCTATGCGTGATCAGAGTCCCACTGAAATCAACATCAAAACACATATGCATTAAGTAAGGACCCACAACAGTCATCATTTTGTTAAAACATTCTATTTACACCACATTCCTAGCAATGCGTCATTCAGAGGTTCTTCAAAAAAACCTGAGAGCCCACCAGCACATAATGAACTTAACACAACTTCCTCAAAGGTCAGAGTATCTATTTCATTTGTCTCTTTTTCTCTAAGCACACCCATGGCCAGAAACAAAGGTCTCTGGCATATTTATTATGAGATGTCTACACATGTAGAAGCAGTATGCATGCATATGCACATATGCACCTTTAAAGCATTATTATAAGGCTTCCCCTCCAGTATTATTAGCAGCTGCTTGCATATATGCAACTTCTTGTCCAGAGTGACAGCTGTATTTTCGCCTGTTTTGACATTGAGTCTGATCTGGGTGAATAGCTCATATCCATTAAAGTGCTATTACAACACTGACTGACTGCCAAAATACTTCCTGATCAATTTTAAAAGCCAGCTAGCTGTCATCATCTAATCGCAACAGCAGAAAACAAATCTTTGGGGAATAAAACAAGATTTTAAAACATTTTTTAAAAGCAGGGTATTAAGTCTAAAACCTCCAAACTATTTAAATAAAAATCACAAGCTGCAGCAATATCTAGGCAAAAATCTCTGCGCTTTGAAAACCCATATACTTGTTAGTGACAAGCATTCTAACATAGTCTCTAAATCTACCATTTCAACAATCTCTGCAGTTTGAACTCTTGCCATTACATAACTTAATAAAGCAGCACTGAAAACAATCACCACAGAGTGTGATTGTACTCACCATTAAATATAGTTCTATAAAATTTAAGACTGAATTCAATCATCTTTGTGTCTTTGGTTGAATGACGGAAAACCAATGTGCAGGTTCACCTCCTTACTTCTGAATAGCTTTACTGTATGCATATTTTTAAGTTGCAGTACAAATATTATTTCAGACTTTCATTTATCAAGCACACTTGAAAGGCTATATAACTCAGAGACAGTTAAGACCACTTGAAGAGAAGGCACAGTTGGCACAAATTTGGCACAGCTTTCACAGAACCTGAGCAGTGCTGTATTTTTAATACAGCACATTAAAAAACATCAAAAATGGATTGTAAGAAATTACATGTTATATATGAAAGATGTCCAGTAAGACAAGCATGCAACGCCCACAGGCACACACAGTGACTACTCAATGTATAGATGTCTTTTGAATTTCTCCTTACTGCACTGTTTGCTCCCTAACTCTGTGTAGTGTGCTAATTTGATGTGGTCAGTCTGTTTTGATCAGTGAAACACAGAACACCAGCCACCTGAATGAAATATTGCTGCATCAAAATATATATGTATGAAACTAGCTCAAAGGAGTAGACCCACCATCTACCCCACAAACATCCACATCGGCTCAAAAATGAAACTGTGCACTTGTCATTAGAAAAACACCATGAATTAGAAGATCTTTGAAGAGCTTCTTCTGTAGCTCTATTTTGAAGCTGAAATATCAAACAACCGAAAAAAAAACCAACAACCAAAAACCAACAACCAAAAAAACCCCACTAAAACTACACTAGGTAAGACTGTCAACGTGCAGTTTTACACCAAAATAACTGAGTAACAAAGGGGTATGCTCTTTCAGTTCTAGTTCTCAGATAATTGAACTCTATGTTTATAAAGTTATAAAACCTAATTAGAAAGATAGTTGCATTACTGTCTGCCAAAAATAATGTCATTTGACACTTTACAGTATAACAATAATTAAGACATTTTGAAAGTGTTATTCTAGCCAGGGTGTTCATGACAAGAAACATCTCTCTACATAAAATGAGAAACTAGAGGATTAGAGATGGTTCTGCAAGCACAGGTACAATATATTTTATCAAAGAATGATAAAATAGACAATTCAGATGTGAAAATGCTGAAGGAGTTTGTGTGCAATACATATCATAAGAACTTACTGGTTTTGGCAGCATGTTAAAAAGTGCAAACTGCATATGAAGGAACATTGACAGTGACTCCTGGATCTAAGGGACAGCAAACATGTTTTCAGAGAAGCTACAGTGATGACATACAATTTAATGAAAGGAATCCCTCTACCTCAGGCTTTGGTTCAACCCCAACAAAGTAGACAGAATCTAAGTAAATAATTTCAAACTCATTAAAATAAAAATATAAATACAGAGACTTGTTCAGATGTACACTTATATTCAACCACATTTGTTTTGTATATTGTAAACATTTAGTTTTAAAACTAAGTTGTGCGTATGCCTTAGGTCAAGGAAGAGGAGATCCAACATGAAGTACTAACTAGCATTATGTCAGCTCCTCATGAATATGGCTATATTTTCATTTGTGGCTTAGACATTTAAGTAGAGAGAATCCTAATTTCCAAGTAGGTCCTCTAATTTTTTTGAGAATAGTAGTAACCTAAAGCTAGTTAATAACATTTTTATGACAAGTACCTAGAGCATTTATGTTAGTTTAGACAAACCAAACATATTAATGTATTACATGTTCTTAAAAGATCTATAACCAACTTACAAATTTTACATGGTTGACAGGTCTGGTTTTATTAATAAAATGCATTTGAAAGTTTAGCTTAGAAGGATAACGTTGATTAACTGTTGATAATTCTGGATAATAGCACTAGTGATAAGTAGCAGCTGCATTAATAACTACAGTGGGAAAGGACTACTGGGAATCTGCATGTTTGCAAAAGGATTCTGAACAGCTAATATGTACAGATTGCTACAAAATCCTGTGCATGAAAATATACATTGCCTTGTAACTTGGCATCAATAATGCTGCCTATTAAAAACATAATCAGTATGCTACTTCAGTAGTTTAAATGTTCTCAAGATCTTATTCTGTTTTTAATAGAATTCTTATAGTATCAAAATTATCATGTGTTTTCTGTCAATATGATTGTACGCTAAAAGGAAGAAATCAAAAACTGACAAAGAGGCTGAAGAAAACTGATCCCCTTGCATCAAATCAAGCAAAGCCACTTATCAGCCAGGATGGTCCAACTGAACAATAGAAGAGCTGAAACTCAGCATAAACTGGCTAAGTCAACTAGTTAGCATTTATCCATTTACTATTTGGGAAGGAAGGCGTGGAACACATCACAATGAACATCCCACTCCCAAACTGGCAGGTTCCCCAAAACAGACTGGCATGTTGCCACAATGTTTAATCTCAGCAGGAATACACAACAGGAGGAACACTACAAAAGACCAGAACAGGAAGGAGGGACAACAGGAGTCTACAACCCTGCTCTCTTCTGTGATACTTGCAGAGGAAAGAGCTCATCGTTTAAGAGACACCCACATGAGAGTGACTCTAAAAGAAAAGAAAAAAAAAGGCAATGAACCTTCCCTCCGCAAACACGAATTCACGTTCCAGTAGACAGGAATGAAGGGTGATATCTGACTCATGATGCCAAAAACTGTCATAATAGTATTTGATACAAGTATGATTTTACTATTAAACTAATTTTAGCAGTATTTTAAAGGATATGAGTCTCACATTTATGGCCATCTGCCAGAAGTGATTACAGTACTAAGAGTACAAAATAGTTATTGGAAAACCTATCTAAATGACTGGTTTAGCAATTCCATTGTTAGGAAAGCTTCTTGATGTAACACGCATCTTGCTCTCACAGGTATTGATTATGCACATATAACATTATATAATATAGCTAGCATTGTATTAATAATGACAGTAGAGAGGACTTCGCTTTATTTACACAGTGTTGCAGGAGAAGTTGCTTATTACATCAAAACCTCAAGCCAAAAGAACAGAGGAGAGAAATATATACAATTCTGCAACAGTTTGGCTAACGGTCGTTATAAATATCATGTCAAGCTTCATGCCAATTTTATTTTTTTCTTTAATAAAATGAGCTTGTCACACTGGTCATGAGGGAGATAGCTGAGTCTTGGACTGCAAGTAAATACACCAGCACTAAAACCTCTTCCAGATGTGCAGCTGCTTTCTGCAGCACAGAGATATTTCTTAGCCTTTAAGCAATATGAATATGAACTACTAACTGAATAGAGTAACTGTCAAATGATAATTTAACAGGCTGGGAAAAAAAGCCAGTGCAGAGTCAGGGGACTGAGCAGCATACCAGGGATCTTTCACCCTTTGACTTTGCAGTTTACAATCTGATTGTTCTGGAATGCTGACCTACACGTCAGCTTTATAGGATCTGTGCCTAGGGTTATCATCATGGAGATGCACAGCACAAAGACATGGCCTCCATTTCCTTCCTCAACATCCTTGTCTCTTACTCATAATCACATAGCATCTATCTCCTCAATATTATCCACTTCCAGGGCAGTTCTGTCCCCCCAGTTTGGAACAAAGGCCCACCTTTCCCTGCAGTGCTCTTCCCTTACTTATTTTCCTTCTGATTCAATCAACTCACAGGGCATTGCTTCAGCTAAAGGCAACACTGGGAAGACAGAGACACAGCATAGCTGATGGAGCATCCAGCTGCTATCACAAATTGATATCAGGAATCACAGTGGCACTACACAGTTTTAGTACTGTTTGGAACAATGTATTTTAAAATTAAGCTTTTATGGAAGTAGTAGTGACTACTGTAACTCACCCTTGTTATTACACATGAAAAAGTCTCCACCCATCACTGTTTTACTAACAACGACCATGTAAAAGTCTGACATACAACTGCACTTCACATTTATGGGTGTCATTCACAGGCAACTTGGCTTCTTTTTTTCTTGGGATGTTTTCTATAGTATATAAGAGAAACAAAGAAAAGTTGGATAGTAAGTAAAAAATTGACTTCAAATCTGGTTTTGTACTTCTGTACAGAACTTGGGATATTTCTTCTATTCTTCCAGTTCTTTTTTCAGCAAGAGAGAGAAATTGGCCATGACACCAAAATGGACATCATTCTGTGTTTGAATCCTCTCACTAAAAATGCCTTAACTTACCTATCACTCCAAATGCATATAACTGATCAGGTCTCACAGAGCATCATTCTAATATATTAGGAAAGAGGATATGATTGTAAATAGCCGGTAAACACTAACCTCCCCAGCAACAGAAGGCAGAAAAACATGTTCACTAGCAACCTGAAAAAGTACAGCTAATCAGCTAAAATACTATATATAAGGGGATACAGGGGTGGGTGGGTGTAGAGATCACCTAGCACTTCGTATTGGAAGAAAGATTCAGTTCCAGTTATGTCAGAGGCCATCTTTGAATTAAATAGTGATGCTAATATTGTGACTCAGCCATCAAAAAATTATTTTGATGCCCTAATATTTACATCTGAAGAGACCACCACAGGCAGATCTCGTTCCAAAACCTCCAGACTGGTTCCTGTCAATGATGGTCCATAGCTTTGACAGTGTCCAGACCAGAGCGGGTCTAGGGGCCACATTGGAGGCTGGCAGCCCAGCATCTCAGAGGTCCCTTGCACTGTCTGTCCTGTGGACTTATGGTCAAACCTGACACAGAACAGATGGAAGCAAACATGGAAGAAACAAAATGAGTTGGGGTTAGAATGCGCATATTTCCGTGACTTGATGTCTGTAGCTTAAAAGATAATAATTCTTCATTAAGCTGTGTTTTGTTAAAACTGACAACTGAGACTCAGATTTGTACCCAAAATTTTCTATACTGGACAGCTGTAAGGTATTGCTATGCAAACTACCAGTCACTTGATATACTGCTATGTGGCTTACCTCATGAATATTGTTAGATACTATAATTCAAAAGTAACATTCCAACAGTACTGTAATTATGGGAGCACCCCCAAGCGTGGGCTTGACATTTACCAAGAAAATTCAGTTGTTATGAATGCAAACTTATGAGAAAGGGGGATTACGACTCACTTTGCAACTTTTAGCACTGCTACCACATCTATTCCATGTATGTCTTTCCTATTAAGCTATATGTTACAAATACATTTGAAATTTGCAAGGGGTGCCATTCGGAGGGTCCTTGACAGGCTTGAGAGTTGGGCCAATACAAATCTCATCAAGTCCAGCAAAGCAAAGTGCAAAGTCCTACACCTGACTCACAGCAACCCCAGGCACACCTGAGCAGAGAAGTGATTGAGAGCAGCTTCGCAAAGGACTTGGGGTGATGGTTGACAAAAAATTCAAAAATGAGCTGGCAATGTGGACTTGCAGCCCAAAAAGCCACCCCCATCCTGGGCTGCATCCAAAGCAGCATGGCCAGCAGGGAGAGGGAGGGGATTCTGCCCCTCTGCTCTGCTCAGACCCCACCTAAAGTACTGGGTTCAGTTCTGGTGCCACCACCCTAAGGACACACTACTGCTGAAGCAAGCCCAGGTGAGGGCCATGAAGGGTGGTGAGACAGTGAAACAGGTTTTCCAGAGGTTGTAGATGACTCAACCCTGGCAGTGTTCAAAGCCAGGTTGGACAAGACCTTCAGCAACCTGGTCTAGCGGAAGGTGTCCCTGCACATGGCAGGGCAAGTTGGGACCAGATGATCTTCAATGTCCTGTATTGTTCATTCCAGTCCTTAACACTCTATGACTCTGTTCTATGACTAATGTTATTTAAAAAAAAAAAAAAAAAACCCACAAACGAAAAAAAAAATTTTATAAAGATCTCAGATTTGTTGGGTTTTTTCCCCCTGAAAAATAAAGTACAACTCGGCCCTTTTTTTTTGTGTACACAAATAAAAGTTGCATATTACCATGGAACAAAATAGGAAGGCAGTCTAGGCATTCTCTGTACTGAAGTCTTGAAAATCTTCCAGTTACTGAAATAAAGTGTAAGAATGAGCCAACATTTCTACATCTATATAGGTGGAGTTAACAATCCCCTTTTCTATCACCAGTCTAACCAGACTTTTTGTGCCTCATCTGTTCATATTCCTCATGCTGGCCACCCTGTCTTTACATCAGATATTTAATTTGCTCTCTGCTCTGAGCATTTAAGGTATTTGCATGGGTATTTCAGAAAGTCTATAAAGCAACATACATGGTAGTAGTTCTTGCCTCAACCTCACTAACAATCACCTGTGGGAAAAAAAAAAGATCAATACAGTTAATTCCTACTTCAACACCAAAAAAGAGTCAAAATGCCTCTGTGGACATCACCTGTCAGGTGAGGCAGGAGGTGTGTGTGGGGCAGGGGTGGTAAGACAGGTCACACAAACCAAATATGCACACCTCTTCACAAAGGCTGTCCTCTGCACGTTTCACATAACAAACACTTGGGATACCTTCGAGCATGTAACATGCAAAATAGTTTAACGTCACTTATAAAAGAATCTAGTAGTAAATTACTGCTGCATCTATTTCAGAGCTCCTTTTATTGAGCCAGGTGTGGGTGAGCTTGTTGTTTCAACATGCCAAAGTTATCAGCAGCGAGGATTACCAGGAGTATGGAGAGAGCATGGAGTGGGTGTTGACTCTTTAGAACAAGAACTGTTAACACTTCAAAAGCACATCATGAAGCAATGAGACCGCAAAAACTCCCTGCCCTCACAGCTCTCTGAACCTCAACACCTGAACTTAACAGCTTAGCAAAGCAAGCATAGATGACAAGAGGTGTTACACTCAAAACTAAGTAATCAAAACTGGGTGTAGAAATCCTTTGCAAACTACCCAAAATAATCTATTTTACAGTGTCCCTTTATCTACCTTGCCCTCTAATTTCTGAGTTAGAAATGGTTGAGTTCAAGTTAGAGTGCTTGTCAGCACAAAAGAAAAAAAATTTAAAAATCAGAGAAAGAAAACCTTCATACCAAGTCATCCCAGTCATTAAAGATGTATCATTGTTGTAAATAAAGTTCTGTATTTACAGCATTATAGTTTTGCAATAACCTATTTACTTAGAGAAAATTTTCTGTATTTTATACATAGAAGGGGACATTTTTTAATTTGTCTCCAAAATATTACAAGTTTTAGGATCTAACATTCACTGTTAGTAGAGATAAAAGCATAGTGAAGCTTAGCCTGTTGCCATCTATGATATGCAGATGAAGAATATTTGTAGTAGTAAATAAATAAAATTATGAATAAACTGTCAGTCCACTCATAAAGAAAAGAATACGTTAACTGTGCACTCATAGCTTCAGACCAGACTGTTTTCCATATCTTCTTTGTATCCTCTCAACTAATTCTTTAGCCCCAAAACATGTATCAGTTGCCTTTGAACAATCTTCTACAAAACTGAACTAGAAATGGAGCTAGACCAATGCTTACACAAGAAATGCAGCTTATTACATTTGTTGCACTCCAAATAAATATTGATTTCAATCTCAGAATGCTATGAAAGGGCTTGCATCAATTACACAGTACATCACAGTCATGATGCAAGTTACCTAATTCCAGTGATGCACACAGCAAAATCAATCATTCACATCCACACAGCTTGGTGAACCAGAGCCACCACTGCTTACCTTTATCTGAACTTTTAAATACTGCATTCATTTTGGAGTGGCATTATAAAGGAAAAGGTTTACAATGAAAAAAAAATCAGCTAATCTGCCAAAAAACCTGCAGTAATTATAATTACCTCTATTCATGTCATGTGTGTTTTAATACATACACAAATGAGTAAAAGAGCCCTTAATGACAACAACATTATGAGGGGAGGTTTCCCTTTTGCATTATCTATTTATTCAACACAAAATTATTAGGCTATTGTGATAAAGCAGCTAGAGTACAATGACTTTCCTTTAATCACTAATTAAAATGCTGATTGCCTGTTGAGTGAGACGTGCAGTTATGGTCAAACACCAAGTCCCATTGTGTGATAACAGCTTGGGCTGGCCTTACAACTGGGTGGGGTTGAATCACTGCTAAGTAAACAAACCCTCTATGGCTGAAAAACACAATCCCTTCAGCTCAATAAAATCCTTAAGTAACTTTTAATTTTACAGCCTTAGACAAGCTAATATTGCAGAGCACAAAAGTTCAGAGATAAAGAGACCTACCGGGTGCTGGTATAAACAAGCAATTACACAGATTGTAGAAGAGCAATACTGAGTCTGTATGAATTAATTTATTCTGTGTACAAGCTGAGGTGGAAATTAATTTCATGGGGCCAAATTCAAAGGACCACTGGGACATTATTGGCTTCCTCTATTCAACTTCTGAAGTATACTCAAATTGCACCTCTGCAGTCCCACTGATAGCACCCCAATGCCATTTAGCAGGGTTTCACAGATATAGTCAAGAGAACCCACACACTCATATTTCCCTTACATACTTGATTTATTGCAAAATAAATTAAGTAAAATACGACCCATTTATCTACAGTCATGTATTCCATGTAACCATTTTAAATGGCAGTAAAGAAAAAAGAAGTCTCTAAAAAGCCACTGTTCACATTGGAGGATGGGAGAAAAATCAGCAACACTGAACTTGTAATTTACAAAAAAAAAGAATTCTTTTTCAAGAGAGCATAAATACTTTCTAGTTAAAACCAAAATAATGTAAAAGCTGATTCTAGTATTATGAGCTTAATTTCATGAGCTACCATTGCACATCCCCAAGCAGCAGTGCAGAATTTGGCATTTTCCAGAATAAAGGGGAAACCCTCACTTTCTTCTAAATATGGCTTGTTGATATTCTAAGAAATCAATTTAATCCATAAAGTTAACACGGCATAGAAGAAACAAACACATCATTTTTCAGAAGTAAATTCATTCCTTTAAAAGGCCATTGGCTACTAATTTTAAACACCTCCATCACATAAATAAGAACAAATTTGCTTTCTTCCAGTTCAACAGGTTTATTCTCTTAACAGAACAAATAATAATGAGCTGTTTAATGGACTAACCTTTATCACATTTCAAATAACCACATAAATTTCAATGTATTTTGGCTGTGTTTGTTAAAATACACTGTAAAAGAAACTATCTGGGCATATTTTTGTTATAGTTGTATGTGTATACTCACATATTACACATAACTTGAAGTTACTACTGCAGAAACCTCAAATTAATTGTTTCTCACAATTACTTTTATGTGCACAAAGCCACAAGGACGAAGAATTATTTTTATTCTATAGCTGCAAATATTCTCTTCCCCTTTTTCCTAGTCTCTTTTCCACCAGTTGCCCTTTTTATATATAGATATGCACAATCAGTTCAAGTGCCTCACAAGAATAACAGTATTTAAACAAAAAAAGTAAAACCCTGACCACATCACAACTCTTCATTTGCTGTTGCATTTCTCCACCTTACTTTTAAGAAAATCCATTTCACCTCTCTACTAGTAAAAACAGCATCTCTCACACTTTTAATATTTTTACTGTTTTTCTCTCATTTGTCTGTAGAAGACAAAACTAAAATAATTCCTTTATGCTTCTGTAAAAATGCAAACTGTAGAAACATATTTACTTTGGGGTTTTTTTCCTTCCCTTTTGCTTGAATGCATCTGAAACCAAAATGGTTTTTTTGTCTATATGCAGCTGCTATTTATATAATAAATCATCTCACACAGGAAACAAAAGTCCATGTTCAGTGTTTGGAAGGCACATGAAAGAGGCACAGGTGCACAGGCATCTCTCCTTCCCTACTGCTGCTGTACAGAGAGGTCAGTGAACATGCCACATCTTGCAGAGTGTCAGCACCACATATACGGAAGTGAATGTGTCAGACTGTTTCCCACACCCTCGGACTGTTATTACCAATTGCAACCAGTGGCATGCTTCACTTCACTTTTTCATGTTCAAATAAATACAACTACAGCTCTTCTTTCACACTATTGCATTGCAAGACTAGTGTCAGGAAACTACAGCTGATGTAACAGCCAGGATCCAGCCGACAGTGAGTAAAATCCATCCAAGCCAATACTTCGGCTCTCACTGCCTCTGCTGAGCCACACTGCCTGCCTCAGTGGGTACTCTATGTAATTAAAGTTATAAAAGGACAATTTCAAAAACTGCTGTATGGAAAGCCATCCAAATATTGTTGTTTCTACCAAAAGTTTATAAATAAGTTCTGTTTCTAGATTTCTGTAGACCATTTGGCGATCTCGCCAGTGTGGAAGGCACTGCTATAGTAAAGGTAACATGAAAATTTTGGAAATAAGGCAAATTCTGATGACAGCTATTGGTAGAAGTACTTAAGAATGATGGACAAAACAGCTTAGGCTCTAATCTTCCATGAAGACATACATCATTCTCTGAATCCCTGCCTATGTTTTTCAGCCTTTGCAGAAGGAGTTTGAGGTGATATCCAAGTGTGAGACTAGAATCTAGAGGCATGAGATCTAAGGGGTTTTACTTCATAAGCCTTCAACAGAATTATAAAATTATATAATTTGGTTTCATTCTCAAGCCCTCCTCTAAGCTTACAGCTCAAATTCTTTTACCCTTTCCATTTAACACATTCAAATAACTTCCATAGGTATCAGTTTCCCAACCACTGAACAAATACAGATTGAATGCAGTGACCCATCTTTCTAGACAGCACTGCTGCAGCTTTCATTTGATCACTATTACTCAGCTGTCATCAAAAAGATCTCTTACTGCCTGTAATACTCGGGTGGCTTGGCAAATATAAAAGTTGATTTTTAATATTGATTATTGAACACTTCACTTATTAAGAAACACATCTTTCTTATTTAAATGAGATCAGACTTGACTTTATATACCAACAGCTTTAAACCTCAGCGGTTTAAACCTGAACTGGCAAAGATATCTATCCACACTTTTAGAAACTTGCTGCCTTTACCACCTATGACCTCCATCTAGCTTTCACATATGCAGGCATACAAATAACTACAGTTTAGGCAAATACACACGGATTCTCCATTGATATACAGAAACATTATGCTGTAGTTTCAAAGGACCATATAAGATGATTATTCATGTATGGAAAACTAGTATCCATTTAACTGGAAACAAGAAAGAACAATGAGAAACACTAGAATGAACACATGCATCATTGGAAAATCTTGCTAAAAGCTGAGTGTATTAAGCCATAGAACAGCCTGACTGGTAGGTGGCAGAAACCCACTAGCTTTTGACAATTACAACAGAACAAAGCAGACTGGAAAACACACTTTGGAGATTCACTGTATATAAGCAGAAAGATTGGATGATCCAACCTGTCATTTGAATTCCGTGATTCATTAGTCCTGAGCTTTATTTAATCTCTTCCAAAGCCTCACACAGTAGTAAACCAGAGAACCAATTCATATCTAACAGAAAACATTTTTTAATTCAGTCCCAAAGATCTTTATGAATATTCACTTTCTCAAATCCATTTGAGAAATCAGATCAAAATCTGATTCTGTTTGTATTTACTCTAAATAATCTGAGCACAACATTTCATAAAACAAATGTTATATCCAAATAAGAACATACCAGAAGACATGTATGTTATAACAAAACAGAAAAGAGCAGAAAACCCCTCAGATGCAACAGCAGCCTTTAGGACTTTATCCCAATCATAGAAAATAAGGGAAACAAATAGAAGGATTCTCTAGCATCATATCCTAGGACATGTTGAGCCATAATTTCAAGAGAAGTCATACAGACTCCTGCTTTGTGGAATAAAAAACCCAAAAAAAACCCAACCAAGCCCAAAACAAACAAAATCCAAAAAACAAACAAAAATAAACCACCAAAAAAACCCCCACCACACACATGAAAGCCCAAACTCACAGGAAAACACACCCTTGTAAATACACACACAGTTTACACTCACATGCCACACTACATACATAAAGAGAATGTGATTATTGTATCAGTGTTGTAATGCTAATATGAAGATTGCATAGTTGTCAAGTATTACAAACAGAATTAGCATTTATGAGTAGGTTACATGTCAGTACATAACTTAATTCTTACTTTATTAGCTGTTGAAAAGTATAGATATGCACACCAGTATATTTTCTTTTTAAGAAAGGAATGTTTTTAATCAATAAAATGAGCCAATTTGAGATGGTACTTATTACACGGACCGGAAAGCATTTTTAAAGCAGTTCAAGAAGCTGTTGCCATTACTTGTACCCAAAAGTGATTTTGTTTGACCTTTCAGTGTTCGAACACACTTTTATGAGACTGAGAAAAAGATATTGTGGTTTTCTTCCATTTCCTTGTCCTAGCTCCAGGCTGTCACATTTAAAGATTTTTATACCTGGTTATATGGTTATATAATGGTTATATCCCTATCATTAGGATTTCCCTGATTTAAAAAAAAAAAAAAAAAAAACTCAAATACTTTCACTTTTTACTTTTAGAAGGAATTATTCAAGATTCCTGTTTCACAACTCGAAATTATGATCCCAACCTTTGGTTTTGTATTAACATGCCACACTTAGCCTCAAGGCCAGCTTGTTACCAACTGCCAGGACCCCAAGTTACTTTTTCTCCTAGATCATCTTTTCACCAAGTATTTACAATCTTAGTATTGTTTAGCTCTTTCCTTTAGTGAACTGTATATATTTTATTTTCCCAGTTTATCAATATAATTTTGAATTCTATCCCTGTGCTTTAAAATGCATACACATCTTCCCTTCTGCAAGTAGCTCTAGGTTAACAATTACAAGCCAAACAAGAATTTCCTATTTCTTCATCCAAAACATCAGTGAAGACAAATGTTACCAGGCCTTGAAGACACACCATGAGCTCCCTCTGCATTGAGACTACGCCCATAATGCTTAGTTTAGGACATCAGTTTAGTACTTATGTTAGAATGCTAGGCTTTCCATCCATTTTTTCTCAATCATCATCCTAACCCCCTCATGGTAATTTCATCTTCATCATGTTTATCATAGAACAGCTGAAGAAAATGTCAAAACTAAGATATTTACTAAAAGCTAGAATTTTACTAAAATCTGTGTCACATTTTGTTTCTCTGCTAACTATAAGGCGTGTTTATTCTTTTACTGTAGGTAGCCTTGTTGACACTATGTTTGCTGAAGAAGTCATGTTGACTTTTTCCAGATGTTTATGACCAATGTGTATTTTTCCAGTAACTGAAGCTTGCTGACTGGTCTGTTATTGCTTAGGTCAACAAGGTTTAAAGTATGGCTGAGGAAATAGTATTCATAGACACCTTCTTCAGGAAGCCAATTAAATGTCTAAATGAGAATTTCCAATAAGGAAAGACACTGCTAGAGGAGCCCCCTGCCTCTACTAGGAGCCTTGAGTTATCTTAAGTCACTATTTGAGACCTGGAGTCCTAACTTAGGCATCTGACTCATGTGCTTAACTTTAGCTAAGCTCTACACCTCGTAGTTTGCTAGGAATCTTACCAGTTCTCCAAGAGTTTTCACAGATGATATTGTCAGCTGTGTAAGTTGCCTGGTGAATTCTCAATTACTCTTGGATAAATATAATTCGTTGTTTAAACAAACAAAAGAAAAAAAAAAATCGCCAAACTGCAACCCTATTTAGCTAGGTATTTTTCATTCCTTTATTTTTTATACAAAAACCCAAGTTTCTCAAACTTTGACACAGGTATCAATAGTAAGAAATCTCATGTCTATTAACACTGCTAGTGAAAATTAAGCAGCAAGACGTTAAAAAATCATTCTAAGAATGCCAAGGCATGTATTGGTCTCTTACCTAGTCACTGAGCAATGTACAGGCCATTTTCTCATTCTTCCTTTCTTAGTGCTTCATTTCATAATTGAATTCCTCTTTGTGCCCAAGCCTCTCCAATTTTCATTTCCATTTTTCCATACCATTCTTTTATGATCATCCATAATAATTTGACCCAGTTTCAGCTTCTGACAACATCCCTCAAGTTTTAGGTCACTAAAGAGCTCATGTTTAGTTAAACCCGCCTTGTGTTAAACTTTATTTCTTTGCACTAGAAAAGCTAATGTTCAGACATTTTGAATGTTTCGCTAAAGAACTGTCCACTGCCTTCATATCAAGCCACTTGCTTCCTACAGAAAGCTACCTACCAATTTTCCAAGTTTAATGAAGTGCACTTTCTTGAACCCTACCATCTTTAATCATAGGATGCATTACATCTGCACACTGCACAAATTGTCAAACTATCCGACAGCCAGAAAGGTAAAAGGAAAATTAATCAGAAAACTGAAAACCAGCCAAATAGTAGCCATGGAAATTCTAGAGACTGGCAAGTAAGGCCAAGCAGTTGGAAGCATAGAATCCTAGAACTGCCAAGGTTGAACAAGACCTTTAAGAGGAGTGACTTGAAAGTTACATAAGAAATAGTGACAATATAAAAAAGATACAAAAGTATTAGAAATCCTCCAAAGGAAAGCTACAAAGATGGTAAAGAGCCTAGAGGGGAAGCCATACAAAGAGTGGCTGAGGGCACTTGGGCTGTTCAGGCTGGGGAAGAGGAGACTGAGGAGACACCTCACTGCCGTTACAACTTCCTTGTGAAGGGAAGAGCAGGGGCAGGCACTGATCTCTTCCCTGTGGTGACCAGTGACAGGATCCAAGGGAATGGCCTGAAGCTGTGTCAGGAGAGGGTTAGGTTGGATATTAGCAAAAGGTTCTTCACCCAGAGGGTGGTTGGGCACTGGAACTCTCCCCAGGGCAGTGGACACAGCACCAAGCCTGACAGAGTTCAAGAAGTGTTTAGACAATGACCTCAAGCACATGGTGCAATTCTTGGGAATGGTGCTGTGCAGGGCCTAGAGCTGATGGGTCTCTTCCAACTTAGGGTTTTTATAATTCTCTGAAAGGCTATACATAGCAGACAGCCCCAACACTTTGGTCCTGGATTGCAGTAGTGGATTTTTGGACCTGTCAATTACATTACTTTATGCAAATTAAGTTAATTTGACCCTTAGAAAGGTTCTCTTTCCTTGTGCCAAGCATAAGTACCTACCATTAGTGTCAGTGAAAGTTATATGCCCTTGTTGAGAAGGGATTAAGCAGTTTACAAATGTTTACTTGGACAGAAGGCAGAAGAGGAACAAATAAGGCAGAATCCTTGGAAAGATAACATATTTGGGAAAGCGCTCAGAATAGCTTATCCTTATCCATAGTGTGCTGCTTAACTTGCAGTCATTTCATTTTCTTATATTTCTGGTCTCAAGCTGCAGAAACATTGAAAATGTTCACTTTTGTGGTTTATCATCTTCACTTCTATCATATTCAGATGTTTTAATGTGTTTTCTTTGGGTTTTTTTAACCAGTGCTCTGGCAAACTTATTTCCTGACAAAACTGTGTAAAGAACAGGAAATTGCTTTGCCTACTGCAGAGTTTGTAATCACTAGCATTTGGAATACCCAATTTTAAAAGTTGTGCCTATTCAGTCAGAGAATAAAATGGATCATGAACCCAATTGAAAGAGCTTCTATTTCATATCCCAACTAGTCTCCTAAGTAGCACCCCTAAATCAGTAAGAATTAAATTTACTTAAATTTTGATTGAAACTTTTGAGTAGGTAATATGTTTGGGAAAATGTTTACAAATAATTGGTTATGAGAAAATCTGTTGTGAATTAGTATATTTTATTTATTGCCCATTAGCTTGTTCATAATAATGCATCGCATTCCATGTCAATTGCACACTAGATCAAATGAGCACATCACTGTGCAAACTTTTGAAATGCCTAAAATAAAAGTTGGGCAAAACTTTCCATTTACTAATGCTCTAAATGTTAAATTATAAGACCAGTCAGTTTTAACAGCATAGTATGAACAAGACAGGCAGAGAAATATAGCAAAGCCTCATAGGATATATTGCAAATAACAAACTAAATGCCTCCCACAGCTGTGGTTGTACCAGTAGTCCAGGGTGCAACAGATTTTTTTGCATCATGTTTATCAGTGGGAAGCCAGCCAGATCTGCTTACAAGTGGATGGAAGGCAGAGCTACGCCCTACCACTGGCCCCGTCCCTACATCTCTGTGTTTTAATTTAGTTTCAACTTAGAGCAAGTTCTACATCTGGCACCTCCCTTCCCTGTGCCAGAGGCTTCAGCAGAGCCCCACATCAGAACCCCGCATATTATTGTGCTGTATTTAAGTAATTTTTAAAATATTTTTCAGTATAAGAAAGAAACTAAACACATATTTTATCTTTAATAGCATTTCATTTGTAACTAAATATTAACATCTTGAAAGCTCAAAAGCATTAATATTTCCCAATTTACTGAGATGTTTGCTTTTCCAATAACTTTGGCTAGTTTCCTTTATGCAAAACTCATTATGGAAAGAAAGAGCAAGTCTTTTCTGTAAAATGGAACATCCTGTCCTTAATGCTCGCATACTGTTAAGGTGTGTAAAGCTAGTCAGGCTGCCTGTTCATATTAGAAATCAAGTATTTGAAGATGCATACTTCTTTAAGGGAAGAAACACTAAGTTGGTGCAACATTTTTACATGCCAGAAGGAAGTAAATCTTTTAAATGTTTGTTACATCGCAAATGCCACTCTGGACTACAAAGAGAAAAAAAACCATAGATTTCTGGTAACCAGATTAAAGGCCAAGGCCATAGCTTTATTGAAATACAGTAACTCACACTACAGAGTTATCTGACAGCCAATAGTCCTTGCAGCAGTAAATAATGAGAGCTCAAGGCAAAACATCACATACACTGGACCCCAAAGAAACGCAGTCCAGCCCTAATGTCAAACTATTCAGTCTATCAATACTGATGAAACTTGAACTCTTTTGTTTTGAGGTACGAAAGATGTAATAATACCTGTATATGGCAATTAAACTTTACTTTGCAGTGACTCTTCCTCTCCTGTCTTCTTACTGCACACATCAAAAAAAACTTGGTGAAAATCAGCTTTAACAAAAATTAAGACGTGACAACCAGAAAAATCAAAAGTATTAGACTGTTCACCACCAAATCCATTCAGAGCACTGAATTCCTAGCAACTTTTCTAAGGTATTCAAGAACCTCTGTCATATTAGATAAGGTATAAATTACTTATTATTCAATTTAATTAACACAAAAAAAAGCATGCACAATTTGTCATTGAAACCACCAGAAATTTGTGCGTGTACTAATATATCTTGCTGAAAAAAAATAACTTTGCTGCTTGCTAATTTCTTACCTAATACACCTGCATATCTCGAGCGAGCTTCACAAAATTACTTTAGTAATATTATATGAGGTCAACATTACACTCCTGTACTTCAAGGGTTATAGATCCCTTTCAATGTAAATCAAGAAAAGAACTCATTCCTCATATCAAGTTGTTCCATTCCAAGCTCAATATTTAAAACCAAGTCCGTCAGTGCTGTTTGTCTCCTGCCCAAGAGCATCCCTCTGGAAAGAAAGACACCACTTGTAGCCTTTTTTCAAAAACATACCCCTTATTATAAAATTTTTACTAGTTTTGTAACTAATAAGACTAAGAATTAATAAGAAGAACAAACAAAATATAAAAAAGAAATATAATAATTTGAAGTGTTATGTCCTCAGGCAAAAGTGCTGGGAAGAGCTGATCTTGCCTGTAATTCATATTAGCTTGAACAAGATATTTAAAAATGTTGTATATATAGTGGGTTTTATTTGTCCACATACAGATGAACCAAGCAATATTTCAGTTCAAACATAAAATAGGATGGGCAAACTTTGATCTTTAAGGTCCCTTCTAACCCAAGCCATTCTATGATTCTATGAACTTGAAATCCGCAAATAGGAAGAACAGACAGTAAACCCTCCTCAAAATCTGCAGGTATAGGATTCACTGCAACTTGTACATACTCTGATTTTACAGGGATCTTCTCACAACCTCATGACTTACAGGCTCCTACTACACACTGTTGTCTGCTAAAATACATAAGCAAATAAAAGGCTCATCATTCTCAGTCACACATAGGTAATAGACCAATAACTCTTTTTCTTACCTGTAAAAGAATGACCTGTGTTAATATACACGCATTGTTCTCAGTCACACAAAACTTGCATCGCTCCTGCTCTTTTTCAAGAAGATCTACAATCTACTGCAATGTTATTAGCATCTGAGAAACAAATTACTCAGCTGTAACAGCAGCTCCAGCTTCGGATTTGTGCACGCACTTGAGTACCCATGCTTTTCCCTCCTGGTGGCCCTCCAACTCTTAGCACGTACATAGTACATCGTTTTTTGTCACTGTAAGCTGGAGGCACTGCTCTCACTTGCAGACCTCATTTAAACTCTGTAGCATGTCTACAGACTATTTCACAAGCTGCTGCTACTCGCTTCTTCAGGCTAGCTGCTACAGGGTCATAAAGGTCACTAAAGCCAGATTGGTCACTAGGATCAATTTTCCCTTCACAAAGATGCATGCAAGAAAAAGAAGTGGTGAGAAACCCAGGGCAGGTATGCCATCCCCACAGTCTTTGCATCAGCAGAACCTGCAAGGTGGTAGGAGTCAATTCCCACACAGATGGGGATCGCTGTTTTTGGCTAAGAAACCATGCCTTTAAAAGAAACAGCACACTGGAAACGAAAAATTCCTGCTTCAGTATTTTGCTGTTCCTGGTAAGGGGAACAACCTTTCAATCTTTTTGCAACTGCTATGAGGCTTAAACAGAGGAAATCCTACTTGGATTTCTTTTAAACCAGAATAACCTGCCAAAATATTCAAGGGAAAGAGCTCATGATAGTGTTATATTCTTTTCCAAAAGCCTAATTTAGACAACTACCAGTAGATCCCTTCACAGACACAGCGAAATCTTAAACTCTCTCTATTTGACTGTGCTAGCCTAAGGCATTAAGTTCAATCCACCATGTCGCACCTCAGTAACTCGACACAGACTAGGAAATTCTTACAGTCAGCTTCCCCAAGGGATTTGTTAAGTTTCACATACATTTAGTTGTGCAGTCGGCCTGTTCAAATTGATAAACTTGTTGCTCAGTGCTTGCAGATTTTGTCACTAGGAAAAATAAGTACTGGAGTGGGGGAAGTGAGGCTACTATGTTTCAGTAATAACTTTTAAAAAAAATAATAATTACATATGCATTACTACTCCTATCTCTTCTTGAGAGACATTTATTTTGCAGAAGAGACAGGCAGATACTCTGGTGATGGGCACATTGAAAATGCCACAGATAGGCAAGATGAATGCCATTAACATGTGAAAAATGAATAGAGCAGACAGACACAAAAATACTATTCAATCGTATCAAATATAAAGAAATAATTCACCACATGAATATCCTGTATATCTGAACAATACACAAATATAATATGCAGGTTATTGATAAAGACTTCAGTCTGGAAAAGCACTTAAACATTCTTACTGTTTAGTAAGTGAGCAGTGCATTGGAATCAATGAAATTATTCTCTGGATTAGCGTTAAAGCATATGTCTTAATATTTTTTTTTTGGTTGAAGGCTATATGACCCACATGTAACTATTAGATGACTTTAATAATGTTATAACATGCCATACTGATGTTTATTGTATTACTGACTAAAACTAACTTCCCTACCATCCAACTGATGCTTATGGGTATAAAAATTACTAGCCTATGCTATAAACATCATGAAGCAAACCAGTTCAACCCAGTATCTGCAATGGCTTTTGTCAGCATTGGCAGAAGACAAATGAAGCAGAAAAGCAGAAGGAAAGACAGGCTGAAGAAATAAGAAGCATGAGGAGCCTCCTTTCCAGAACAGTAACTGTATGGACCCACAGCAAGCACAAAGCCTGTGGTGCTGGCCAAAATAAAACCAGGCACGGTCACAGAATCAAACCAAAGGAAGATATGATGTGTCTTTTCATCAGTCTTCAGAACACACAAATTAAAACTCTCTGTATCCTGCAGAGCTCCTCAATTACTTGTCATTACTATTGTGTGAGACAGAAAGCATTTAGTCCTCAGTGTGTAGCACAGATAGCACACCAGACTTCTCTTTCAGCTATAGAGTCATGTATTTTGATGACAACCCAAAAAGAAGCAATTGCTTTCTCTATCTTTCCTCAGATGCCTTTGTTATAAAATACAAAAAGCCTTATTATCAATCCTTGCACCTAAACTGCACAAGGATTTCCAACGATGAGATTAATTTACAAAGTTGATGCATTGCAATACCAATGACAGAATCACCTAAACGAGCATCTTAGCTTCATAGTTCTGCAGGGATTGGTGGTCTGCAGTTTGTGTGATATTCTTAACAGTTATAGGCTTACAAACACTATGTGACTGTCCTTGTGACTTGTTGAAGCTGAAGATTTCCAATTTTAGAAATGGGAATCACTGTCTTCAACGAAATCCAAAGTGACAGCATAGCCTTTTTTCTAATACGTTAAAAAGATCAAGTTTATTTTGCAGTATGTAAACTGAGTTTGTTTAACAGATAAAATAATGCCAACAGAAATACACATTTTCAAAAAGAGGATAAAGATCACTTGCGTTTTAAAGACTTAATAAAGCTAAAAGGAAAATATAGACATATATATCAGAGGCCATTCAAGACACAGATCCTATAAGGTCAAGTGTTTGAAAAATATGACTTAATCTTATTTTCAGGGGCAGTTATAGTACCTGGGCCAATAAACAAAATTGCATAAGTACAGGCCTAGAATCAGGCCTATTCTAGAAAACAACTCCCCAAACAACAAATAAAAAAAACCCAAACAGACAAACAAAACCACACCAAAACAAACCAGCAACCAAACTCCAAAATACTGCACTTCCAGTTTGGGGTCTGTGTTTCCTGCTTTTTCTAACTCACATGCAAGGTGTCTTAGTAAGCAGACCTTACAGAAGCTTTCATTCTGATTACCCGCACTGCACCTGACTTGTGAAGAAACAGGAGTTCATCTTCAGCTGACTCAGTGATTAGACCTTCACAAGCAATGAATAGCTAAATTTAGGGCAGCTACACCTTTCTTCACACTTGAACATAACGATTGTCAGCTTGTGAACGAGAATCTATACTAAAGGGAAATTTCCTCTTGCCAAAGCACAAAAGAGCCAAACAACAGCCCATCTGCAGTAAACTGTCTTTAGTAACTACACTACTGTATGTAATGCAACAAAGGTTTTATACCTACTCAATTACATACTTATTTTTAATTTGGAAAAAGTAATAAAAACCCACCTTTCCCCCCCCCCTCCAGCTTGCTGTATTTTCAAGATGCAAACCTATAGTACAGTCATAAGTTACTAATAAACAAACTTCTGAACATCTTGTAATTACTTACTTGTCCTAATTTAACATTAAAGGACTGCCTTTATTCTGCCTAGAAGAATGAACAGATTGATAACAGCTTTGCAACCTGACATGAAACTTTCCTCAGAAACACGTATAAAATGTCATTTGCATAGAAATTTTATTTATTTCTTTTTTCTATGGACACAATGTCCAGCTTGTCTTTCAAATACTAGGACTGGCATATCAACTAATCTGAATGACAGTGATAGCTTAGTTAAACATACAGTACGCTTAGGAGATTAAAAGGATCTTCTTCAAAAAAAACTTAGTTATTTATGCAGCCCGTTTCAAAGAGAATTCTCCTAAGGTGGATATGAGCCACCTTTCTCAGGCAGAATAAAGCTTCCCACCAAAATGCATGCACTGATTGAACAACTATATAAAATGTACTTCACACACTTGGAAGATAAACTGTGGGAGCTCTCATTTAGAGAGGTACAGTACCTAGTTAATCTACTCAGTTGAGCTAGCTATAATTCTCATCTCAAGCCACTTGTAGTTTATTGCTAAACTGAAGGTTTCTGTACTGCCCTAAAAAGAAGTAGTTGATTTTCCTGTTTGAGAATATCACAGTTTTCAGACAACAGTCTGTTTGCTATCTTTAGTCACAGTCAATTCTTCAGCAATTCTTCAGCTCTTTCAGAATGAGGCAAGCATGAACCAGAAAAATATCACCTAAAATACTTATAAAGATCTACGATCAAGTTCAAGCCTTGATAAACAGGATTTTGAGTAAACGTAAATTTTGTTTTATCATCATCAAATCCTCAGTCATTGGCAGCCAATGAAAAACATATTAATTAGTCACTATAGAAATAAAATAATTCCTACTGTATAAAACCCTACTATAGTCCTACTATTCTTGTCACTAGTCACAGGGCTTCCTTTTACGAAGCTTTCATAAGTAATTGAACTTCTCACACCATAAGTACAGTACAGTATCTTGGAGTATTTACTTACAAAACTGGGCCTTCAAAACAGAAAATTCCCCCTCTTAAACATAGTTTTTATCAAATATCCCAAATTCTTAGCTTTCCAATAGGTGTAATTGGATTTTTTAGTATAATCTAACTCCTAAAGGCCAAAATATAGCTTTCTCAAGAATCATAATCACCAGAAAACAAAACAGACAGTAAAGTCTCACCCCTCCTAATTTATTCAACACTCTTTACTCCATACACTTTGACTCTAATATCAAATTTAAATTTTCTGCATGTGCTATATTCAGTAGCAGATGATTTCTGAGAAAGAAATCACAGTATAACAAGACAAAGACCACCACTGTGCTTTTCGTGAATTTAGATAGTCATACTGATGCTACTACCTCTAATGCTTGCAGTATCAATGTTAAGCAGTAAGGTAAAATTCCACCAAGGAGGAAGCAGAGAGAAATAAAGCAAAGTGATATACCTACACTTATTTGGAACAAGTTGTAGCAGACTGAAGAGTGGAAGCCAGGAACACTAAACACCCTACTCCTGCAAACACTTTTTAGATCAACCATCTCTCTAGAAACATCCCTTAAATAGCTCATAGTCAGCTCCGGGAGCCAACAATTTAGAGCCAAACTCACATGTAGAGTCCATCTGCTTTACAACATGTGCTCCATATACAATGGCCCTAATAATGACTTAATTGGGTAATCTTGCTCTGACCAGTTACCAGCTGATCCTACTGAACCACACACCTAACCTAGCCCTTGTATGCTGTTGTCTTCTCTACTGCTTGTGGCATAAGAAAAATAGGCACAGGCTTAGCCACTTCCTTTGCCACACTGATATATGATGTACTTTCTGACCCCTGCAGCTGTTTCAAATCTGACTAAAATTAGACCAGACAGCAAATTCTTCAGTGAACTACAGGGTTACTCAACCAGCAGAGCTGCAAGAGAGCAAAAGGAAACCGAAGCCATTTCTATGCACTGACTCCATCCTCCACACGATTGAGATATAACCATAAATTATGTTTACAGTTAAGCCATGAATTGATGCTGACCTCTTCCTGTACTTTGCTTTTGTCCACCTGTAAAATGGGAATAATAGCAGTGGACTATCTCCATCAGGACAATAAAAAAGGGTTTATTACCATTCGTAGCACCACACTACAGTTCAGGTAGCATAGTGATACATATATAAGGATACAAGTAAACATAGAAACAAACCTACACAGCCTTAAGTGGTTTGAAATCTCCAGATGTTCCTTCTAAAATTTTGAAGACAAACTAGGAAAATACAGTCATGAAATAACAGAATAAAAGTAGGTGTCATGCAGGAATTTCCAATTTTTTTAACTTTTTTTTGAGTGTGCAGAACAGGTGCAGCAAGTATCATTTCCCACCCGCTGGCTGGCCCACCTGCTGTCTGCCTGATGGTTCTATCCTCACTACCTTAGTATTTATTTTCAATATGCAAAGTTAAAGACAATAACACAATTTTTTTTGTTGGTTTTTTTACCTCAATATATTCTAGGTATCTCCCCAAATAACTCTATGTATCAAATGCAACTTCATTATTGGTTCAGATAATGGTAAAAAGAAAACACACAACAAAATTCTTGTATCCGAAATATTCTGTAGTACAGATGTGACTTGCTGCAGAGAGTCCATACAGAAAACATTATGTCCCACTTCCTCTGTTTTCATACATTCCTCTGCTTTTCATACATTGTGATGCTTCTCAAGCTGCCACATGTGAAAACGGGTGGTGTCTCATTTGATGTGAGACATTGCATGGATTCATTGAATAGGTACCCAGTGTAGAAGGGCTGACAACTGCAGCAATAAAAATCTCATGAGATGCATGCCAAGAATAATAAAATAGTAATAATAACAATAAATTTCAAGGTATAAGTTTTCCTGGTTTTGAGCCTATAAGGTTTTAAGAGTCTTAATAAAGTTTTTGGCTAGAAGCACAGGATGCTAGGGGATTTCAAGTAAAACACTGAGTCTCATTAACTCATAATTATATGAGAATTAGCAATATTACAGCAACCCTTAACATGCAATTCTCTCTCTCTCCTTCTTCTCTCTTCTTCTTTCACGAGCTTTATAAAACAACATACACTATTCACACAAATGTTTACTCTACAGAACTGGGCAAACTTACACAGAAAGTTGCGTTTCTGAAAAAAATCTGTAATTCCCTGGTTCTCCTCAGTGCTGCAGTTCTGCTGACACTCAGGTTGTTGCACACCTTGGTTCATCTCTCCCCCATCTCACCTGGGCTCCTACTCAAAGACTGCTGGGTGAGAAAGGTCCAGAGCAGGCAGCATACTTCCAGGAGGGGATGCAAGTGCCTCCCCACACCCTATCTGCTTAAACAGGCATGCTTGCTCCCCTTTGAGCTAATGCTGCTGCTTTGGGGAAGTATTCTCATTTTTCTGCTTAGATCACAGACTCTTATGTTGGTTTAATTTATTAAAAAGAAATCTAAATTTAAGGGAACTCGTAATTAACACTAAAACCTAGATGACACCTGCAGCTTATGGCCTGTACCCACACAGTACAGCTGCACTGCAAAAAAGTCTCACTGATGATGGGGACTGGCAGCTCTCCCAGCTCCCAGTCTTCCGTGCCTTCAGTGAAGGATATGACTGACATCTGCATTTGTGAAATCCCTGCCACCACACACTCTCAAGGCCAGTGTTTGGATCTCTATTCTGTCCTACAAATCCATGTAGGTGTTCACAGCAATACACCAATGGTTTGATAGGAAAGCATTTATATCTGATCATGTGAACCTAAGTTTTCCTTCTCACCTACGAGCTGAAGTGCATCTTAAGCCTTCTCTTTTTTTGACAAGAAATCTATTGATCTGCAATGAATAACTATTCGCTAACAATACAAGAAGTAATTAAATTTGAAGTTTCGTGATTCTGAACAGCGAGATCCCTACATTTATAACTGGTACAATTCTTAATTCAAAATTTCACTACTACTTTCACTACTTTTATTTTACAGTTTATTATGTGTACTTTGATAGTTTAGAAGACACTTCCTTAAGCACCACCTTTTGCTTTTGGTATTTTTAACAGTTTTCCAGTTCTTTCTTTGACTATCTCAAGTGCCAGTGAAAATTATACCATGCCAAAGAATAAAATAAAGGCTACTGTCCAAGCAATAATGCATTTGTTATTGCTCAAGAAAAATAAACACTTTCATAAATGCATAAGTTGTGAGAATAATTAGCTTTTGATATTAATACTACATGAAAAAATCAATTGAGGTCAGACAAAACAAAAATTAACAACTGACAATGAAAAAACCTGAGGCTTTTTGCACGGAGCAAATATCTTTCTTACAACTTTCACCCGTCTGGAATAATGTATTAACTTTTCTATATCTATGTAATTTTTATATTCTGATTCCAAACTTTTCAATCTTTACCTGTGGTTACATGCATTTCAGCACACAACAAAACAGCAGTTTTCTTTATTTTACTGTGCTGTTACACAGGGAATAATTTTATTATTTTAAAGAAAACGCCTCTATAAAGTCCAATAAATCAATGTTTCTTAAAGATAAAAGTTTGCAGAAATGTTATTTGCTCTGTTTCGTCTCTTAACTGGCTTTCTGTTTAGCATTAATTTTAAATGTAATGTTATTTCAGTCAACCAATACTTTTAAGCATGCTAAATAGTGTGGAACATTCCTTTATTCTGATGTCATGCAGAAAGCATTTTTCTCAGAAGACATCTTTTGTAGTTGTAACCAAAAGGCAAAAGAAACTGGAGATCTCAAAAGGTGGGGGGAGGTGAAGCGGAGGCTGTGAGTTGGGAGGGAAAGGCTTAAAACTCCTCAATCCTGTCACTTCTAAAACTGTATTAGAGCCACACATATTTTTGGCAGTGACCTCTTAAAATAGTCCCTTATAAGCCAATACTTCTTTGCCACATTCAAGGTATTATACTTATTTTTACAGGTTTTGACTAAAAATTCCTTGCATTATTGTACTGTATCACAGGGAAGTTCGCTATAGTTTCATGAAAGACGTTTTCATTTCTGACTGGCATCTTCTCAATAGCAGGGGGCCCAGGCATACCGCTCTCTTCCAGGCAAACCTTTCTGCTCTTAAACAGTACAGCATTCATAATTTGCTTTCAGCACCGCAGGGCAGCTACACAGAAAAGTTTCTGCAACTAAATAGGTTACATCACGGAGAAATCCACTATTTGGCCAAGGTGTAAAACATAAATACACCCCTCACTCACTTCTGCACCTTACAAAAATGAAATATTATCTACCACAAAGACATGCATTTTCACATTCAGCCTGGTATGTTGTGTATTTTAATGTGTTTATTATGTATCATCACTCCCAATTAAGCATATGAAAGGGAAAAATCAACTACAGAAGAAAGGAAACTTCAAAAAGGTCTCAACAGGATAAATACAGGTACTGGCAATAACTTTTCTTTCTGCAAATACTCTGAATTCTCACTGTATGTATGGATGTTACTCTCTACTTCCTAGGCTGCCTTACAGGCATAAACATAAAGAGAAGGCATAATAAGCTAAAATTGCTTAAAAGCATCATCAGCATGATTCAGGAACAAGAACTTCTCTTACGGGAAGCAAAATTTGGGTGATCCCAAGATAAATAATGAAATTATAATTAAGAAAACTTTGATATCATCATATGCTAGTCTATTGAAGCATTCCACCAAGGTATATTTAGAAAAGGAAGAGAAAGCATTTTGCAAGTACTGTTAAAAATGCTATTTGTTTGAAAGATAGTTATGTATTCAGAATCACAGAAAATGCTGAGTTGGAAGGGGCCTACAAGGATCATCGAAGTCATCTCCTGACTCTGCACTAGACCATCCCAAGGATCACACCATGTGCCTGAAAGTGATGTCTAAGCCCTTCTTGAACTCTGCCAAACTTGGGGCTATGACTACTTCCCTAGGGAGTCTGTTCCAATGTTCTTCCACCTTCTGAATGAAGAACTTTTCCTAATATCTGATTAGAATGTTAAACCCAGCCTTAACAAAGACATCACTGCACTGGGGAAAACGTCACATGTTATCAGTATAGAGTTACATACTATAAATGCAGAGAACAAGGTTCATAGCCTGTTTGAACTGAGAAACTCCAACTGTTGTTGCAATCACAAGTAATAACACACAATGTATATAAACTTCTGTGTACTGTAAATTTAGAAATAAAGACTCTTTATGTTGTGCATCTTATTGGATGTTATTACTGAACTGAGATATAGGTGATATATGTGTATATATATATAAAGAAAAATAATACACAGTTGATACGGATGTTACCTTACTGCCCATAAGAAACACATGCCTGTTATTTTCCTGAGTACCTACCAATTAGTACACCAGCTGCAACATATTCTGCCAAAAACATACCATGTTTCAAGTAGGCAAACACCATACAGTTGTCAAAAAGCTGCAATATTGAAACAGGAGAAGCCTGGTTTCTATCATCTTTTCTTAAGAAATACCTCTGGAAAACATTCGGCTGGAGGTAAGGCTGAGGAGAACCTTGGCTCTTCATGTCTAATTTGGAACTGGGATCCCAGTCTTTTTTCTGTGCAAAGAAGGGAAACCTGCTCCAAACAGATCTATAATACTATATCAAGCTGAATGAAAGAATCTTAAGGGTTGATAGGGGCCTCTGGAGATCAGTTAGTCCAACCTCCCTGCCAAGGCAGGGTCACCCAGAGCAGGTTACACAGAAACATGTCCAGGTGGGTTTTGATTATCTCCAGAGAGCAAGAATCCACGACCTCCCTGGGCATCCTGTTCCAGTGCTCTGCCACCGTCAATGTAAAGAAGCTCTTCCTCATGTTGAGGGGGAACTTCTTGTGTTTTAATTCATGACCACTGCTCCTCTTCCGGTCACTGGGCACCACTGAAGAGTCTGGCACCACTGAAGGGTCTGGCACCACCTTCTTGGCACCTGCCTCTGAGATATTTATGTGCATTAATGAGCGTGCTTCTCTTCTCCAGACTAACCAGGTCCAGCTCCCAGTCTGTCTTCATGAGAGAGATGCTCCAGATCCCAGATCACCTCTGTGGCCTCCACTGGACACTCTCCAGTAGCTCCTTGTCTTTCTTGTACTGAGGGGCCCAGAACTGGACANGCCTCTGTGGCCTCCACTGGACGCTCTCCAGTAAGGCCAAGAAAAGGGGGAGGATCACATCCCTCGACCCTCTGGCCACACTCTTCCCAGTGCACCCCAGGATAACAATACCTATTACTTTAAATACACTCCTCCAATGCACTCATGACAGGAAGAGCTGTGACTGTTACCACCATTTAAAAGAAAAAGTATTTAAAAATATCTTTAAACATGGTATCGTCTTATTACAATTGCTGGGAATAATCATAACTGCTTTAATGGGAAAAAATGTTTTTCTACTTTCAATTTTTCTTTTACAGAGTCAGCACAGCTACAGGAGAGTACATGGCTCATGAATCAGCAGAATTGGTAGCTATGTTCCAGATGTAAGGTCCTCATTGCCAGTGATCTATGCACCACAAAGAATATAGGTAGTCTTTCAAATTCCAGGTTGAGCTTGTGGCACTGGCAGTCAAGAAAAGCACCTCTTCACTTAATCCTTTTTCCCTTTAATTCTACAAAATAAATGAAATTATTGCAGGAAAGACAATCCACTGCTTTATGATAACAGATTTTTTTAAGAGAAGTCGTTGCTTTAAAAAACAACAACATCATGCACTGAATGTACCCTGTTAGCCTGTTGTCCATCACAAGGACTGTGCCATGTGCTTATTAAAAAGAGCATTAAAGTATAAAAAGAAAAAAAAGTGGGACTGCTTTTGAAGGAAATCATGCTAAAAAACTTCAGAGAAGCAGTCCAAAATCAAGAGTTCTAAATGTGAAAATAATGTAAGATTCTAGCTGCAAGCAGGATTGCTGATCAGATGAAGGCTAAGCAGGGCAGTGTTTCTGCATGTTTCTCCACCATTGCTTTTGCACTGCTGTGGAGGAAAAAAAAAACCCAAATAAAAAAATAGACTGATTTGTGTTTTAGACATTCAGTCTTCTTAAAATTATTATTTCCCCTCAAAATTTAAATTAATGTGTAATACAGACATTTGATACTAGAAGGGACTACACAGCACCATGAAAGTTAAGCACTAATATTGTGTATCTATAAGTTTTTGGAAGATATACCACATAACATTTTAAGTTGCAACTCAGTAGAATAAACTAGAACTATACACAGAAGACCTCAAGTGTGTAAAGACTTGTATCTATGAAAAATACTGCAGAACAGCTTCCATGATCAGTGGAAAGACAATGCTGAAAACGAAGTTAACCTCCCACACCCTTAAAATAAAAAGGCATAAATTACTATGTAATTTTGTTTCACGAGCTCAATAACAGCAGTTCTCCCCTGCCTTCCTGCTATGTAGCCCCTTAAATGACAACACTAACACTTGACAGTGCAAATACTCCATTTTCTTCTACTACTAGTCACCCCTAAAGTTTATCATTCTTCATATTTATAACATATCCACCAAAAGCAAAAATTCAGTGTCGTTCATAATATTTTGAAAGAGATGCAGCTTCACAAATGAAAGGAACCTCGGGGCATTTAAAATTGAATGCATTTTTAAAATTACTTTAAATTTCAACTATGGATTGTAGCTAGGCCTGCTTGCCCAAAGATAATGCTCTGTATTACCATGCCATAGATCTGGGTTAAATTTCCAGCCTCTCTATAGCTTCCCAAGCTGGCACAACCTGGGGTGAGACTAGTACCTCTTGTTATCGTGCAAGCACCACTTCAGCCGATTAAGGAGCAGCACTGTACGGCTCTGAAGAGAATCTCATCCTCCTCACCAAGAAGCTGTGTCTTTGAGCACAGAGAGAGGTTAAAAACAGGGTTGAAATGGAGTATATCCTCAGGGCTCCATCAGCGACATGAAAGACAACCCCAGAAAGTATGTTATATGACAACAAAGACATCAAATAATTTTAGCAGAATAGCTGCCTTCTACCTCTACAAGTTTCCCTGGCATTTCCATATGCATACAGTACCTTTTCCCCCTTCTATCACAGGATTTTTATGTATTGCTCTTACATGCTATGAAACAGCAGCTGTATTTCAATCTAGATAGCTAGATTACAATGGTGGATTAAGTTATTCACATGTAATGGATCAATTACCAGGATCTTCTGTACTCAGTGAAAAGCAGAAACTACTTGCAAGAGGGCATGTGTAGAAAGAAAGCAGCCGGGTTCATGTGTTGCTACTTAGTCCTCTCGCTCCCAGTCCTACAATGTCACACGATCTTGTCCACTCAGCCCTGGTAAGAAGTTCAAAATTTAATTTACATTTAGAAGTGAAGGGGTTTGTTTGACTACTCCCAGATACCAGCTAAATATTCAAATTATTCTTGCTACAATGATAAACAATCTCTGTGAGTAAATGTGTGGTATTTACACAGAGATTCAGAGACAGCCTAGCCACAGGAAAGAATTTCACATGGTTCTTGCCCGCTTTCTGAAGAGAAACAAAGAAATTCCAAATTTGAACTGCTTGTTGTAAAGTAGTTAGGAATCCTTTAAAAAGAAAGGTATCGTCACACTACATGCTGTTGTGAAGACAATGTTGCTACACTTAGGCTCATGGTACAAGCTTTGTATCTGATGACTTTAAAGCTTTGTAGTATGACTACTTGGCTTGAAATCTGATTTTCTCCATTAATGCAGTTATATACAAAAGAAAAATGACTTTCAGATTAAGGTAAGCAGCTGCATAGTAATAGTGGGAGTAAAACCAGCATCTGTGGTCTTGTGCAAATCAGTATTAGTTCAAGATTGGATATTGATAAATAAATGGCTGAAAGGCTACATACTTGCTGGAATATAGAAAAAGCCAAAAAGGCCAGGGCTAAAGTACCTAAAAATTTGAAAGATATATACTGCTGAAAATTAAATTGAAATACATTTTCTAAATACCTTCTGCAACATAAGTGGCCTGTATCTTCTTCCAAGACAGAGTATCAGTTTATTTCAAATTTAGAGATATTGGCCTTGATTCAAATTCATGGCAGTTATAGAAACCAATGTTCCATGGCTTGATTCAGGTGGCAAGCATTAAATCTTTTTCCTGCTGTCATGCAACAACAACTTTAATACAAATTAGCACTGCCAAACTCAGTTTCCTGAGCTCAGAAGTCCTTGATGCTACTCCCTGAATTTTATTCATACTATCACACGGATTGTGCTTTGCTGAAATTGTTGTAACTGACAAGAAACAAAAAAATACAATTTAATGACACGGGATTCAGTATTACAATTCATGGCATTGTAGAAAATTTAACATGTAGCTCTTCATTATTTTTTTAACTGAGGTAAAGCTCAATCAACTCCATATAATGTTTGTTGGGGGGTTTTAACGTGTAAATTTGGTTTCTATTCATCAGATCTTCCCTTCAGACCAATTGTTTATGCTGAACCTAATCTTGCCAGTCAACAATAACTCATTTTTCAAGATACCAATTCGACTTTTACAATGGCCTTCTTAGAGTTCAAGACAAAACCATCCAAGCCTCTGAAAATACGAAGCAACAAACCAAAATCAACAGTTTTTTTCAGTTTTCCTTCTCAATGGGAATATACAATTAACTAAACTTGACACTCCAGACAACTCAGAATGAGATCCAGAGGGTAGATCTGAGTCAGAGAAAGCATATTTCCACTTAAGAAAGAGCCCTCTGTTTCTCCAATCAGCCACTCCAGACTGATGGGCCCTTAATTGCAGAGTTCCACAAAAAAGGGTGGGAAATGCCAATGAGTACCTAAGCCTCCTCGGTTTCCATGGCCATGCTCAAAAAACCCTGGCAAAAATTTGCATTTCAAGGAACGCCCAGTTCCAATTCCTTGCGACTCCCATAGAAGTAAACCAAAATCCAAAACCACTTCCTAGAAAAATTTCTGCCAAACCAGTCAACTCCCTGTAACTTTAAAATGAACAACTCGTTCTATCTGAATTCAGACTTCAATTTACAGCCAGTCATTCATAAGTTTGTTTTCCTTTTTTATTAATATTTTATTAAATTTATAATCCAAGAGTACCCAAAGCTAATCAAGCTCTTGGCTTTAGTGTGCTGCCAATAAAAATCATATAATGGTCAGTCCTGGTCAGAGACTTACAATGTGTGAAGACAAAGGAAGCAACACAAACTAAAATAACATCCCTTTTCCTCCTCAAAATCCTGCGATGATGAGGATAGCCTTGTTAGTTCTATGACAGGATCTTCACTTAACATCTAATTTTAACCTTTGTTATTTTCGAATACCTGCAGCCTAGCTATTTTCTAAGTCACTCGTTTTTGGATTTTTTTTAATTTCTTCATATAAAATAGGACAATCATCAGTTTCTCAGTTATGTCTTTATCTGCCTCCCTGTAACTACCCTTGGCCAACTGCCTTGCAAGTGTGCATAAAGAAGGAAACACCAAAGTCAGCACAGGATAACATCACTTAGGCTCTGAAGCACAGAATATACATGTGTTCTGGCTGGCCCTTCCTGCTTCTTGTCCTCATAGGGAGTGCTGGTGCTTTTCCTAAGGAAAGGGGAAATTATATTTATGATTCTCCTCATAAATGGGTTTAAATGATTCTCCAATATAAATAGGACTAGAGTCTTTCTGACTTACTCTTCAAAAGCAAAGAAAGCAAAAATAGTGATTAATGTGGTCCAGTTAATATAAGTAAAACTCACCTTATGAAAACATTTGAATTAAAAGTGTGCATGCATGTGTGTATGTGTGGGTGGGTATGAGTCTTTTGGAACTACAAAATTTTACACCACTGTCAAAGGATAACATATTTAATAACTCATGTTAACAATGACACATGCTTACCCAGGATTTGTAGCTATTTTGCCAACAGTCAGTGCTAAGATAAAGAGAATTTTGTGAAAACTCTGCTCCTACCTAAAGGTCATACAGGTAGAAAATAGACTTCAAAGAGCACCAAAGGTGCTTACAAAAATAACTGAAAAAGTAAGGAAAGCAACAGGTTCAAGTCATACTGTGCATTGATAAAATTCACTCTGTATCTTACTACATACCAAGCACTTACCAATTGTCAGGAATAGAAATACCATGCTGTTTTTAAGACTCATAAATGTGAATGCATAAAACAGACTTCCAGTATCTACTTACAATTTGGAATTGCAGAAATGGCAGTGTTACCTATCTGTCATTGAAATCAGAGAAGGGTCTCTTATTGATTTCATCTGCAGTGATGAAAAAAATCAGATGTTCTAAATGTAAGTGCGAGCTCCTAAGAGAACCTGAACATCTTACTGGCACTGACTTATTTTAGTGACTAATAGCAAGACATTATATAACATTTTGGCTCTGGTACCTACACTAAGTGAATGTTTTTGCATCTAAGGCATAAAAACACATACAGAGAGAAAAGAATAGGAAAAACAGAAGAGGAAAGTTGGAAAGAATTTTGATGGGATTTCCTAGCTGCACTGCACATACTCAGCTGGATACTCAGCTTGTGTAAATTGACAACATAGCACTGGAACCAGTGGAGCCACAGTACTTAACACAAACTAATAATCTGGCTCTGTGTACTGTTGTAGAGAGAAAAATAAGCACAATCTTTCCCACCATAGACATTAAAATATAAAAGTGACCCTGATGAATATAATGGTGTTTGGGGAATTCCTGTATCTTTTGTGCAAATCAAAAGAAATAATGAAGAGACAGAGAGAGTAATGGCAGAGCAATAATTCCTCATGTACCCTCACTGCTAAGAGATTCATAATTAAAATCTTCTCTAGCTGTGTGCATAGTGCCTATGGCAATGCGTGCCTTTGCGCTTCACAGAAATAGGGAAAAACTTACTGACAGAGGACTGTGAGCCCAAGATACAGCACTGAAAGAGGTATTTAAACCTGTGAAGTATGCTGGACACCTGTTGAGAAATTCACAAAAATTAAGGGTGATATTATGGGATGGGCCAAACATAAATAACTAGAGATCAGCTGGATACTTAAGGATTAGAACAATTCAACTTTCTCTCTTCATGAAGAAAACACCTTTTTTTTTTTTTTTTTAATAAAACTCTTTAGTGAATGTGAGTTAATAACTTTTCAAAAATTTTTCAAAATCTAACCAAAGCCATGACTTCTGAAAATGAAGTGCAACATACAACCCGGACAGATTATGTTTTGAAAATTCCTACAAAGATACTTTCTAGCCTATCTGATAGTTCACTTTTTTAAAGCTTTTCTTATGCTTATAATGTGAAAAGTATCTTGCTGCCCTAACTTTGAGGAATAACTCTCAATTTCTAAGAAGTAATGAGTCATTTCACAGGCACTATCTAGTAAGCACAATGACTACTATGATCATTTACCAGACAAAAATCAAAGTAAAATATATTAATTTTATTATTCTGTAAGCCTAGTTAATAATATCAGACACATTAAAACTACCACTAAGGAGAGTTTTAATAAAGGTTATACTAAGAGAATGATTCAAAATCACTTGAAATCAACGAGAGTTTTTCCATTAATTGACTTTTGTGAGCTTTGAAACAGGGCTGAATTGGTCAGCAATGATTGGTCAGCACCAAGGCACATCACAAAATAAAATTCAATTAGGAATGTAGAAATGTGAAATCACTGTACCCCTATCATGACAGAAGAAAAGCCACCTCTTCAGTAATCTTTGGTAGAGCTTCACCAAGCTATACCTACTTAATACTATACTGCTTGTCAGGAATTCTTTCTCCCTTTTTTGGGACACATTAATCTGAAATATTTAAAGCAATCATGGCATGGCCTCAACACAATAGGGGAATGTCCTCCATGACAAATGCCAGGTGCTCCTGCCAGCAGAGCGATTCCCTGACCCTAGGAGCTGGCAGAACAGAGCGTCTCAATTGGCTCTGAGGACAGCCAGCTTTCTGAGGAGGCATTTAGGAACTTCCCTAGCCACAGGCAGAAATAAACTTGTGCCATGCACTTAAAATAATAGAAAGAAAAGGCTAGATGGGGACACAAAAAATCTAAAATAAAGCCTTCTGCCTGCTTGCTTCTGAATGGTAAGGATAGAACAGATCACCATTACAAGACAAACAGAATACAAATTCTCAAAATTAAGAAAAATATTTAACACAAAGTTATATCCCAGGGCTCTTCTTTCCTACATTTTGTAGCACTATATTTGTTTCATATTTTGTCTAGTTTTGCTTATTTAAATTTTAAATAAATCTTAAATGGATGCTCTGTTCTTTGGATAACTTGGTGTTCTGGCATACCGTATGTTGGCAATGAGCACTCAGTCATTAAATATATGAGTGATTCTGAAAATCTTTAATTGGGTAAGATCCCTGTACTTAACTGTTAAATCTAAAGTAGAAATGCAAGGATTTGAAAGGCTGGGCCAAACATTCTATAACAGGAAGAGAATGTGTATCACCATTATTGCTGCATTAGCATACACGTAGAAGAGCATCGGTGCATTTTGAAAGTTATATCATCTAAAAACACATGATAATACAGAATTGGTTTTAAAATTCAGCCTGAAGTATCTGCATATTTCATATATTGTTATTAGGCTTTAAATGTTCTCATGTGAAATCCTGACACCCTTCACTATCTACTGCTTGGTACTGGGTTTTCACATCTTCAAAGAATTTACCCATTTCTTTTAAAAGCATTTCTTTCTGGCAGAAATAAAGAACCCAGTCCAGCTTCTACTGAAAGCCGAATGAGGTTCTGTGATATTGACATTTTCTTCTATGAAAACCACAATCCAAACAGCATTTTATTGGTAGTGGGCAAAAAATTTAAAAAATAGTAGTGATTGGGAAACCAAAGTCACATTTTTCAAAACAGACCCTTAAGCACCTATGTATTCTTTGTGCTTTTCAATGAGATTTGTAGATAAAATATATCTGAAAGTGAAATCTAAGATTCTGAACCACTTTGACTATTTTGAAAACATTACTCTGCAATTTCAAATAATTGTTCAATAGAGAACATTGTTTATTTGTTTGCTTTAAAGTAGCCTTTCTCTAAAGCTAGAAATTTTAATATCATTTACTACGACTTACGGAAAATTTTCACTTAAACAAATGTGCAAACCCAAGTTTAAATTTCTTGGGCAACTTCAGCATCTGCTTTGTTTATACTAGCAAGTGAAATTGAAAGCAATACATTATCCAGCCTTAAGGGCTTGCTTCTCTTTCTCCTTTCAATTAATCTTGTCTCCGAGGAGTCCTGCATTAAAATAAAATAAAATAAAATATCAATACTATTCTTTTTTAATTTCTATGTGTTTAATTATAAGCAGCAATTAATCAATTTTTTTCAATTTCACTTCTTCTTGGGGGCATCTCACTGATAAAGCAAAAATCAACACCAGTGTATTAATCAAATAATCACAAAACTTTGAGGCAAAAAAGTGTTTACTCCATCAAGGTTTTAACCTAAAGCTAAGCAAATCCCATCTTTTACTTGAATTATTGTTAGAACTCATTTATTTTTCCTCAAAAACATTTTCTGCATATATATTAAATTTCAATAGCAGAGGGCCAATTTCTCTTTTCAATTACACTCTGCAACTTCATTAACACCAGTGGAACTGTTTGGATGTAAGTAATGGCAAAAAATTACTCACAGTTTACACCTTTTTTTTCTGACTACTTTCTATTAGAGAAAAGAGAGCTCACAACTAATCCACACTGATATTCCCAGTATGATCCTAAAGCCTGGAAAATGCAAATTTCAATCATTTTGACATTGTTGTTGCTATTAAATCCACTTTAAATGGAAGAACATTAGATACTGCCTCTCTCTTCAACATTTTAATATCAGTGGATCAAATCAAATCACCCTGGATAGGCTTGGATTTTGATCTATGTGAAAGATTAGTTAAGAGTCACCCAGATTTTCATTCAAACCCCTTAGTTTCTAAGAATTCTCAGTATATCTGACAAGTTGGCCTTCCTACTCCAATTATTTTTGTGAATATATATAAACTCCTTTGACAATGTATTTGACCCCATTTATATTAGAACTGTCATTAGATTTTTTTTAGGTAATGTTATAGATAAGAAATTCAAGTATTCCAGGAGTTAATTTCAATTTCTAGAATAATTCTTACAGTATTAACCTCCTTTTTGTTGTTTAATCTATTTAATCATTCCCACTCTGTTAATCAGTTCAGATAACGTAGTTAACTGCAGCAGTCTCTTTACTTCTGCACAGGCCACCAACAGACATCCTGAAGTTCTTTCTTCTAAGCTGTAAACTAATATTTTCCACTGAAAGATTAAAAAGCTTTAGTATATTTCTGCTGCACAGCAAAGTTCTCAAAAAAATGTAGGGCTGATTTATATTCATTTACCTAAATAAAATACATCTGCCAAATTATTTTACATCATGCAGTAGTAAATTCATCACTAGAGCAGTAATGAACACCCTTCCAATAAGAAAAGTGTAAACACTGACAACTTCATTATAGCACATTCTGCCACACATCACTTCCCCACTCACAGAATCACAGCCCCTAAGAGAAGCTTTGTGCTTCCTGGGAAGGGAATTATTTGTGACGAACTTACTACTACTACTTTTCTTCGCCCTTGTTAATAGGTGGATCTCTTACACAAGAAGTGCCTTTATTTATATATGTGTATTTTGTACATATAAGACATATATATACTTATTTTTCTGCCTTATTTAGCCTCAGCCAGAAAACCTGAATATGTGAAAACATGTATCTAAGTGGCAAGTTACTTGAGAAATTAAAAACTTCATGGTAAGCACAAAACAATTGGCAGGATTTGTTTACATATATTATACCCATATTTTTGAAAATGTAGAACTTAAGTCTGCTTCATAAATGTCATCACCTTTAATTTGTAAAAAGGCAGCCAGTGAATTATTTTTAATAATTTATTTTTGATCAAGAGTGATCATTGTTTCTTTTTATCATTATATTTCTAGCTCAGTTTTACACAAGTGGTAATATTTTATGAAAAGTTAACTCTATATTATTTCGATTAGTTGTTTTGCTATCTCTATGGACAAATAACAATCCATAGCTCAATAAGAACTCAAATAAATAAAACCAATTAACAACTTACTGTGTCAGCAAAGTAGCTGATCACATTATCTTAAAAAATCTGATATGGAGAAATGTATATTGACAATTACTTTTCTTAGTGAACCTGACCATAAAGATAAAACTTTAAAATTCTGTGGTTGTAATGCTGCTGGCCTTATGCAAAAATGAGATTTTCTCTTGATTAAATACTCAAATTTCATCTGTTGGAATCCATTACTTTACGCCAATAAGGAGTTTGCTAGAAAAAGTTTTTGTGTGCTCTCCAGGTGCAAAAAATTTCAAGTTTGACATAACAATCACTGCTAAAAATATGTCTATCAATATTTGATCTTAAAACAATCTCATTAAGAGAGGTATATCTCTGGTGTTATTACAAGGTACACTTTTAAATACCTTATCTTAAATTATCTTATTAGCACTTTATTAAGCAGTTTATGTCATGCTATTTTAATGATATTGTTTCTTGCACAAATTTTTCAGCATCTTGATAACTTCCACATCTTTTAAATCTTATAAAGCATCTTCACAGTTCTCTAAATCCATACCAAGATTTTCCTAAGCACCTATTCTATTGGGCCTCAGTATAACAAGCCATCACTAGTACTCAACTAAGGAAATTAATTAAAAGTATCTGTCCAGAGTAAGTATCTACAGAGGTGAAACTGCATGATCATTTTAGTTCACTCTGTTGTGAAATAATTCTACAAATTAAATAAAACTAGTTGCATGTTCCATGCCACAAGGACATCTGTTTACCAACAGGGAGCTGGGCCTATAACGTCCACCTGTAAGAGAGTTCAGGCTTCACCCTCTAATTTAAAAGTGATGGAAAACACGAAAAGTATGAAGCCATAAAAAGCAAGAAAGCATATCAATTTTCTTTTCTTTCTAGAGGTGCTTATTTCAGCCTTTGATTATAGTACATTTTAGCTTTCAAAATGAAAGTATGATCCTTAAAGCACCAGCTGCCGGACAGCAGTGCGTGTTCAAGGCTTGGTCTCCTGTTTGCACTCTGTCCTGCTATGCTGCCTGAAGTGATGCCTGGTCAGCCTTCCCCACCTTCCTCCACTCAACAGCTTTGATGGAGAAACACATAGCACTTTACAAATCCTTGTTTCCACTTTTTCTACAAACAAATACTTTTGTGATAAAGCATTGCAAATCTGATCTTGCCTCCTGCCTTCACCTTCACTAAAAGAGCTTAGAGTATTCGCACAGCAATCAAGTTCACCAAACCATTCAATGGACATACAACACCATCGTTGCCCATGTCTTATGTTCTTTAAGAACAGGGAAAGCTCCATCTTGTCACAAAAGGATGGGCAGACAGCCTCTGGGCTTGGACCTGCAACACAAGTGTGCTCTCACTGCAGAGCCAGATACACCTTCATCGTGATACCTTGGACATTTTGGCCCATGGGATCAAGAGAAGAAGAGAGAAGTGTCCACACCACATACAGCCCCAAATAATTCTAAATGGAAGCTACAGAGATTTCTAGAAAAATGCTTCCCCCACCGACTAACATTCTTTTTTTCCTCCTGCAGATCAAAAGACCCTTTCTACCTTCAATCCAGCCATCAGGTTATTACAGGGATAAATTTCCAGTACTTCTCATCTGGTCCTTCTAGTAAAAGCTGTGCAGCTCTGTACAACTATGTAAGACTCCATAATACTTTTACTTAGAAGGTAACTTTTCACCTAAGAGATTCCATCTGGGACACTCTGTTTCACAAATGAAGCCCAGTTCCTTAATGAGCATGAAGATATTTCCTTATTTACCAAGGTCAGCTCTCCCTGAGAATTTCTTCATTTCTCTTCGGCCCTCTGCCCTCCCACAAACAAGCACAGTGTTTCAAATGTAAGGACAGAAGCAAGCACCAGACAAGCAAGCTTTTTAACATGTTTTATGCTGAACAGTGAAATCATCTGACTGCAGAGTAAAACAGCACCTAATTATATGGGTAGTGGTCTTTCATGTTCTGCAGCCAGTGTAATCCTTTATGATTCACTTCAAGAACAAAATGCTCCCCTTAAGGAATAATGTTTAAGTCTGTGTGCTGCCCATTTGAACAGTAGGCATTTCTCCAGCAGCTTGATGCTCCCACAAAACAAGAACTTCTTTCCTGTAATAATTCTGTTTCCAGGAAATAATGTGCATCAACATGACATGTAACAAAGGTTGAAAAATCAGGCTTTGAAGTGCTGAATGATCACAGGAGCTCTTTTTTAATGTCCGGAGCAGTTGTTAAAAAATTATCTGCTTGACTTTATTTTGTGCATTTCCATATGGCCAGCTTGATGCAAAACATTTCTGCACAATGAAGGGAAATTTTAATATTTAATCCCGTGTTTTCCAGTCTTGAAACACCTCATATCTCTTAGACAGGCATCAGACAGAGCTAATCAAATGTCACTAGCTTCAACTTTCATGAGTTTTTAAAAGTTATTTGCAGTTTTCTCGTGCGCCCATTTCTTATGTAGAAACAAACTTTTCTTCCCATTTTCTTCCTGTTAGATTTCCATTTCCAGTAGACTTCTTTTTAAAGATTCAGTGTCACTGGACCTCTGAAAAATTCTCACTTATTTCAAATACCAACCACCTGCAATATAGAACTGACTTCCTTGGTTTCTTCTAAAATACTTAGGGATATACTTGTAGTAACCATAAAAAAAATCCCAAGTGGCAGGAGCCCTCTTGATGCCCAAGGCACAGCTTACAAGCAATTAAAAATAAAAAAGTATGCAGACTCTAAATTCAGCACGAACCACTGATGCTAAAGAATGTCTGTAGCATGCTTCCATTTCTGATTAATCCTGCCCACACCATTAAGTAGCAGAGGAACAAACAAAATTCCCCAGTTCCCAGAACAGTTTTGCATAATTTTGGATATAAAAAAAGACTTCTGATTAGTAACTTCCTGTGATTTTTCCCTCTAGAAAATCACCGACACTCATTACCGATGGATTGTGCTACAGCCATAATTTTATGATCTGTTATGATCTCTATTATAATCATAATATCTAATGATATTATGATATCTATCATGATCCCAAACATTTTAAAATACTCCGATTCAAGCTTTTGCTTCTAGACTCCTACTGTTTCATTGCAGGTGAATTTCTATCCCTTAAACTCAATATACTCAATTACACAATATTTATTATCCCATATAACAAACTCGGTAACAGCTGAAGATTGACCATCTTCTGTGGTGTATCTTTTAATCAGGGTTTGTTCAGCCACTCAAAATCACTGCTGTTAGTGACCCATTCTTAAAATTATTGTTGCAAAGTCTACATTCACTATACTGCACTAACACGCAAAAAATCAGTGTTTCCTATTGGACAGCTCTAAAATTTCAGAGCTGGTCTACTCCGCACAAAACATCAGATCTCAGGACTGTGCTGGGCCTCACTGGTGTGCAGCCTTGCAGCAAAGAAGGTCAATGGCATACTGAGCTGTATTCACTAGAATGTATGCAGTAGGTGCCCTTCTCTTTCTGAAATCGGTGGCATTGTACCAGGAGCCCCATTTTTGGGCTCTCCAGGACAAGAATTACAGGGAAGTATTGGAGCAAGCCACTGCAGAAAGCCACCAAGACACAAAGAGTACTGCGCTACATAATGTACTACAAGAGGCTGGGAGAACAGGGTTTGGCCATCCATAAGCACAGGAGGTGAAATAAAGGTCTCATTTCTGTCTACAGCTATCTAGTGGAGTGCTACAAAGAAGATGGAGACAGACCCTTTGCAGAAGTGTACAGTTTTAGGACAAGAGATGAAGACAGAAGCTGGAATACAGGTAACTCCAACCGAGTATTAGGAAAACCTCTTTTGCCATGAGGTGGTCAAACACTACAAGTTGGTCAGCTGATTCCACAGCTTGCAGAATCTTCATCCATGGAGATATTCAAAACCTAATTTGACATGGACCCGGACACCTGATCCAGATGACCCTGATACAGCAGTGGGGGGTTGGACTAGATGATCTCCAGAGGTTCCTGCCATCCTCAGCTGTTCTGTGATTTGAAGCAAGCCATAGCCTAAGCCTCTCACGACATCATAAAGTAAAATCAGGCCCTGATCAAGACTGGTGATAGATGTTCTTACCAGAAAAGAAATCAGACTGTTTCCTACACTCTCAAATTTGCTGTGGAAGAAATCCAGCTTCCTTTCACTCTCTTTCCAACACATTGCTGTAGGTTTCTGGGCTGTATTTATCTTCCACAAAAGTCTACTCTACACAATGATTTTCTAGAATACAATTACCATTCTCCCTCTCAAGGTGACAGGAAATATGGCCACTCAACTTTCAATTCCCCCTCCTGGGACTCTCCAAATCTCTCCTCCTGATTAAAGACCTGGTTATCAGACCACTACTATACAATTAGTTATGGATACCAACCTCCTGATGAACAACATTCCACAACTTGTCTTTCACCTCCCTTTCCTTAAGCAAATCAACATAAGTGGAATTATTTCAAGCTAGAACTCGAGGAAGAGCAAATTGTATACCTGCAGCTACCTAGATAAACCTGAAGCCTTTCTAATAGTGCCAAGTCTACATTGATACAACTGAAATACGTGACTTCAAATACTTGAGTATATAATTAATTAAACTTACATACATGATAACTTATCTCTGCTAACATGCAAACTTAGATATTTATGAAAACAGTTACCACAAATCAATTCTTTCTCAGAAAATTACATACAGAAATTATATGGGTTGGATATTGCATACCTTTGACAAAAGTTATCAATGCATATTTCGATTACATGCCCTTTAAACTAATGCCCATATCACTACTAGATGATTTTCTTTACTTTTTTCATGTATAAAATAGTCTGCATCCTGCTCTAAAAGTATAATACACACTGAAGTTCACGCATGTTCATTGCAATGTTCAAGTCATCACCGCAATTAATTTTATGCCATTGGGGTTTCACCAAGCAAAAATAATATCCAAGCATTTAATTTTGCTGAATTCAATCTGTTTAATATGCACTTTGCTCGATCATAAAAAAAATAAAACTTCAAATAGGAGTGTAAAATTAACTGTGTTACAGAAAACCCTTTCTAACAAATGAAGAACAAACAGCAATTAAAACTACGAACTCTTCAAAGCAGGCGCTCTTTTTTTTCCTAAGCATTGTATGGTATGACGCCTTGTTTATACAGTCCAAACAAGGTCTTCCTTAATCATACCAACACGAGATAAAAACACATTATAAAACAGTACAATTAAGCTGTGACACATCTCATATCCATTCATGAAATGCACTGAAAATGATAGTAGCCAAAACTATTTAACTAAGGCCATTTTCTCCAACAATTTTCTAAGCGAGAGAATCGCCAAGGAGACTTGCTACTGCTTCCAGAAACATTCTACACAACAATGCAAGAACAGGAGTACTGGGTCAGACCAATGTTTCCTGTACCCCATCTCCAACAATCCTCAAAAGTAGCTTCAAGGAACAACATAACAAAAGTGACAGCATATAGAATATGCACTCAAAGCCTCCATCCAATAATTTTCAGTGCAGGAATTTCCTCGAATAGACGTGTATTTAGTAACATTCAGTGGTTTACTTCGTCATTAATTTGTGCGATCCCCTCTGAATTTCATAAAAGCTTTTCACACCTTTAACACATTTAAAAGACATCACTTCCTCTTACAGGAACTCAGCGTCCCAGATCAACCAAGCACACTCATATAATACTCATATTAGCAGCAGTAACAGTAGTACTAACACATCCACTATGTAACTGAGTACCACAGGACAAAACCCCTGCCCTGAGCCCCCAAAATCCTACAGAGCAAGTATCAAATAAGAGATAGGAAAATATTTAGAAGCAATAAGACGACAGCAGCTAGCACCACAAGAAGTGATATCTTGTTAAAAGTATCCTGATGTTGTCATGCTTTTGTAGGCATTTCAAGTAAGGAACCTCTTGGGAAGAGAGATGAATCCAAAAGGTGATATTACAAAGGAATCCTAGTCCAAGCAAAAGGTATTAAACAAATGCGTGTTTGCAAAATAGTACATGGGCAACAGGGCTGATGTTACAACTTGAAGGAAAACCTTGACAAAGAGAAACAGTATGATAGAGCTGGGTGAAGAAGGACTTGAAACTTAGGGCAAGATACTAATATTTCATGCACCAGAGAAGGGACGTCGGCAGGGACATAAAAAGACATGGTCAGTGTGACAGTGTGTCACTCTGAAAATGATCTCTGTAAGAGGATTCTGGATAGACAGGACTGGAGAAAAAATATTTCTCAGTGGTAGTGAGGATGAGCATTTAACTGAAGAGTAGGCAGGAAAACATACAGCAGGGATGCTATTCAGAAAAAGCCTGCAAGACTTTGATGCAGTCTGAATGCAAAGAACTTCAGAATAGAACAAAACAGTTACACTAGGTCAGTTAAAAAACCCAATACAGTAGAGAAAGAGCATTCCTTTCCATGATATCCCATGTCAGCATCCAGCAGCCAGCTGTGTAAAAACTTCCTGAAGTTGAGTTGCATCATCACCATCACACTTAACAGCTCCTCAGAGACATAATAGAGTAATGCCTGATGTATTTTTGAGTCTGTTCATATTTTGACATCTAAAACATTCTTTGGCAACGAATTCCACTATTCAATTGCGTGCTACATGGTAGAATGGAAGGGAGGCACACAGAAAAACCTCGAAAACAAAAAAACAAAACAAACAAAAAATCACAACTTCTGTTAAATGTTTTAAAACTGCTTCCTGAGAATTAAACAGGATGTTTCCTTGTTCTCATAATATTAAAATTAATGAATACTTGTTCCCCAACTACCTTCTTGAGGCCTTGCTCAGTCATCTCTTTTCCAAGATGAATATTTTACTTTATTTAACTCTTCCTCTGACAAAACTTCTTCCATGTATCTCATCAGCCTTTATGCCCTTATCTCAAACTTCAGTATCTTTTCTAAATAATAACAAAAATACACACAATAGATAGATTACACACACTGGATTCATGGATTGGCATTCATGTTTTCGGTTCGTTTTTCTAATTCTTTCCTACTCACACCAAATAATCTATTTGCCTTTTTAATTGCTATGCTACGAGGAAGAGGTCAGTATCAGTGAGACTGCCGAATTACAGACCTGTCCTAACAGGCAATGGAGCAGTGTTAACTTGAAAAGTTAAGACAGATGGTAGATGGAGGGCTCGTAAAGAACTCTAGGAGATCTGTTTTGACTAAGGGAATCTAAGCTAAGCAATAAGGAGAAGCAGACAGAGAAGCAAGACTACATTTTCATTGAGATAGAAATACCATAAGCCTATGAATCATCTGCGAAGAGATGATACTTAAATTGTCTTTCCACATAAGATTATGCAAAGATGAAGAGCAGAATAAGGGGGAAAAAAGGGGGCGGTTGAGAGACAACATGTTGCAGAACTCCCACACAAAGCTGGGTAATGAATGAGAAAGATCCTTCAAAGGATGCACTGAAGAAGTGATCAAAGTATCCAAAAGCAGCAGAAAGATGACATTTGCCAAGAAGTCACAGGGCAGAAAGAACAAGGACATGGTCAACTGTTTTCACAGCTGGCTGGCAGGTTGAGAGAATCAAAGCTTAAGATTTAAAGTGCAATTCGCAATGATTAAAGTGATTTTTAGAAGTCCGTATCTTGCTTGGAGAGACAGTCTCAGAAGTAATCCAGTGCAATCACCCCACTTAGTCACATGTGCCTCTGCTCTGCCTTTAGCACGCCCTTAGCACTACAGCCCATCCCTGCAATGCACTCTGCACTGCGCCTGTTTCTGCTTCTGTAGCATAGGGCCATAGCAGGATGCTAAGAAGCTGCTTTACTCATGGGATTGCAATACCCAGGGCTTCTTCTATGGCAACTGAATTTGCCTTATACAGCCCTCTGAGAAGAAGATAAGACTGACCTGAGCTAGTATGAATTCCAGCTGGATCTGAGTACTACACAGAATTACAAGGCTCTGCCAGGAACCACAACACAAGTGGAAGGGTGGCCCCACTGCTACGGATCTGCATTACCTTTTGTTACACATTCCCAGATCAGTTAACCATGTTGGCCATCTTCTGCTAAGCTTTCTCTTGACAGAGAAGGAAATTACTAAAAAATTTAACAAGTACAGTTTCCCACCCTGAATTCTCTTCAAAGAATTAGTCCATGAAGTGGGACAGTCTAGAACAAAATTACTACTTAGAAATCCTATTCCTCTCTATCTTGCATTCACATCTCCCATGAAAGCTGTTTTGTAGATGAGCTACGTGACTGCACAACAGCCAAAATTAGTAAAAAACTCTATAAACTAACTTGTTTTCCAACGATTACACGTGCACATGCAAATACTCACAGATACTTCTATATGCCAATAACTTCTGAAAATACAAATGGAAATAACAGTAATCTTCCAAACCTTCTCTTTTTCATTGTACATAGCAAAGCAAAAGGAAGAAAAACCCAAAACCCACCACCATTCTTTCTGATGTACTTTAGTTATTAACATTTTCTGCCCCTTAGAAAAAAGATAAATTAATTATAATTAGCTCCCATTTGGACAATTTTTTTGTATAGCATTCATATCAGCGATGCGTTGAAAAAAGAGCCAAAATCAACACGTACATTTTCTTAAGTGAAGACTTGAATAAAACAAAGTCAGGCACTTGGTTCCTCTTTCATTCCATATGATACACAGCTGCGTCAATCCCATCAGGAAACAGGCAACAGGAAATTCTTAACATTCTGAAGAGAAATCTAAAGATGTGTCTCATCACCCTTCCTCCTGAAAGTGCTTTTCGATTGTCTAAAAGATGTTTATACTAGTTCTAAAATTATTAATTACTTTGCTTAGCTTTTAAGCAGCTATAGGCCTCATTAAGCAGTTAACAAGGACACAAATTTTTTTTTCTTTTCATAAGTTTCATAAGCCTTCACTCTTTCATAAGCCTTCACTCTTTCATTTCCTTCATCCCAAGATCTAAATTGTTAAGGAAACCTTGACACTTATGGACAAAATCAAAGCCAAGTACTCTAGCTATTGGAAAATGTTCCTTCATAATATGCTGCCCCTGTGTTATTTGTGTTTCTAACTATAGCTCTTGCATATATAATTCCATTATACTTTTATAAATCACCATTTTGAAAAATGCTTTTGAACCATTAATATATTTTCCTGGTTAAAATTCTTTGAGATGTTCTTAACAAGAGTCTTAGATAATGAATTTGGGCAAACTCTGGAACAGTCTTTACAGTATTATCATTCTCATTAATTTTCAGAACTACCCACTGTGTTGAGATGATTGTCATGGGCCTAAGACTTCAATTTGGCTAAATATTTTTGCATATATTTCAACATATAAGTAACTAACAGATGTTTAAAATGTTAAGTTCACAATCTAGAAATAGTTAAATATTTACTGTAGTATCGTAATTTGGTTTTGTGCTAATTTTTATTTTTCTGCTTCTATCTTTAAACACTCTTTTAGAGTCCTGCTTAGCTGTAGGCAAAATGCTTTAAAACGACATCACATGAAAACAAAACATACTCGATTTAGTAAATACAGCTGTGTTTTTAAAGAAAGAAAAAAAATAAACACTTAAAGGTACCACAAATTAAAAACAGAGAAAAGAAAAGAAAACATTTAATGTAGAAATGTTACTTTTACCTAAGGTCTAGGCTTAATTCAAAACCTTTTAAATTGTTTGCATAATAAAAGCTATAAAATTCATGTTTTATTTTTACTTTAGAAACCTTATACGTTCTACTGTCTTACACCATTCCTAGAAGGCTCTATTAGATGAAAACAAAATTACTTTCAGAATGTTAATACACAGAATATACAGTATCTTACTTTAGTCCAAATTCTTTTTCTTTGCCTTTATTTTCTTTTTGCTATCTTTGAAGACTGCTTCTGTTTCCATTGTTTCATCCTTAACCATTCACATATCAGAGCAATAAGTATTTCATTACTGGTTTATCTGTCCAGAGGCTTGAGAAGCAGTAACAATTAACCCTCCCTTCACAGTGATTGATACAGGCTTTGCTTTCAATTTGTTCCACTACACAGATCATGAAATTCTGAATGCGATCATCCTTATTGACCTACACTTTCAAACACACGGCTACAATGAGATGAAAGTAATTATTAAAAGGAACACAGGACTACTCAATGCTGAAACAAAGTCTTGAAAAATCTTTTAGATGACCTTCTCATAAAATTAGCATCTTTTGATGTGAAATAAAATTATGGATTTTCTTCATAATCTGGAAATATTCAGTGTAAATCTGATCAACGTAAAATATCATTATATCCCATAAGCCCAGTTCTAATGTCACATCAGTTCATATCTGACCCAATAAACAGTAACTTCAACCAGAGTGATCATAGTAGGATCACGCCCTATATATTTTAAAAGTTCCTCTGTCAGCTTTATTTTACACCAGCTCTCCTTGAAATGTTGTGTTGAAAATGACAAGACAATTACTATTCTATTGTAGTCTGTTTCAAAAAAGAAACAGTTCTTTTTAAGATTCTGGACTTCTTGAGGCACCTAATGTAAATAAGTACAGAGGAAATTCAGAGTGCTAGGGAAAAATGAGAAACTCAAGTCAGATTTCCATCATCAGCTGAGATGAACCAAGACCTACACACACCACTGCTGGAGACTTATTGCAGCGGAAAACAAATATTTTTCATACACCCTTGGAAAATAACCCCACAAAATATTAATTTCTTTTAACTGATACATTTTTAAAAATTAAATAGGATTGGTAAGTGAGCAGTAATGATGGAACTATTTAAAAAATGGGATGCAGTCAAAGAAAATCAGGATAGAAAACTGTGCAGAAGGATGTTCTTACAGGCCCGAGGCTCTAATCACAAAACAAAGTGATGGAGATGAACCAATACTGCATGGATTAGCAATGAATTATTTTGAACTATAATCATGTGCCAGCACAAAGGGGAGGTAAAAACTAGCCATTACTCACAAGCTGATCTGCAGATAAGAAGGAAAAAAAAGTGAAAAGGGGAAAAATTTATATGCTAAACTGAGTCAGGAGAATAATGAAAATCTAAAATGTTGTTACACTTCAAGTAACATTATATTTAATGTCTTTCGTGTACTGTATAATGTTGAGTATTTACACAATAGAGTCTGTAAGACACTAGGGCTAAAGCAGGGTTAAATTGGATAACTCTTCTGTAAATTAGTACTGCATAATAATATGTGCTGAAAAATATCCTAATAGATGAGTTAGTTTTAAAATAGCACACATGGGCACTAATTTCTCCCGGTGTAAAACTGCAGGTAATACATCTATATACACATGCATAGGTAGAGACTGGTACAGGTATATGAAAATGTGTGAACGCACATACACACTTATGCATACACAGGCCTATATAATGAGGGATTAAATTTCCATCAGTCCATCTGAAAGCTATGCATCACTATCTTAAGATTCAATGTTAGTTTTCCCTTCAGGAGAAGAAAATGTTAGAAATAATTCTGCGAGAAAAGAAAAATCAGAACTGCTATCCACAAAGATTCCTGAGATTCTTATGAACAGACTGTTTAAATGAAGAGCACTTTAATCAGTAGAGGAATCCTCACGTTTCTAATGTCTTGCTGTGCATTCTGCAGGTTATAGTAGCAGCTGGTAGAGGTCATATATCTTTTGTGAGCATCCCAAAAAGGCTCACTGCCAGACTGTTAAATTATGAATAAGCAATGAACAAAAGAATGCAGATACGGTGGTGACAAGATAATCCAAGCAAATTTATCTATGACAAATTTCACAGGATTAACAAATTACATTTACACAGAACAATAAAAATGTGGGGGAAAAAAAAAGAAAAAAAAAAAAAAAAGATGAGCCTACTTTTCACTCACAGCATCAGAGCAAAAGAAAATCTCCATTCCAGTACATGTATCCACATTTAACTTTAGATAAAGTAAGACATAGCTTGCTGAAGATGAGCAACTAGCATTATTTCCTTTCAAGCAAGTACATATTCTGTGTCTATCTAATATACAACATATGCCTGCACTTCGCAGCATACATGTATATAAGTCAGTGGAAAATCCTTTAATGTTTTCCACATAATTAGTAAGAAGCAGAATAAATATTGAAGAATTCTAATTTTGCTTTTCAGGTGAAGTATCTTTCCATTCTCTGTCAATTAAAACACACTTTTTCCCTTAATCACTTTGGGGTTTGTTCCTATTTGAATTGAACAAATATTGCAATATATGATAATTGCCACAAGAAACAAGTAAGTCACGAATAGAACTTAAATATCTTTTTTTGCAGCAGTACCATCATAAACAATTTTAAAAAATAATAACTCCTAAAGGAATTCTAAATCCAAAATCTAAATACTGGCGGCTCCTAAAGACAGACGTTCAGTATATCAAATTATCTGGGGAGAAAGAAAAGGAGATTTGCAATGTTTGCTACATCCTGCAGCCTCCTGTTCTGGTTTTTGGAAGTGATACAAAAAAATTTTGAAATGCTACCTTTAAAAAGCATGGAATAACTGTTTTCAAATTGCAGTTCTTTAGAGAAGCATTTTTCTTCCTATTAAAAAAGGAATAAAAGCAAAGACAGCATCTCTTAGTTTGGAAATTTGAGTGTAAGTAGAATCACTGACAAAAGAAACAACATATATGTTTGACAGATCTGGAATCAGCTGTATCTTTTCTATCATGCTTCTCATCTGAAGTCTATTTTCTGTCACCTCCATTTATTTCCTGTTGTTTGTTAGTCCAAAACAGTTGTTTAGTAAAAATGGATCTTGAATAAGTAGGGGCCTTCTGAAATCATATATATCATTTATGTATCAAATATATGTTCTTGTTACAGAGCACTGCCTACAAACAGGAAACCTCACTATTAAAGTGAACATCCAATTAATTAAGATACTTTAGTAAACTACTTGGATCCTGCAAACAACTACTTGAGTACCATTTATCTAGCTCATTCAGCCGATGAAAAAATTACCGTACTTTTGATTTTTCACAAGAAATGCAAGTTTTGTTGTAAAACTGAACAGCAGCTCAGAAAGAATAAACAGATAAATTAGCCCAAAGTATTTGTTTCTTTTATGTTCATCTTCTCTTTGTTACTTAGCAAGAGAAATCAGGTTTGTTTTTTAAAATGCAGTTCTTTTTGAGAACCTCCTGTCCATACTGTTAGCAATTTATGCAAAGGTGAAGCAAACATGCCAATCCTACATCTAACTATAGTCAGACAAATAAAATCAGCTACCTTTTTTTTCAGCTGTGAAGGTTGAAGGATAAGTACCACTGGCAGCTATCCTCTTTTTTTTTAATACTTTTTTCCTTTTTTAATCCTGCTGCCAGCACTGTACAGACTCAGTCACTCAGTTCTTTCCATTGACCTCAACCTTGACCTGTGAAAACTGCCCACTTACATTTTTTTCCAACAAAGTAACAAACTCTGCCTCCCATCATCTCTAAGAAAAAACAGCTTTTTAACAAACATTCTTCTAAAATTTGGTATACTATACTTTTGCTAAATGAATTACAGCTTTGGCACCTAACTCATGTAAGCCTAGGTTGTGAGTAAACTGATTGTAAACGTGAATCTGCACATGACTTTCAAACATGACATTTAAGCAAGAGGTAACAAAAATCCCTCCCCCCGTCACCTCTCATTCTAAGACGTGAGTATGGAGTTCTAATATATAAATATACAGTTCTGTGCCTAAATTTCAGCAAAAAACCCTTTAGGATTTAATCCAAAATGACTGTTCAAAGACCATTCATTACACAATAAATTCAGTTTAAAACAATGTAATAGCTAATGAAGCCTGTTCTAAATTCCTGTTGGAGACAAAATTCCCAGGCAAGTATTTTAAAGGGAGCTTATAGGATTTAGGTGCCCATATTTCACTAAAATGCAGTATGTGTTGAATGCCTAAATCCAATAGGCTCTTCAGAAAATCCAAGCCCCTGGGACATTATCGTAGATTACGTACATACATATTATTCAGACTATATCCCCTAAGTTCACTATATACATATGTAAACCTAACATGCCTGCAGGTAATGGAACAGTACTTTTCCACTTAAATTATTTAACATAAGTGTTGAACTTCTATTATATATCAAGCTAACAGCTAATTTTAAATTGCAATCAAGCCATTCTCTGAAAGCACTTTATTTCAGTGGAGGTTTTGCCTGTAAAAGAAATGTAAATCCCTCTAATGAAGGCAGTGTAATCTTTGAATACACAGTCAAAATGGGGGCCGGAATTTTATTCCTAATGCTAACATTGACATCTTTTGCCACTTCAGCTAGTTCTCAAAAATCTTTTGTGTGCAACTATCTCATCAGTAAAACATGTAGAACAGCGTTTTCAGACCTTTCGAAGCACGCTAAGCCAAATAAAGAAACATACCTACAGAAATACTCAGTATTAATATTAAAGTCTTCTTCAGACATGGGATGACATCAGTGAGAAGTTCCCCAGAACAGATAAATGACATAACATGACAGAAGAGTGAAAGTCCAAAATGCAACATACAAGAAAGGCTGGGAAAATAGCCTGTAAGAAAATCTTCAAAACTCTGCTTTCAGTAATCCGTTTCAAATTCTGTCTTACATATCACTTGTTCTTTAATGTGCCTGGCTCTCGCCTGCATGTAGAGTGCTGGGTAAGGGCTGGCATAACTCTCAGTATCGAGCTGCAGCAGGCTGAGATCAGGATCTCCTTGAGAATCACTCCATTTTTACTTGACAATCTCGAGACTTTCGCATTTTACAATAACACACAGAGGCAAAGTTCACTCCTCCTCTCACTAAGTATATTTGTCATTGCAATCTCTCTGAGAACAAATTCACATCTATTAAATTATATGTTAAAAATACTTTTATCCTTGCTTGTGATTCTCTGCAGTATACTTTAATTGTGTACATAATTTCATTTGGGACTTTTCTAAAGATTAAGGTACAACTTGAACTCAGTATTCTCCCAAAGACAGGGTCCAGTTCTGCCAAGTTACAGACACAAATACTATCCTACCCTTACTGTACCTTCTTTGTCCTGTGTAATATACTTCTGTGGCATACAAAATTAACGAATATTTGTACTACTCAAAGTCCTGTTCAAATGAATGGCACAACGGTCCTATTCATTTGACTAGGACTTTGTGTATTGCAAAACCACTGCTCGAGCTAGTCACAGAACAATGCTCTAGTCATATAAGACATGGCAGCAACTATTATATTCTTACTATGGCACATCTTCTTATGCAGCAAAATACAATATTATTACAAATTATCCTTATTATGCAAAGTCCTATTAAACAAAAAGTCACACACCTCATTCGCACTAATGGGATTTTGTATGGTAAAGATAACATACAGTAGCCTTATAAATATTACATAGAAAGAAATTGCCTCTTCTGAAAAAATGTAATTCTTTTGAAATGAATTTTCAAAACATTTCCTCTCATGGCCGTAAATCTTTGGCAGCTTCTTAAAAAAAAAAAAAGCCAAACATTAAGCATAAGCAAACAAACCAAAGAAACAAATGACTGGGGTGAAAATGCAGTCTTCGCTATGTACCTTAAAGATATCCTGTGTTAAGAACATATAAACAAATTTCCAGGGTGACATCCTGCAGAACAAGTTTGTTTGATTCATTTTAAAATATGCTTTGACTGTGCTGCTGTGATTATGCTGAAAACACAAGATGAGGTGCTTTTATACCTGCAAGAGCTACTGCTGACAATAATATTAAATTGATCTGATGGACTAACTGAATGTAAGGTTTATTCACATGAGATGTGATGAGATTTCAGGAAATGGTTTCATAACAGTAAACAGTTACTTAATTGCTATCAAATGAACTTCTGCCACATTGGTTAAATGGCTTCATTCTGCTGACCTCGGTGCAAGAAGAATCACTCCAAAAATGTTAATAAAATGGTAACAGTTAGTTTTCATTATCAGTATCAGCTATTCAAAATTCTTATCTTAGAATACATTTTCCAATTAAGAGGGTATTGTTACAAAGATCATTTTATGAAACTAAAAAAAAATTTAAACTCTTTACTTTTTAGGAAGCATGCTGATGAAACTAACGCCTAGAATGTCAATTTTCAACAACTGTTTTACATCACTCTTGCAGTAAAATTCCCATCTGGGCTGGCAACTTGTGTGCCAAGTTTCAAACAAATGTGATTTGAAATTGCCGGTATATTAGACTCTGAAATTCAAGTGAGATGATAATAAAAAGAGATTGATACTGACAATAGATCCTCATATTCTCTTAAAAATACCTATGGCTCTGGGTGTTGTATTAATCTGTTAACAAAATTCTCTAATTATTTGTAACTTATTTATAGTACAGCATTAGAATATAATGCCATCAAATTGCTAGAAAACAAGCTAACTGCATATAGTTTGTAAGAAAAAAACAGTTGTGCTGTAAAAAATGTAGAAATGGTGCTGCAGACAAAACCTTGTTATTCAGAATCCCATTAGTTACTGAAAATACCTAATATAAGTTTTGTTGATCAATACTCTCATGTAAGCTCTAAATAATGTATGATTCCAGTGGAGAAAAATGCAGCAAATCAAATATGGTGGGAGAATGTTTCAAATTATAAAGAGTAGTATGACTGCTAATCCATAAATCAGAAATCAGAAAGATTGTTGTAATGTGGGAGGGCTCTATTTAATAAAGGTCATTATAACTCCTGGCTCTAGAGCTATAAGATCTAATATCCTCTCTGGTAGCTATATGATATGCCCATGCATTACTGTTCTTGTTGACAGTCTGTTGCCTTGGAAATATTTCATTATTTCAGTTTTTCCATTTGTAGACCCTTGGCCTTGTGATATGAAGGCCACCCTATTTCATATTTTCGATTATCATTTAAGCAATCTTCTGGAGCTATTTATATAAAAGCAAGTGTTAGACAATGCATATCATCATTTATCACTGCTATGTTTAAGCTCATGCTCTAGAAAAAGTGCCAAAATAAAGGTTTTTTCTCTTTCACTTTAAACCAATAGCACTCTAATATTATGATACGCTATACAAATCAATGCTGGAATATCATATGCAGGACGCTTCTGTCTATTTTATTTTCTTGGATGTATACCCACACAGCCGAAAAAACTAAACTGTTGCTGTAGCTGTAAAATTTGCTAACACTAACAGTTTAAAAGAAAATCAAACAAATGTAAGTGTGTAACTTTTCATATATCCTTTTAAGAACCTAAGAAGGTGAAAAAAGTTTCGAAACTATTCAAGTGCCTGGTTACATCAGAGACTACTACTTTTTACATCTGCTTTGTAAGCACATTTTTTGCTTGGAAAAATGTAACACAATCTACCTAAATACTTGTGGCAGTGAAGACTATAAAAAAACAATGTACACAAAGTTAATTTAGAGGATTCTTAATCTTGAGAACTAGTTTACTGAAGTAGTAGCTAAGAGACTGCAAAACCCTTTCAGTAAGTGATATGCTGCTGTATTTCAAATATCTTAGCTCATACAGATGAAAGGATGTGTACAAAGACAGCTAAAATACTTACATGCAAGACTCCATGAGCACATTACACAACTTTTAATAAAATGTACATGAGTATCTGTTTGTTGAAGCATTGATCCATTTTCTCCAAAACTTTTAAGGAATAAACAGGCTACCATTATTTCTGCTACAAAAAAATGTCATCAACTTCTACATGCAATACTTGTACCTAAACTGTCCAGAGCACTGTACAGAGTGATAACAAAGCGAACCCTAAGGGCAAAAAACAACTTCTTGGACACTAGGCCAAGTTCGTGGCTATCAGTGTTCTAGGAATTTAGACTACCTTTTCCCCTTGAAATCATTACACCTCCCACTCCCTACAGGGAAAAACTACTCCGATCCAACCTTTAAAATGACAGCATCAGAGCTGAACAAGAAGATGCTATTAAAGGGCATTAAATTAAATACAGTATATCCTCCTACAACTTCAATCAGAATTTCAGACCAAGTGTTATTTAGTTCAGCTCTCAAGTGGAGCAGAATAACAAATCGCGCACTTTGATTTACCTTCTCCGAATGCCAAATGGAGACAGGTGATAAAGAAAGCACTCATGCACAGGCTATGAAGTTTCCCCTAGAAATTAATTCTATCTTCAAGATTCCTATCTCAGAGAAATTCCCAAAATGGCACACAAATATGCTTCTGCTGGAGAGATTACTGAAGCTATCCTGGCAAATACACTTAGCACTAATATAGCAACATTCTCAGAAAGAAGACAGCAGAATTGTTTGTTGGGGGGGGACAGGACTTACTCATATGAATTGTTTTTCCAACAAAGAACTCTGCAGGAGAAAAACCTGCTGCTTTAAGTGTTATTAACACAGTAGAAACACCTTTCCAACCACTGGAATGAAGATTTTTAAAAAAAAAAAAAATGTTTAGCTTTGAAAATGAAAATCTGGAGTTAAGTCATTGACTTCTAAGGATGCACTGTTTTCCCATTACGCGTATCTCCTAATTTTGCTACATATCAATATAGCCTTGTCAAAGTGCTACAGCTAATACTAATGCATCTAAGGCAAGCACACTAACACTTCAGTGGTGAATACGAAATGTATGGGTTTTTTCTACCACGCAGACTGCTTTATTAGGAAAAATGGCACAGCTACTTAGACAAAATCCGTGGGGTTTGGAAGTTGTACTAGAAGAGCTGATCATTCTTAAATACGCAAGTATGAAATTAAGGCTAAAGTACTTTTGTTTAAATATTTTTCAGACTTTTTCGTGCTGTGAAATATAAACCGACTAACACATGATCCAACTACTTTTAAAGGCTATCTAAATGTTAATCTCCATTTTTCCAACTAGCCAGGAACCTTCCTCACTCCTCACACTCAAGTTCCCTTGTAACGATGAAGGGGGTGGGAGGGAAAGAGCCCACCCCAAACCCTCTGGCTGCTCTTCTTCTGGGCATATATTTCGTTGCAGTGTAGCAATGGAGCTTTGAATACTTTTGTAAGAATCACAAAGTAACATCACATGAACTTGTACTCTTGTCTCCTACCAGTCACTTCTAGAAAGATTCACTTTACTAGAACAAATCCGCTACGGGCAATTCGTGTCACCAGCAGAGCAGATTAATCACAAGCACTCTCTCTCAACAAAAGTACATGGGGCAGGCGGCGGGCCGGGAACCAAGCGCGGGGGTAGCGCGATCACCCCCCGCCTCCCTCCCCGGACCACGCGCACCGCCTCCCCGCCTCCCCGCCCGCCCGCGCACCGGCTCCGCTCTGCCCACCCGGGGGGCGCGGGCACCC
>VZTF01000012.1:15991-65513 GCA_013397755.1 Cnemophilus loriae
GGACCCTGCCCCGCCCGGCCCCGCCGAGGCCCCGCCGCCCTTTCTGCCCTCGGGCTGGCATCCATAGCCCCGAGGAGCCTCCTCCGCCGGGCCGCAGAGGGGTGGATGGCAAGGAATGCTATCGGGCTGCTCTACATGTTCTGAATTTAAGTAATGAATTTAAGCACTGAATTTAAGCACTAAATTCTAAGTTAAGTACTTAAATTCATCTGTGAATTTAAGTACTGAAACTGTGCCTCAACGTTTACCTTTGCCTGGTGTTGGCAGTCTCGGGAGGAGTTTCCCTTCAGCCATCAAGAGCTACTCTCAAAAAACCTACTCTTGCCAGTATGTACACGGCTGCGACGAGGGGCTTCATGGGCACCACAGATCATCCTTTGGCCTCCAGGGTGCAAAGAATGAAGACACTGGTTCTCTGGAGGACAGTGGAGGAGTCTCCAAACAGCCCTGCTAAGCCATGTTTTGGCCTCAAGGTTTTCAGGGCTGTCTCCAGGCCAACGGAGCATTGCTGAATCCTTTCTGCAGCCAAAACCTCTTAAAACATGCACTCGACCGACACTCCTCTGCTCAGTCAGCCTCTGGGGTTCAAACAAGCAGTTCTTGAACATATCTTTAAGCTGGTACTGAAAACACTCTGACACTGTGGAGTGATGTGGAAGAACTGATCCCAGACTCCCTGGGGAGCAGGGACACTTGCCTTCCAGCCTCAGTTCCACTGGGGCTCCTCTGTCATCTTCTAAGTGCCAAACACGCACTGACTGAGATCAGCACACAAGCCTGGGGATCAGCTCTCCCACAGCCCAAGGAGGTTTCTAGGTCTGCTGCCCACCTAAAAAATGCCTGCTCAAAGAGGATGTCTCCTCACTAGGCCATGGGATGCTCAACTATGTCACTGACAGAGAACTCAACAGCAGGTGCCCCAAGTGCCCTGAGACTTCCCAGCCACCCTAAATTAACAGATTGTGAGTGCTGTGCTCTTCTCTGCTCTGATCAGATTAATGACACAGTATTTTTTTGGAGTTTCACACTGTACACAGAGTTCTGCCTCAGTGCCGGAAATCCAATGGAAGGAGTTGGAAGAGAAGTGGTGGTGGAACTCCCATCACCGTCTTTAGACAACACCAAATCCAGCTTACTGCAGAGTGTGATTAGAGAGATTGCACAGCGAGATTTTGAGCAGGGTTTAGAGAGACCACTCTGGCTGCTAGCCCTGTTACCAAAAAAGGGGTGCTTTAAACATATTTTAAAAACCCAGAGATAGAAACATAGAAATAGTTGTTCTTTGCTCCATCAAGACTTTCTCCTATCAGATGACACCTCCTCCATTATAAACACAAAGATATCCAGTGATTATTTTCTTGTATCAACCCACTATTTAAATCTAAAGCTGTAACAAATGGCTGCAGCTGTTTCTTCTTCTTTTTTCCCAGACAAATGACTGAGAGTTACTTTTCCTGCTTTACCTTCCACAGTATATCTCAAATCTGAGAAATGCCAGAGTCACAAAAGAGCCAGATTTCCAGCGTGATTTAGGTAGGAAGAAGTTCTACCAGAGACAGAACGATGTTTTTCCAGGTACACTCTGCTCCCTTCATGTCAAATTATTTTCTGGTTTTATGGCTACAATTCAGCATGAACATCCAGGGTATTTCTTTCCAATTTGTTCATTTTCTCCTATTCCGATTTCTGTATAAGGATTTCTCAAGTGTGCTTGCCTGCTGGTATGGTGCAGCAGTTATTGGTGCTTCTGACAGAGACTAGCAGAAACATTGCTTGTCCGACTAAAACAACTCCGGCACGAAGCCACACACAGATTGTATCTGGTCAGGTCCCACAGATTCCAGCTATAGCCTGGGAGCAAATCAAAGGCAGGACACAGCCACAAGAGAATAAAAATAAGTTGCAGTTCACAACTTTTGCTTCTTGGGGAAATCTCAGCATAATTGATTCCAAATCCAAACAAATATTTTGAAGATTTCCAGTTAAATACTTTTCCCCCCTTGTTTCAAATGCCGTGGTGATAGTGTACTGTAGAACCATAGCATATCCCACAGTTATGTTAAATATGCCATATTATAGTGTATCGATATACTTTCTATAGCATTTTCTCAGTAGTAATTACTTTTAAAATATATTTAAAATATGTATCAGAAGGGCTCCATTCTGGGTGTGTGTGTGTGTACTTAGGTGTTAGAGCATGGTATCAATACTTTGTTAGGGGTTTGCTTTAGCTAGACATGAGTTGCTAGGCCGTGGGATTTTCTGTGTGAAACCCCATGGCACATCTTGTATCGGGAGTAATTAATTCAGGTCTTCAATGTTTTATTTCTTGTACAAGAAAGTAAAATGTTTAATCCAGAAATACTCAGAACCTATGAAAAATAAGCCATGCTCTAGGTGGCTGACATAACGTAACCCACATTAACAAATACTAACAATCCATTAAATAGTTTTAAATGGGTGTGTGTAAGGCAGAGGGAAGTGTAAGATGCAAAGATAACAGCATGACAGAGAGATCAGGAGGCACCTTACTAATGTGCTGCACTGAGTCAGCAATCAGCAGCTGATACTGTGAACATGCTTACCAAGACTACTGACATTCTTCTTTGGAATTTGCTTAAACAAGAATCAACTTCTTTTTTTTTTTAATGTATGCTTTTCTGTCTTTCTCAACCTGAATAACATTGATGACTACAGCTAGAACAAGAAATATTTTGCTCAGTTAATACATATTTCAATAAGAGACTAACAGCTACACATATGAGCTTTTTTCATGTTTGGAATGTTCTGATTGTGAAGGCAAATGACTCACCAGCTTTATATACTGGTTTTGGCTGGGGAAGGGTTAATTTTCTTCACAGTGGCTGGTACGGGGCTGTATTTTGGATTAGTGCTGAACACAGGGTTGATAATATAGAGATGTTTTTGTTATTGCTGAGCAGTGCTAACACAGAGATGAGGCCTTTTCTGCTTTTCATACTGCCATGCTGGCGAGGAGACTGGGAACATGGGAACTGACAATGTGGGAAGTTGGGACAGGTGACCCCAACTGACCAACGGGATATTCCATACGATATGACATCATGCTCAGTATCTGAAGGGGGAGAAGAAGGAGGAAGCGGGGGGATGTTTGGATGTTTGGCACTTCCCTTCCCAAGCAACCATAGCTTGTGATGAGCCCCTGGTCTCCTGGAAATGGCTGAACACCTGCTTGCCCATGGGAAGTGGTGACTAAATTCCTTGGTTTGCTTTGCTTGCATGTGTGGCTTTTGTTTTCCCTATTAAACTGTCTTTATATCAACCCACGAGTTTTCCAGATTCTACCCTTCCAATTCTTTTCCCAATCCCAATGGAGGGAGTGAGCGAGCAGCTGCGTGGGGCTTGGCTGCTGGCTGGGGTTAAACCACAACACTTTAACAGAAGCGTTGGCACCTCAGGGTTACAGTAGCACTTATTTGCTACCTTAGCTTTGGAAATCTCATTCTTTATAATGAACATGAAGATCTTATTATTCGAGGGGAGAATGCATGCAGGAGTTAAATGTATTTTAATCATCTGTATCAAATTATCTTTATAAATGATAACAAAATACACAAAACGTTCCACGCAGAAAGACAGATCCTGACTTCCTTATTCAGGAAAAATTCCTTTCTTATTTCAGAGAGGGCAGTAAGCACAAGATGCTGAGCTGCCATTCACACAGAGAAATTGCATTAGGAAAGGATTTTTTCCAGGGGCAATTTGTAATCTGGGCTTTCCTTTCTTTATCAGTAGGTTTGGAATTTTCCTATATCAGAAGTCTCGAGCATTTATTTAATTACTCAAACTAGTGCAAAGCAGCCAAAGAAACAGAACTTGAAGTTAAATTAATGAATGATACTCCCAATCAAAAAATTAATCAGCACAAACATCATTAATTTTCTTGTGCCTCCTCTGCTAACTGTTCCACACTATTCACCAGAACTTGGAAAAATCCAGATGATGGAAGTTATTTTTCAGGACTACAGATCTTCTCAAAAATCATGTGCTAATAGCTTTTTTCTGCTTGAAGTGAGAAACCAATGGTATGAGGTTCAACAAGGCCGAGCGCTGGATCCTACACCTGGGTCACAACAATCCCAGGCAGCGCTACAGGCTGGGGCCAGAGTGGCTGGAAAGCTGCCCCTTAGAAAAGAACCTGGGGGTGCTGGTCAGCAGTGGGCTGAACACAAGCCAGCCATGTGCCAAGAAGGCCAGCGGCACCCTGGCTTGTATCAGGAATAGTGTGGACAGCAGGACCAGGACAGTGATTGTCCCCCTCTACACAGCACTGCTGACGCTGCACCTTGAGTCCTGTGTTGAGTTTTGGGCCCTTGTATTTAGTTTAGGGAGCTGGAGGCATTTCATCTGGAGAAAAGGAGGCTCAGGAACCTTACCACCTGAAAGGAGGTTGTAGACAGGTGGGGCTTGTCTTTTCTCTGAAGTAACAAGTGACAGGACAAGAGGAAATGGCCTGAAGTTGCGCCAGGGGAGGTTTAGATTGGGTGTTGAGAAAAAATTCTTTGCCGGAAGGGTGGTCAAGCATTGGAATACGCTTCCCAGGGAAATGGTGGAATCACCATCCCTGGAAGCGTTAAAAATATGTGTAGATGTGGTGCTTGGGGACATGGTTTAGTGGTGAATATGGCAGTGTTAGGTTTGCAGTTGGACTGCATGATCTTAGAGGTCTTTTTCAACCTTAATGACTCCACGACTCTACTGTGAACACGTCTCTGCACAACTGCTGAGTACCATATAGGGAAAGAAGCAGCTACTAGGTAAGACACTGGCTAAAACCAGTTCATTTCTTGCGGAAGTTTAAGAACTAGGCAACCAGTTTAGACTAGCATGTGCTGATGTTTTTATATGCTTTTGAGACAAAGCATTGCTTCTAAATAAATAGGCAGTCCCCTTATTTTTCTGAATATTCTTAGAAAGATGTGTTAAGTTCAACATACTTAATTTTGTCTGGTTTTGAGATTAAAAAGACACAGATAACATATCCAAAGAGACACCAATATCTTTCTTTGTAAGTTCTGAGGGAAAAAAAAATCAATAATGGCCAAATCTTCACATCCCGTAACTTCTGGCTTTTAGAATTCAAACTACTTCTGCCGTTACTTCAGATTCCTCCTCAACCTATATCAGAGAGATCAGAGAAGACAGGTGAGATCTTCATGTCAGAACCACACCAAAGCACTTATTACTCCCATTGTCATTAACACTTTCCAGGAGCACTCAACATTTCTACAAAAATTATAAGCAGTGTTACCAAATGCTGCTGATGAGAAAAAAAGATCTTTACCTATTGCAAGGTTATTGGCTGTTGCAGTGAAAGCCCTTTTGTTTTTCTTCCCAGTGCCAAACCTGGAACCAGAATATTCTGAATTGACAGAATCTGTCCATTTGGGGTATTGTACATTCCTTTATTACAAAACTGATTTTTTCCATGGAAAAAAATGGTACTAACATTTTTTCCCACATAAATGTTTATCAAATTCTTTTAATTTTCAAGTCCCATAACGAAAAAAATCTTATTAATAATCAAAGCAATTTCTCATATAAATGAAATCAGATAAGATTCAGTCTTTTATTCCAAAACATTTTTCTACAAACTATGTGTAACTGATTATACCCAACTTTACTGGACATGTAATCAGTGGTTACTATGGCAGTCTAACGTATTAACTCTCCAAGAAAGGAAGAGCTTATTGATTCAAAACTCTTTTTGATTTAAAGTATTAGTCTATTACATGGATCATTTCACAGTTGGCTTTGATTTATCTTGGTTTTGATGCAGCAATTAATTCTGCTCAGAATTAAGAGAACAGAAAGATGTAGTCAGTCATTTCTGTAGTCTCTGTTTTCAGTGGTGTTTGATTGAAGAGGTAAGGTTCAAATACAACTTTTTTAACATTGAATTCCTAGAATTCTTCAAGGCCAAGTGACTTAAAATATATTTGCACTGGGGTTTCTTTTGTAGCAAAGTAAAATGTATTGTTTTCAGTAACGATATATAATATTTATAATTTTGTGACTGTAAATAAGCAGGTTCACATAATTAATCATTTTTCCTCAGAGTTCTGTTAGTCAGGATAGCTACTTTGCACACCACACCGAGATAAAAAAGTCATAAGAAAAACAGGGAAGAGAGCCTTTCAGATGCATTTACTTTTACCAGTTACACTCTGAATACAATCACATACTATTCTGTGTTAACAGATCACATCTGAATCCTCATCCTGAAAAATCAATGGGTGCATCTTGAACACTGACAGTTTTCTGGCTATTTTTTCCCCCGTCTGCCCCTATCTCAGAACTTTCGAACTGTATGGCTTTTATAGTTGTATCACAGGCAGTGCTGTGTACTGCTTTATAACTGCATATATAAAAAAATAATACAGCATTAAATTACCCTTGCACTGGTTTTAATGTGATATTTATGAAAAAATAGGATTTCTTCATCAGCTATGGATTAAAAGTTCAAATATGAGCTTTAGATCAGTAACTCAAACACTGTGTTTACGTATATTGTGGTTATAGTAAGAGCATTAACAAGGGGAGGTATTCAGGTAGGGATGTCTTATTTTTTTTCCTTTTGGTACTTCTAACACACCAACAGCACTGTGGAAGCTCCAAAAGGCGCTTGGAATCTTTACTGGTAAGGCCTGGTCTCACACCTCTTAGGTCCTAGGAACAGTTTTTGGTGGGGAGAAATTCTATCGACAGTAGATGATGACTGATTTAGGAACCACTAAGGCAAATCTGACATATTCAAGTCTTTGCAACTGGATGGGATACACCCCAAGGTGCTGGAAGTGAATCTGAGGAGGTATAGCTGCTACCTATAATCAGTGGTTGCAATGCTGTGCTCCGAACTGTAGTAGCTCGTCGTGCTAGATGAGGGCACAGTGATTGTGTTTTCACCTCAGGTTTGTTAAAGCAGCTGCTTTCAACTTTTCAGAGAGGGGAGTGTGCCTACACAATGTGTGACTGGATACAGGAAGGCAAATATTGAAAGAGTGTTTATATCATTGCAGTAAATTAGATTATTGGAACTGACTTCAACAGAGTTATACTGAAATTATAGAATTTATTTATATATTCCTATTCAAGCAGCAGTCTTTATTTTAACTTCAAATTACTTTTTAAAACTCCCATGAAGGTATGTATTTTAAAAACCCAAAAACACAGCATTACTTCTTTACTTTGTTAATTAGATTAATATTTGTGTTATTAAAGTGATTTTTATAATTTTGTCAGTTAGTTACACAATAAAAAATGTGCAATGCTAATGCAACAGTTCAAAAATGTTATGAAGTTCTGAGGTTTTATCTCAACAGTAGTCTAAAAGTACTGACAACAAAGATCTAAAGATAGGAAAAAAATAAACACTGCATCCTGAAGGTTTCATTTATCTAGTAACTATTAGGGTGAACACGTAACACCTGAAAAATAGATATGCAAAGATCTGAGTTTGGTTTTTGTTTACCATCCTAAAATAGTATTTCATTCCTGATACAGTTTTGATGGACCCAGTTACAAGATGCAACTCACACTAAAATCACTAAGTAGTCCTCTCTCATTCTGCATTCTGTTTAAAACGTGATTGACTTATGATTGGACTCAATGATCTTCCAGCCTAAAGCATTCTAAATATTCGTGTATTTTATGTAGAAGATTTCAAACAGTCTGGGTTTCAATGTTCTTGAGAACATCTGACCGCGTGCAGCCCCAGATGTGGCCCGGTAAGTTGCTGATCACCTACTGGCTGACAAGTCGCATGTGCCATTTGGTCTTCTAATGTCTAGGAAACAGCCCGTATCTCCTGGAAGAGGGAGCAGACTATTGCAAGCAAATGTGTTCCTGCCAGATTGCCAGTCAAGAATGTGTCTATGCTCTATCTGGTCAGCCAGACATGTAGGAGTACGCATGGTCTAGCTGGCAATCTGCTCACCAGCAGATGTGCTCCCTGTCCGCGGTTTGAAAAGAATTTACTCTTTTCAAGGGCACAGGGGGTCTATCAGTGCACATGCTCTGCCAGTGCGGTTTAGATCTTTACTCCTCAGCTTTGGGCACAGGCAGCAGCAGCAGAGAACTGGAGTGGGGAGGCAGGGCACGGGAAAGAAGGGATGCCTTTTATCACTGCCTTTAGGATACTGGATGACGTGGCAGTGTTAAGTACTATGGATTTGGCATATGGTAGACTTACTTCTTCTTATGTTTTTTTTTTAATTACCACTACTGAAAGAAGTTTAGACAGAAGACAATGCCATTTGTACATCATCTTGCATGTTTGTGATGACAGTTACATTTTTCCTTCTGAACAGAGTATGGATGATCACGGGGAGACTCATTCAGCACCATATTCAGCAAGGCTGTAAACATGGATACCAAAAATACCACTAGGGTACAGATTACTGTAATGTTAATTATGGCTCTGCAGAAGTACTTACACTCACCTTTACAGATAGTGCATATTCTCCACCAAAAAAAAAAAAGAGAACCAACCACTAAACTGGCTGAATTGCCTGCTGAGACCTTACATGGGCCACAGTAACTAGAAACTGCTAATACCTGACCTTCATTCAAATGGCTCTGCTTCAGCAACACTATTTAATTTCAGAACTTCACTTTATCTCTTTATCCTTACACTTTATCTAGCATTGTGGTGACTCCTTTCATATCCTATGTCATGGCTGAATAATTCAACGGCAAGTAAATTCTTTACATTTCTCTTCTGCAGCCTTCAGCACTAAATGCTGATTGATACTTTCTAGACCTCACTAAGGAGATGTTTACATTTTTCCTTCAACACCATCACCAAGGAAAGGCAGTGAAATGGGCTGCTGGACAAGGCACTCCATGTCTGTTCTAAACATGCTCTCAGCTCTGGCAAAGTGCTCCAGCTGGTATCTCTAAGTATTTAATGCACCTAATTCTGAATACATTTGGAGTGCTTGTAAACTCTTCAGCTGCTAAAACCAACTCGAGGGTGTGCAGCTAAAACTGCACTGGTTTTTATCTTAAATCTGTATTTCTCCTTCTACTGGAGCCAAGACAGGATATTTTTTATTTTTGAATTTTCAGATGTTTGCTGAAATTGATATTCAGTAAGAGAACAAGAATTAGGTGACCCAGAGGTAACCTATTTCCCCACCTCCCTCTCCAGTAAGAGAACTATATTCTGTAATGGGAAGTGTATGATTGCAAAGCTTATGTTTTGGGCATATATCATTATAATCTCAGTATCATCTCTCCCCAAAAACCTGTCATATAATAGGCCTTAATAATTCTATTTAGTATAATGCTAGTTGAATTCATATAAACAGAAGTCCAGTATACATGCAGAACAAGCACATTCCTACCTGTTATCAAATATACATTTTCCTGGGTAGATTCAGACCACACAAATCACTGCAACTCAAGGCATTTATAAATATTTAACTAATTAAATATAATGTTCATACAAACATCTGCCTAAGAAGAGGGAGAAATAACATTGTTCAGTGCAAGTTCCTTCCTTCTGGACTAGAATTTGAAATATACATGATGTGCATGGTGGCAACAGAGTGGCTTATGATTAGTTGGCACAATCTAGAGTATTTATTTCATGCTGACTGTGTCATTTAAAGATATTTCCATATTGTTAATCCCATAACATTTGCTGGAGAGACAAAAGGTGACTTTCCCACCACATTCAGAATTGCTACAAATACCTACCACAATATTTAATTCCATAAGTAAGGCAATGTGGGCAGAAACTGCTGGTTACAGATTAAGTTTACAACATCAAAATTTCAACAACTTCTGTACTCAGGGAATACTAATAATGGTGTATCCCATTGGAAGGTATTAGGTATCTTTAAAATAGTTAAGTGATTTGGTTTCTTTTAATTACTTCCTGCCAATATCCATAATTTTCTCTGAATGTCCAAAACTAACTTAAAATCCAAAATAAAATTGCTATTGTTTTTATATCATCAAAAAGGAAAGATTAATGACATATTTCAGTAATCTAGTTATAAGTGGCTTTTTTCCTTGTTCAATCTGCGTGCAATCCTCAGTGGATGTTAGATGTAGGTTAAAAAGGTATTTAATGCCTGTTTTTCAGTTTCCGAGGTCAAACATTACCTAGTATGTATAGGGAAAGAGGAAACATCTGTTGGAATAATTTATTTGACTAACACAGAGGGTAGGATTAAAACTCACTAATTTCTTTGGTCCGATACTGAATTTCAATTAAACAATACAGGTATTTGTTCAGTTTGAAAAAATTTCCTTCCTTTACTTGTGGGCACACTCATGTATATCCCTAATTAGTGGATCTGGCAAGGGAATACTAGGATTTGTCATTTTTTCGTGTCTGCATAAACTCTGAGAATGAATATTTCTGTTTTTTGAGGTTTTGGGGTTTTTTTCCTAATAAACATTCTAAAGAATTCACAAATCTTTAACTCTCAAGACTCTCTGATCTTTATGGAGTTTCTCTAGTAACAAGGTTAGAATATATCTCAGGATCAGTGATTACACATGAAATTGTAAGGTACAGCAACCTTCAGCATTTAAGATAAAAGTCCCACTTAAAAGTTTTTAGAAAATATTAAATACACATCATCTGACTGCAGTTTCTTCTATCCTTTCTGTGAAATCAGACTAAAATCTCCTAGACTAACAATAAAAAAAACCACTCAAATTGTTTATTTTACAAATGTAAATAAATAAAAATATAGACATTTTATTTCAATCAAGTATGGAAGATGCTCTCTTTGCCTTTCTAGGGTCAAAAGGGATTCCAACAGAGCCGGGATTGTATTCCAGCTTTTCAATACTGAGAAAATTTTTGCCAAGCAAAGAAGATGAACAATCAGACAGCTCTTTAACATTGTAAAGCAGAATCAGAATGTTTTGTCTCAAAGGGAGTAGCAGAAGGTCTTACAGGAGAAAAGATGTTGTACATGCAAGTTCCATCCTTTCTTAGGACTGAGGGGAATGGTAAATGGAAATCATAGTTTTACTCAACCTGGCCCAAAAGGTTGCTAACAAAGATGACATGCAAGCTGACAGAACACTGAGCATGTGGACAAACCTATCTTACAATAGAATTTAAAAAATCCCAACCGTATTTATATGGCATGAGTGGTAGTCTGTATTCCTCTAAATTTCAGAAGCCAAGACTATTCACCGGAAAATAATAATGTACTACTATAGTAGTACTAACAGTATTACGTTTTAGAATAACTGGTACATTGTTCCTGCAGTTCTTGTTTTTAACTGCTCCAGTGCTTTGCGCTTTCTGCAGCAAGTAAAGTTCAAGAACGGGCACATATATGACATGTTCAAGTTTTTTTTAGGCCACAGTATATTCATTGTCATGTGATGAACAAAAATTATTATTTGAAAGAGAGCAGCTTTGTGATTTGCAATTCTTCTTCCCTTCTCAATGGAAAGGTAGCTATTTTTAATCAGAACAAATAATCAGAAGGAACAAAACTCACCGAATGGAAAGTGGTAAGTTGTCAAGAATAAAATAGCATTAAATGTTGCTCAGTTAAATTGTCAAACATACTAATAAATTCTAACTTGAATGTAAAATAGAACACTACATTTACTAATCTAGTTACAAAAGAATACCCGTGTCGGTTGCATGCATTTATTTATTTTATCTACAGCATTGTATAAATGATCTTTTTTTGTTGTTGCCTAGTTCCGCTGACAAATAATAAAACTGTTAGGTTAAAAAAACCATTAAAAATCTGGAAGGAGTGATATTAGGTCCCAAATACTTAACTATACTATTGCCATAGGTGAAACTGGAGCATGGCTGTTAGAAGTAAGCTGTAATGATGAAAAGTGATGGTTTCTCCTTCTGCAGATGACTCCATACACAGCATCACCCTTCACCAATGGTCCTCACACCTTAACTTAATTCTGAGAACTAACTTGGAAAAGATTTTACCTTTGTGGAAAATAATTACAATTAAATGCATATGGCAGAAACTAGTAACATTAAAGTTACTACTATTAGCTAGTCTAATGATTTATAACCAGAAACTGCAATCTATTATCCTGTCTTTCAAAGAAATAAAGACAATAAATATAACATGGTTAAAAAAACTATTTCAGAGTAAATTCTACCTTCCTGTACTCATTTTGCAACTGGTTCAGCAAGAGCTATACAAGCAATAACCATCATAACTAAGAGGAAGATGGTTGAGAAACATACCTGAGTTTTCATCTGACTTCTTCTTTCACGGATTCTTGGCAGAGGTTTTCTTTCAACTTTCTGCTTGTGAGCCAAATCTAAAAAATTTGCTTGTTCCTTCGCAGAGTGACTGTGGTGAAAAGGAAGACTGAGATAAGCTGTTTCAGAGTCAGCTGCAGGAAACAGAAAGAAAAAAGGATTAATTCAATATCCCAAGTCAAACCATATCTATTTAATACTCAATGTGATTGATCACAGGTTCCAATATATCTCGTTATAGAAAACAGTGTAGTAAACCTTAAGTTAAAACACCTCAAATTTGATAATTGAGAATGGAAAACTTTGAATGGAATTATGGAAGGTGCTACAAACACTGATGAAGGTGAACATTAAAACAGGCATTCCCAGTCACGTAGAGCTATTTGGAAGGGAGTAAATTCAATTATATAGCACCTCCTTATATCAGTAGTTATTCAGAAGACCATTTCAGAACCATTGCCATCTACATATGGCTTCCAAACACTGAGCAGACTCCAACTATTTTAGGGCTGGTGCTGGCAGGCACAGCATCAGCCTTCATGTCTTCAAAAATAACATATTAATTTATCTTCTGAAAGCAACACTGTAAGTGCCACCAATTTTATTTTATAAATATGGTAATTCAAACCATTTTGAGTAATTTCAAGTCAAATGTCTGTATCCAAGTCCTGCAAGACGGCAAGACATGCTGTTAAGTCATTTATGTTTTAACCTGCAGTCAACACAACCACCACCTCCCCACCATTTTTAAAAAACCTCAACATTTATTTCAGGTTTTGCTAGAGTTTCAAAACTAATTTGTTTTCCCATTTGAAGAACAGGTTGCCTTTAAACCTCAAAAAGGGTTTAAGGGTTTTTTACCTCCCAGACATTTTATTTTCTTTCCAAGTTTAAAACTTGGACTTCTGCTAGACATGTATCTTGTGAAGGCCTTTACAAGGACTGACAATATACATAGATCAAATAAGTATCAACAAATAGATTTTAAAAGTCTGATGTATTTAATGCATATTTATTATAGAATGTCTAACACTTTTTAAATATGGAAGTAAATGTGAATATTTACACACTCAAAATATACTAGCTACCCCTTTCCATAATTCTGGGAGATTGGGATGCATGGAAAAGAACCAACACATGAACTAGTGCTTAAATTAAATTGGAAAAGTTCAATTTCTACTCGTGTCTTTTGGACTCATCACTGGTACAAGTCTCTTATATACAATTCTTAGTATATTTATTTTTAGCTGCTATTTTATGATTTCTGTAAGTTTTAAATAAGCATGAAGTAATTGATTAGTTTGCTTACAAAATTGTACATAAGCTGCATGTTCATCTGTCATTCTTTCATTGCTTCTTTTCCTGGCAGCTCTGGAGGCTTTCCAATTAATTAAGAAACGTCTTTCCATTTCTTGAATTTCTTTCCCATCAAGGGATTCTGCAAAAGAGAACATTTTCTGTGATACAAAGGGAACTAAAGGGCTATACAAAGTTGAATGTAAAGTGTATTGGCTCTATATTCATCCTCTTTAAATATTTTTTTTCTTTTTCTAGTATTTTGGTAAAAAAAAAAATACCCAATAAATATTGATATTCATATTCAAGCTGCAAGAGTGAGTTAACATGTCTTAATAAAAAAAATCTACAGTTTTTATAACTTTCAAGGGAAATAGAAATATTTCACATTTGGTTAACATGCAACACCTTCTATGAAGTTCTGCAGAAAAGTTACGCTGTTATACAATGTATACATAGATGCAGAAATCCAGGTTGAGAGGGAAACCACACATCCTAGCAATCAAGGAATTCTACTGATCATGAAGACAGTCACACAGATTTGCCTCTCTAAGGTTAATTTTACTCACTTAGGTGCCATAAACCTTATGCTCTATGATTCATTGGTTGCATCTGCATTTTTGAGTCAGCCCAAATGAAATACCTCTTGTGGCCACAAATTTAGGTTGCATTAGAACTGTCCTAAGGCACCGTTATTTTCATTGTGCAAACAGGCTTTTTCTTTTTCTTAATGGCCAATATTTTGTGCTCTGAGAAAAATCAAATTCTGCAATTATAACTTTAAAGAAAATTGCCACCTTTATCCAAAAAAAGTAAAAAATGAGCAGATTTTTAAAACTTATTTCTACAGTATAAATACTTAGGTATAGAAGAGTAAGTTTCTTCCTTTCATGCTACAATTTCATGCAAAATAATAATATAAACTGCACCATAAGAGTGAAGGTTAACAAATACACCCATAACATAAGTGTGAGCTGCTTATAAGTTTAAGGATGAATGTTACATTACAAATTCAAACATGATAAGGTGGGACCTGCACAACTGGCAAGGTACAACAAAAACACTTTAGCAACTACTACAGATTGATAGGGGAATAGATTAAACTGATCTTTGAAAATCAGTTTCACAACATCTGGAATATGAATACAAAAATTATCTTGTAACAATCTCACCAATCATCTATTATAAAACAAATGATTACTACTACTAATACCAAAAGCGAAACAAGATGGCTTGTGAAGCTGATTACAAAGCAGTTTTAGCTTTCTAGATAAATTAAAAATTCATGATTTGACATAAATATCTATAGCAGTAACTGTGTTTACATACATAGTGCTACTCAAGAACAATTAATTTTTCAGTTGTTTCCTAAAAGAGTGGGGGTTATGGGTGGGCTATTGATTCAATTTTTTACCTAAAGTTGGTGACTGTACTATAATCTTATCCTTGTACTTTGGTTTTTGGCAGATGGGGTTTCCCGTAAGATCTATTCTGCGTAGCTTTGTCCATTTTTTTAATACAACCTCCAAATCCTGCAATTGAAACAACAACAGAACATTGTGATTATGTTTCCCCCTCTGGAGTAAAATTCAACTGTAATGTGATTTGTTCAGACAGGCTCAAATCCTGCACACAGAAATAATTTCAATGAGACTATTCACATGTATTAATGAGCATTTTCAAACAGAGTGGTCCACAGCACCCCCTGAATATATCAAAATTGCACAGAAGAAACGGTGATGTTGGAAGATGCTGCATTTTTAAGGATATAGTAATGCCAGCTATGGAAAATTACCACTTCAATCCCACTTATAAGCACCTAAAGCCTTACCAATGAGGAAAATTACCAATGAAAAAATTCGTATAGCATGCAACGTCTGTTAACGAATCCCCAAGGTCTTACAGAGCCCTTAGAGTATCAGTGTGTGAAAGAATAAATACTTTACACAGATAAAGGACAGATTGAAAAATAAGTTAAAAACTGTGCAGTCCACAGTAGACTGCCTCTCTCTTCATATACATGTAGAACTGTATTTTACGGGAGAAACAGTAATCCCCCCCTACCTAACTGTGGGTGGTCAGTTACACCATTGGCCTAAACAGTGAAATTAGTGAAATATACCTTTCTCCATCTGTGTTTCTGTCTGGTTACCCAAGGGCAGTATGACCTAGATGAAACTACTCTGTCTTTTAAATACAATAAATTCAAGTTAAAAACAGGCAAAGTTTAGCAGATTGGTCCTTTCTACTCAGACACCCTACTTTCTGAAATACTTTCTTTCCCAAATTTCATTTAACTCCCATTCTTGACAGGCTTTCCTTGTATGTGTGAAAAGCTTAAGGAGGGATTCAAGACAATCTGTATAAATAGAAGAGGAGAGAGAATTTATGTTCTTGTAATAATTTGGAAATTATTGTTGTAATAATTTGGAAAAATCTACTAATCATGCTGTGACAGATTCTAAACTGCTAAGTGTGTAAAATTTTGTAGCTTGATGGCAACAGTGAAGTCTCTAGCAATGTAAGTGTCTCTTAGTTCCTTCAAATTTAGAAAATTGCTTAGGTAACACAAGTAGGGAGAATTCTGCTTTTGCTTGCTCATCTCCCTTGGTAGAAAATCCTCTTGGAAATATTCTATGGGTTATATAATACATGTTTAGAAAAATTACGTGGAAGAGAAAGTGGCAGCACAGCCTCAAACCTCCAAACCATATAATTTTTGGTCTATCTATAATGATGGTGATATCATCTATTGTTATTCAGTGATAAAAATGTCTTTTTAGAAAAATAGAGAGCAAAAGTCTGGTTCTGTGAGGATCAAGACTCATAAAACAATGCAAGAAATTCTGAGGACCAGTCCACATGCAGAAATGTTAATAATTCTTGTAATGTTATGCAGCGAAGCTTAATCAGCAGGTATCAGGATAGCCATGATATCCCCCATAGTTTAGGTGCAAACACTTAATCACAAACAAAATTTAGGGGCAAAATATTTTAGGCTAGACTTACTAAAAAAGAAAAATCATTTAGCAAGTATATTTATTTATTCTTACCTAAGCATTCAAATAATATCATTGAAGTCTGTAATGTGTTCTAGATTTCACTAGGAAGAATTTTTCCAAGTAATACTTTTCCAACACAAAGTTGTCTATTACTGAAATAAGATGTATACAGTTTAACTTTGATGAATGTATACAGAGTCCTGTAGATTTTTGTTAGCTGTTACTTACTTGATAAATGACCCAGAACATGCTTACTCCAGTGTATGTTTATCTAAGAGCACACTAATCCTGTGCTGAAATATGATTACCCTTTCGATACGCTCTAGTTGTTCATTGCCTTCCTGTCTCTAATAAAGTGCTTTCACTTCCCAGCCTTTCAATAAGCTGTACTAAAGGGACCAGACACTCTTCTGGGCAGGCTCCGTTTGATAAATGATCATGTCATGCTATCACTTTGAGGTCTGCTACAAAATACTGACGAGCAAATTATATTCCATCGGGGAGGGTGGGGAGGGGGAAGGGCAAGTGCCTGAGTAGGCAGCTGTAGTGCTGGCAATAACTTTCTTACCAATTAACGGTGGCTATTTAAGAATTGGTGTTTGACCAGTACGCTCCAGTTTTTATCGGAAACGTCTAATCCAACTGCCCCAGCTACATCTACAGACAGCAATTTGTCACCAGTTTGATTACCTGTCATAATCTATTTGAGAAAATCTATAATTTTTCTCTTGTTCCTGACTCAATTCTGAAGCGAATGAATTCATCTTCTGTGATATCCTCTTGTCATAATCAATACTGGGCAGAGGTTGAATAAATTAAAGACTTGGGAAATACAGATTTTTCCAGGTATTTCTAGCTATATTTTTTCCTATCTATCCAAATACTCACACTAGTCTTAATCTTCGCAAAACTAATGAACTTAATAAATAAATTATATTCTGTCTTTTTGTAAAAAGGAATAGTTGCGGGGTTTTTTTTAATAGACAGTCTTTAAAAAAATTCCTTAATTCCAACCCAAATACACTGCAGTCTAGAAGACCTTCTGATCCTGACTAAAGCAAACCAGAACCTCAACATGATGAATAAATGAATAGAAATAGAAAGGAATAGAAAACAAAGAAAAGCTAATTCTATTAAAATCAATTATATTCTTGATAACTGACCTGAGACATACTTTTTGCATGTAGTAACTAGTCATAGTTATTTCGCATGAATTCAGAAAAATTACTTGATTTCCTTCTGTCTACTGTTCAGACTGCATTATATAAACTTCGGTCAAGTGAAACAAGGTCATATGCCTTGGTGTCTGTTAATTATGCTAACAAAGCCCTGAATTAGCCATGACCTTAAGTGCTTGAATTTACTAGTCCTAATTTTCAACTATGCTGAAATCAAGGTGGCATAGTTGAAAAGCAAAGGAATATGGGTTTTCATAATAAAGTGAAAAAACTGAGAGAAATGTTTAAATATAAAATAATTATACTAAATACACGAAAGTGGGAAAAGTCTACATAAGACTGCATTTCATGCATTTCTTATGCCTTTCATATTTTCCTCTTTCAGAAAGATTCCATGTTCTTCCTGCAGTTCACCAGACCTGCTCAGACACAGATAGCTCCTCTACAACTTCTCTTCCCACCGGGTGAAGCACAGCTGGGTACACAGCTCTCTGACACTTCCTTGTCATGCGGCACTGCCACGATCTCTGATCAATGCCAGACATTCCTGGGGAAGTTCTTGATGGCAGTGATGGGAAAGTAAGAATGGGAAAACAGGGGACACAGTGCTTTTGGCATGAAAAAGAGGTATACATCAGAGTTTTGATAACAGAGGGGCAGGAGGGAGGAGAATGGAGGCAGCTTGTGTGGGAATGAAAGAGCCTTTGCTGTGTGTAACAAGTTCAGCCAGCAGAACCAATTAAGTGTATAGAACTGCATACCCCTAAAATCCTTGCAGCTTTCAGTTGTAGAATATGTATGCCATGCAATCATGAAATTCAGGGATACAAAGAAATTGAAACATACTTAAAACTTCCCTCAGCTATTTTTTTTGAACAGTCAGTGGCTGTATCAGATTGTTCTCCTGCTAGATGTCCACGGTGAGCTAAAGCCTCTTACAGAGAACAAAAACTGACTTTTTAAAAAATACTTTTCATGGCTTACCGCTTTTTTCAACAGCTTGGTTTTTATTTATTTAAGAATTTATATTAGTGATAAGTAGAGCCTACCAGAATGTAATCCCTTAAAACTCAGAAATTGTAGCTGGAAAGTTGGATGCCCACCTGCACTGCACTGTGTATTAAACACATTTGATATGTTCATTAATTTTACAGATCTGCAAAGATATGAATAGAAACACTTTCCCTGTTCCATATATTTCAAAACTTGGAGATTGTTTAAAAAACACACAGAACAGTCACTTTCAAAATATACTGGAGCTCAATCTGAGTGTAATGGACAGCAAACTCAAATGCTAATCACATAATTTTTCAACAGTTGTGACCATGTAACATAGAAATCTACATGTCTAACTGATTTGGGTAAATATAATTCTGGTTTTCCTGATGATTAAATAATGAAATTTAATAACGAATAAATAATATATACACAGTTACTGAATAACGCTGTCTTTTTGTCCTCTCCTTATTCTGTTTAAGAAGATACTGTTTTTTGCTCTGAGATACTGAAAACGCTGTCTCCAAACTGGCATCCTCATTTTTAAAATTAATTGGTTCTTTGGCTATGGCAATTTTCTTTTAAGATCATCACAACATAAGTATATTTTATTTATAAAAAAGAAAGAGCCAATATAAAAATCTCTGTAATATGTTTTATTTAGAAATGGATTCCTTTTAAAAAGGGGAGCTTTGAGGAGACTGCCTATTTGAAAAAAGCTTTTTGCTATTTTGATGTAACCAACATATTCAACGTGATTTTAATTATTCAGCAAAAGCCTACATGAATTATATTTTGATATAAACTCAATCACAACTGCCAGCCAGGACTTGAAATACAAAGCATTAATAGTTCTCTAGTAAAAAAGAAGAGCATCATTCAACATTTTTTAATATTAAAGTGTAAAAAACCGAAGAGTCCAAATAGAATATATTAATCTAGATAACTGATAAGTTATGCACACAAAATCCTGCAATTGCCTCATTAGTCAAGAGAACTGCCAAATTCTCTCAACAATCTGTTAAAAATATATTGTGTTCTCAGAAGTAATAAGAAGAGTTATCTTATTAATTACTAACCAATGAAAGTTAAGTTTACTAAGGAAATAAAATGTATATGCAAACCAGAAATGGAAGAGTTTATTTTAATCAAGACTTTGTCTTGGTGATTTGGGTTACTATTTAAGCCAATTCATTTCAGTATTAATTTAAAAATATATAAATTTTGACATCCTAGATAAATGCTTCTCCATTTTTAATCTCAGTAAGATTTTTATACGAGAAAAGACAGCATATTTGACAAGGCAGAGATTTAGTAACTGCAGAAGTAAAATTTCTTTTTACTTATATATTCAGTGATAAAGACGAATGTGACTAATTTCTTATCACCAATACTTGATATAACAAGTATTTATTTTAATACCTTCATATGTTTAAGTCGATTGTCAACTGCTTTAAGATAAGAAAGATTTTCCAAAACTGCGAGTTCTTCTAATTCATCAATGTTGTTATTGCTGATATTCAATACAGACAAAGATTTCTGAAGAAGGAAAAGCAGAGAAAGAAGTATTTTTTTCATGCCATGTATGAGTCAAGTTGTAAATTATTACAGAAAATTATCTTAATAGATGAACAAACATATGAAGAAGAAACATGCAAACACCACCTCCACATACCATACAGATTGTTTTATGTTGGCTTTCCACCTTGTCCTAAAATGTAATTTATTCTGGTTTTGAAGTAAAACCAAAGTAAGATTATTTCTCAATTATTTCAGGAATTCTTAGTAAACACAGAATTTTTGGGTTTTTTTAAACATGTTCAAATGCTTTACAGAGTTCTGCAAGTGCTACTAACTCTATTTTTGAAGTATGAAACATACATTGAAACCTACTGCCTTTTTATAGAATCATAGAATGGTTTGGGTTAAAAGAGACCTTAAAGATCATCTCGTTCCAACCCTCTGCCATAAGCAGGGACATCTTCCAGTAGACCAGGTTGCCCAAGGCCCCATCCAACCTGGCCTTGAACACTTCCAGGGGTGGGGCATCCACAGCTTCTCTGTGCAGTCTGTTCCAATGTCTCACCACACTCACCAGCAAAGGATTTCTTCCTAATAGCTAAATCTGCCCTTGATCAGTTTCAGGCCATTACCCCATGTCCTATCACAACACATCCTTATAAAAAGTGCCTCTCCAGCTTTCTTATAAGGCCCCTTTAGGTACGGGAATGCTGGTAGAAGGTGTCCTTGGAACCTTCTCTTCTCCAGGCTCAACAACCTCAACTCTCTCAGCCTGTCTTCATAGGAGAGGTGCTCTGGCCCTCTGATCCTCTTTGTGGCCCTCTCTGGACTTGCTGCAGCAGATCCACGTTCTTCTTACACTGTGGGCCCGAAGATTGCATCTGAACTGCAGAGCTGAGGCCCATATGTGATATCCACATAGTCTCATTTAACAGCTGGACTACACTTTTTCTTTCAGGCTTGATCCTACAAACCTCTCGGTATCCACACCTCTGATCCTTACCCCTTCTCTGGACCAGTACTGAGTCACATATTGCACTTTGCCATTTGTAACAGACAATAGTTACAGAGATCTTCACATTTTAGATAAAAATCTAAACGTGTTTCAGGTGCTTATCTTGGGAAATACTAATGCAGTTTCACAAAAAAGGAAGAAGTTTATATCTCTAGAAAATGAAAAGGGACACCTAATCCAGTGAGTTTAGAATTACGCAAGGTGTAAGACTTACCATTAGTTGGAAAATCTCTATTTCAGCAGTTTATACAGGAAAACTAACCGCCTTCAAAAATTTGATGAAGATCTACATTGCAGATGGATATTACCAGTATCATCCTGATCAACACAGTTCATAAACCTAATCTTCTCAGTCAGATTCATGATATTGTTATCATCAAAACATTTGCCTGCAGTACACACAGAGCTATACGGCCTCATGCTTTTATCTCTTTTATCTCTGACACCATTAAAAGAGCCAGAAACAGATGAAGAAGTAAAAAGTGATGCCTTAAAAAGGCTCCAAACACTTAGCACTTGGACGATAAAATAGAATATTTTTACATTTAGCTTCCACAAAGACGTTATATTGTCAAGAATGCAAAGCGTTTCTTAGAGAACGAAACACACCCCACATCAAAAGGCCTTCAATAAAAGCCACAAAGAACACAATCTAGACCAGGCTGCTGAAAAACGTGGAAGAGCTTATTATACGTTATTATCTTGGGAAGATTATAGCTATAAAACTTCTCTTTACTTTGATAATTTCTCCAATATAGAAGGAACAAAGTACAAATGCTCTCACAGCAATGACTCATTTTTATTAAAAAAAACCGAGCAATACATGTCTTGGATTACTTAATCTCAAAACATGAAAAAAATAGAGCTAGGTCAAATATTTATGATATACATGTGAACAAAAGAACTCACTTTTTAGTGAGTTCTTCATCTTCACAAAAAAAGGCTCATCAAGCCCTGACTACTCTATGGGAGATGGAGCAAGAGGAATTTTCATAGTACAGAACTACATCCATTAGCAAATAAAGCCTACTTTTTAACCTCTTCATGTATATGTTTTATGTTTTCTGAGCAATTAACACGATGAAAGACAATTTCAAAAAGATTTCCTGAAATCTTGACATAACACAACACAAAAAAACTGCAGAACTAAAACTGAATGCTTTTGATTGTGTTGTTCTTAATATTCAGAAAGAAGCCCTGTTTGCACCTTTTTTTTCTATTCTGTTTTCTACAGAAATACAAAAGGCAATAAATAAACAGCTATAGCAATCAAATCAGAGAAATATCAACAAACTAATTCACTACAAACAAAACAGACTAAGAAAACTAAGAGTGATAAATTCCAACCCCTTTTTTAGTTTATTCACATTCTGTTGATATATGGCATCCAAACACTTCCTTAATTCCCCTCTCTTTTTATTCTCATTTTTATCCTTCATAATAAGAAAAAGATGAAGCAGAATTTGCTGGACTCCTAGCTTATATGAGAATTAGGGTGGGAGTTCATTAGTAGAATTTGAAAGAATGCCACCAATTGGCAAAGAAGGAGAACACAGAGTGATCAAGTTCTAATCATTTCTCCTAAAAATACTAATCTCCTGATAATTGGCTCATTGAAATTCTCAATATGTACTTACTGCCAGGGAGTTGAGAGATACTGGATCAAACAGAAGCTTTTCACCAAGAGGGAGATGTTGACTTTCAATATGTAGCTCCCTTAGTTCTCCTACTTTATCCAAACCCTCTACTACAGTGATATAGTTGCCTCCCAAATACCTACAGAATAGAACACAAAATAGATCTAATATAAGAGCAAACACAAGGTTTCAATATAGATAGAAAAATATTTTTCCAGCATTATTGAATAATACTTGGAAATTATGATAGAAAAAATAAATGGTCTACCATACAAATAGAATGTACACTTAACTGATTCACGGGTTTTTCTGCAGTATTACCTACTGCTATTATTACTATTACTATTATTATTATTATTAGACTGAAAAATGAAATAATTTAAATGCAAATATATATGTCAAGATAACATACCATTACTTTTATCACAGAGCAACTCATCGAAAAATAATAAGCAATTACTTCTATTTGAAAAGCAAAATTTAAGTGCTGGAAGGACCTTAATGGCTACATAATTTTTATATTTCTTAAGTGTCATAACTCTTCTTTTTACCAGTAAAATAAATACATTATTTTCAACTTACAGTTTTTCAAGCTTTTTAAGTGATGAGAGATTTTCTATACTTGAAATACGATTGTTCTGAAGGTAAAGGTGTGTTATATTTGAAGCAAAGTCCAAGTTCTGGATTTGGTTGATTTGGTTATCATATAGATATAGAACTCTCAGGTTTTTACAGAAAGAGAGGTCACCCTGAAATAAACAATAACATGCTATTTAATGTTCACTCACTGCCTGCTTCTGGAAGCTATTGATTGTTCTTATATTTAAGTTCTGCTGCATGATTTATAAATTTTCACCTTTAGCAAACATTTTTTAAAACCATTTTTCCTAGAAAAACTGAGTTATTATTTACTGTCAATTATCATCAGATTAAAGACTGAAATCTGTCGTTACTTTTTTGCCATACAGAAGCTGAGGAGTACAGGCATCAGCAGCAGATACACCACACCCAGTGTGACTTCATTCCCTTCCCTGTCTTCATCAGACGGATTTCAGAAAAGCACAGGTTTTAGTATAGTTGTCTCCATTAAAACGTTGATGTAACTGGAAACCAGTTCTTGGCAAAGAGTTATTGGTTTATACAAAACATTGCACTTCAATCTATTTTATTATACTTCCGAGCACAAGTTTGCACTCAGATGTTGAGTTTCTTTGAAAATATTCCTATTAAACAACTAAAAGGCCACTCCTTATGAAGGTTTCTGTAAAAATGTGCTGTGGCAGCTGATGAACCAGACTTCATCAAATGGGCTGATCCAATTAGTAACTTGCTATGGCTGAGCACGTTCCTAGGAGTGGGCTGAATAAACCCATTTGCTTGCAGGGATCTGCTCACCCAGAACAAGCGATTTCTTCTTGACTGAAATCCACCACATTCAACAATGCAGTTGGTCAGGGCTCAGCAGTTTCAAAATTTACTCAGTATCTTGAGGGTATCTGAATTAACTCAGAACTTATTGAAACCTGTATACCTTTCCTATTATTAAACTCAGAGGAAGGAGGACTGGGTTAAGTTTGCAGGTTTAGTCTTTGAAAATGAAAAGCTCATGGATTATTTTTTAAATGAGTAAGCCCCAGGGAGCAATTTTTAAAAAAAAAAGTGTATTTTTAACCTGACTAATTCGAAAAAGCCACTACACCAGTCCAAATTCGTTAACCTCACTTGGGTTATTTCCTGTTTCTGAACTCGCCTCTCGTTTCTCAGACTTCCTCTGAAATTTAAGGAATAAATCACAGATAGATTGAACAGATTGTACTGTGAGTTAACAACTCTGTAAAACTTGGCTATCCTTGTTTGTCTCTCCAACTGTGAACATCTCATCATAACCGTAACTAGAAAACATTAGAGTAGCCAGGTTAAAAGGAATAATGAAAAATAAATCTTACAATTGAATCTATATTTTTATCTGACAAATTCAGATGAGTTATTTTTTGCAGATATTGTCCAAAGTCCTCTTCACTACGATTCTTGTGACTCGCATTTTTAGCAATTAGGTCCACTGTTAGTCGAACCATGGTTCTGTAATAGATCAAGCTGCTCTACTGCTTCTTTTAAGTGTATTCCACGTACTCTTCTAAGTAGTTTTATAAAATGCCTTAAAAACAGAAAAGGAAAATGTTATACTACTCGTAATCCAGATCTTCAACAAAGCTTACATGTGTACTTGAAATCTGACAGATCCTCACCAATGCTCTTTTCATTTACAGTGGTACTATGTTGCTTAGAAAAACCTACCCTTTTATTGCTGACATTTTATCAAGTTTTTTGTGTATTAATTAACATTTAAAATTCTTTTCTATTTGATTTGTTGCTTCAGTTTACTTAAGGGGGTATCCTAGTTTTTGTCTTTTTCATACAGAAATACGAGCACAGTGCTTCACAGCAGGCATAATTCTCACACAAAGTAGCTAGTTAAGGGAAGCTCATAATCTGATTATAAATTAGAAAATACAGAACACCCCATAACGGGTTTTACAGGCTGTGAGAGGTGGAAGCTACAGTACTCTTTATACATCTTCAGAGCACTTTTGTCATGCACACAACTGCATGTTCTGCACAGTTAAAAACTATGAGTTTTTCCCACTACGGCATATTATAGAGGCTCTCACAGCAATACCAACTTTTTTTTTTCAAACTCTGGCTCATATAAGTGAGCTTATAAATGAGGGAATCAGGGAAATGGAAGAAGGCAAGTGGCTAATATTGAACGGGATGCATAAACGACCTGGAGATTAAGATACCCTAACAGATATAACTTAACGACTCAGAACAGAAAGGTCACCTATTTAGCCAGTGCATATACCAATGTATATTATGTATCATAGCCGATACAAAGGCCCCACATTAGTATATCAGAACAACTGAGGAGACAGCAAAAAGCATCCCAGTCCTAAACCTCACACAAAGAATCCTCCCTGCCAGCATTACAATTAGAAGAAACAAGAAAAGCCAAGATCGAGGCTGTGAAGGCAGAAGAAACTTCCTTACTTACTAAACAAATCTGAAGCTAAGTAGCTCTCCTTTATTCATACGGGATTTGCTTTTAACTTTTATTTTAAAAGGTGGGGATGAAGGAGAGCTGAAAGGACATTGTGGGTTGCCTGTTTTTCTACGGTGAGTCTCCTGCTTTTTAGACAAAAACAACTTTCAGAGCCCCTTCTCAGACCTTCTTCCAAAGCCAGCAGAATAATCAAGGAAAAGCCGGGCAGGTCTCCCGCCCTCGGTGCCCCAGCTCCTTCCTACCTACAGCCGTGCGATTTCACACCGCCCTACCCGTCCCGTCGCCCCGCCACCAACCGCCTCCCAGCACGGCCGGGGGGAAGGCGGCTCTGAGGCGGGCACGGGCCGGGATCCGCTCCAGGCGCCCTCCCGGGAGGAAGCGCCCGCGGCCCGGCCCCGCTCTCCCCTCAGCTCCCGGCCCGCGCGCGCCGCCGGCCCCTGGTTGCCACGGCAACCGCACGCCAACCGCCGAGGGGCGGGGCGCTCTCGCCACCGGCCGCGGCGCGCGCCCCCGACCAATCAGCGCCGAGCAGAGAGCGCGAGAAGAGGCGCGGGGTTTTTTGTGCATGAGCAGCAGGGAGGGTTCGCGCGGGCGGGCGGCGTTGGCGGCCATGTTCAGGGAGATGCGGGCTATCTGGGTCGGACGGGACTCGGAAGGGTCATCGAGTCCAGCTCTTGCACAGGACACACCAGAAGTTGCACCATGTGCCTGAGTGCATTGTTCCAACGCGTCTCGAGCTCTTGTTAAGCTTGGTGTTGTGACCACTTACTTGGGGAGTGTGTTCCAGTGCCCAGGCATCCTCTGGTTGGAAACCTTTTCCTACTATCCAACCTAAACCTCTTCTAACACAACTTCAGGCCATTCCCTCGCGTCCTGTCACTGGACACTACAGAGGAGAGATCAGTGAATGCCCTTCCAGTTCCCCTCATGAGGAAATCGTAAACTGCAATGGGGTCTCCCCTCAGTGTCCTCCAAGCTGAACAGTAAAAGTGACCTCAGCCACTCCTCATACAGCTTCCTCCCCAGTCCCTTCACTATCCTCCTTGCCCTTCTTTGGACCCTCTATAATAGCTTAATGTCATTTTTATATTGTGGTGCCCAAAATTGCACACAGGACTGCTGCAAAACGTGGAATATGTAAAAATTTTCTTAAGAAAGGATGTTCTTTCATGTTTGATCTTCGTATACTTTCGAGTCCAATCAACAAGGGAGATTTAATTTGTGAAACAGCAGCTAACAAGCAAGTTCTAAGTGATGTCTATTTGTTAGAAAAACAAATTACTTGTTTGTAGAATTACCTTGGTAAAATTTAGGGCTTGACATGCTTCAGTGATCTGAGACCGAGGGGGAGGTTAACGAAGATTGAGAAAAAGGATGCTGACTGATAGTGGAGACAAAGAATGCGGAATTTATGAGCCGCAAAGACATCTGGTAGAACTCCCAAGATAAGGAAAAAACTAATAAAGTCAACTCAGCAATTGTGTTGCTCCACTGAGTGAAAGGTAATTCCGGCAGAGGGAGATCTACAACCTCCAACTCAGAGACCACCGACCCAAAAGAAGAGAAAGATTGGGCATGTGGACTAATTAGCATAAAAAGCAAGAGAATTGTTAACCAATAGTAGAATATGAATTCGTAAGAAAACTATGTAACTAGTAGCCAATGAACGCTAATTCCTTTGTTTGCTAAAATGTATAAATAGTAAAAAGTTTTGGTAGTTCGTGTGTTTGATTCGTGGAATTCCACCAGGCACCCAGGCTTGCACAATTTTGAAATAAATAATCAATGTCTCTCTCAAGTGTGTAATTACTGGCTTGTTGCACACCAGATAATGAATATGATTTTTGTGGACAACAGTACTCAAAGTGAGGCCACCCAGTGCAGAGCAGAGCAGAGCAGAGCAGAACAGAACAATTCCCTCCCTCGCCCGCCTGGTGATGCTGTGCCTGATGCACTCCGGGACACGCTTGGCCCTCCTGGCTGCCAGGGCACTGCTGACTGATGTTCAACTTTCCGTCGACCAGGATCCCCAGATCCTTTTCTGTGGCTTTGCTTTCCAGCCTTTCATTCTCAGTCTGTACATACATCCAGGGTAGCCCCATCCCAGGTGTAGAATCCAGAACTTGCCCTTGTTAAACTCCATACTGTTGTGATTGCCCAACTCTCTAATTTGTCCCAGAAGAAATCTTTGAAACCTGCTAATGCAAATGGACTTTGAACAACATCCCCTGCGCTGCCCACCCCTACAAGGAGCTCTTTGTCTTATTAATGTCTTAATAAGGCTATGTGTTTTTAAATCTTGTTAACCAGCAGTTTTTCCGTTTGGTGTTGCCCCTTCTTCCTGCATGCAAGGCTTTTTTTGTGAGCATGAACCACTGGCAAAACCAAAATCATATGGTTCCTTTCCCTCATGCTTGAATTGGAAAAGTTAATAGTTTTATAAATGGAGTGGATACTGTATTTAACAGCAAAGTTCTACAAAAAATTTGCAAATGTTTAGTAAATGTTTTCTGTGATAAAACATTATTCCAATTTAGGGTTTGTTGTTTGTTGGTATTGTTCTGATTTGTTTAATCAATTATATCACACTTTTTAGTGCCTTTAAAAAGCCAACTAATTAGTTGCTGATGACACAAAAGAGAGAGGAGTGGCTGATACTCCAGTGGGTCATGCTGCCATGAGGAAGGACTTCAACAGGCTGGAGAAAGGGGAGCCCAGAACAGTTCACCAAGGGAAAGTGCAAAGCTCAGCCTGTGGGGAGGAACAGCCCAGGCACCAGCATAGACCAGCTGGAAAGCGGCTTGGCAGAAAATGACATGGAGGTCCTGGTGGACACCAAACTGAACATGAGCCACCAGTGCAGCAGCAAAAAAAGCAAATGGTATCCTGGGCTGCCTTAGAGGGATACTGCCAGTTGTGGAAGGAGATTTTTATTCAGCGCTGGTGAGGCCACACCGGGGGTGCTGGTGTCCAGCTCTGGGCTCTTCAGTACAAGGGAGACATGGATATACCAGAGAGAGACCAGCTAAGGGCTGTTAAGATGATGAAGGGACTGGAGCATCTCTCTTTTAAGGAGTAGTTGAGAGAGCTGAGACTGTCCAGTCTGGAGAAGAGAAGGCTCAGGGTGATTGCTTCCAATGAAACCAAGATTAAGACTTTATTTCTCTTATAGGAAAAATGGCACAAGATGTTGTTAAAAGCAAACATGTTTTATTATGTAAAATATGTCTGAAATAACTTGTTCCAATTAATTTCAATCTGGGTTTTATGTTTTCAAAGGTAGCAAATATAAGATTCTCAAAAACATGGAGCAGAGCAAATAGGGGAATGGGAGCTGTGGGGAGTGTCGCTCCTTCCTGCTTAGGGGAAGACTCTTTACATTCTTGCCTGTTCCAGCATGGGCTTCCCGCAGACTCAAAGCCTCCTTCAGGCACATGCACGGGCTGCAGGTGTCTGTCTGCTCCACTATGGACTTCCACGGGCTGCAGGGGCACATCCTGCCTCACCATGGTCTTCGCTATGGACTGCAGGGGAATCTCTGCTCTGGTGCCTGGAGCCCCTTCTCCTCCTCCTTCTTCTCTGACCTGGGGGTCTGCAGAGTTGTTTCTCTCCCATATTCTCACTTCTATTTCCTAGCTGCTGGTGTTGCACAAATTTTTTTCCCCCCTTCTTAAATATGTTATCCTGAGGTGCTACTACCATCACTGATGGGCTTGGCCTTGGCCAGTGGTCGGTCTGTCTTGGAGCTGGCTAGCATTGGCTCTGCCAGACATGAAGGGAACTTCTAGCAGCTTCTCACCTAGTATGAAGAAGCCACCCCCTGTATCCTACCCTACCTGGGTGGGTCTATCCTTTGAGGCTATCAAGGCTCTGGCTGCCAGGGACAGCTGTGAGCTGCAGAGCCAGGGTGGGGCTGGGAGCGTCAGTGATGGGCTTTGGCCCTATGACATCCTAGGGGATGGGTCACAGTGGGGCTGGTTTTCAGGGCCTGGGCCAGAGGTAAGCACGCAAGGGGAGGCTGGGCTGGGCAAGAGCTGGGACAGAAACATGGATTCTCACCCTGCATCAAGAGCCGAGCCCCCTGCCAGCAGCCTCACCCCTTCTCCTACCTGCTCCTAGCTCCGTGCAGCTCCCATACCTGCTCCCTGCTCCTTCTGAGACCCACTTGACCCATTCTCCCTCGTCATCCAGGCCATGGCTGCCCGAGTGTTCTTTCGTGTGGTGCGGAACATCATCATCCAGCACCTGCAGACGGCCAGCAGGGAGCTGGATGAGGCCACACGTGAGCGCATGCGGCAGCGTGAGGAAATGCTGAGACGGGAGATGACTTGGCTGCTGCAGGAACTGGAGCAGAATGAGATCGCTCAGAGACACCTGCTTTTCAGTGCCATGCTGCAGTGGCAGAGCTGGGCTGTAGCCCTTGTTGTGCTCTTGGGGCTGTGGTGGTGGCTCCGATATTTGAGAAATCATCATAGAATTGTAGAATCCTAGAACAATTTGGTTGAAGGGACCTTAAAGATCCATTTAACAATTGTCTTATTCCAACTCCTCTTTCATGGGCAGGGACACCTTCCAGTAGACCAGGTTAATGCCCTGTCCAGTCTGGCCTTGAACACTTCCAGGGATGAGGCATCCATAACTTCTCTGGGCAACCTATTCCAGTGCCTCACCATCCTCATAAAGAATTTCTTCCTAATGGCTAATCTAAACCTACCCTCCTTCAGCTTAAAGCCATTCCCCCTTGTCCTATCACAACATGCCCTTGTAAAAAGTCCATCTCTGTTCTTCTTGTAGGCCCATTTAGGTAGTGGGAGGCTGCCGTAAGGTCTCCCTGGAGCCTCTCCAGGCTGAACAACTCCAGCTCTCTCAGCCTGACTTCATAGGAGAGGTGCTCTAGCCTTGTAATCAACTTAGTGGCCCTCCTCTGGACTCATTCCAACAGGTCCATGCCTTTCTTTTGTTAGGGCCCCCAGACCTGGACATAAGTACTCCAGGTGGGGGTCTTAAAAGAGTGGAATAGAGGGGAAGAATCACTTCCCTCAGCCTGCTGGCCACACTTATTTTGATGGAGTCCAAGACACAGTTGGGCTTTCTGGGCTGTGAGACACTGCTGAGACACGTCAGGCTTCTTGTCCTTTCTCAGCATAGCCTGTACTTGTGCTTGGGACTGCCCTTAACCTGGGTGCAGGACCTTGTACTTTGCCTTGTTGGACTTCAGGAAGTTTGCATGGGCCCACTCAAGCCTATCAAGGTCCCACTGGGTGGTCCAGCCTGCTGACCACACCACNACACCACACCACACCACACCACACCACACCACACCACACCACACCACACAGCTTGGTGTTGTCAGTAAACTTGCTGAGGGTACACTCAATCCTACTATCCATGTCACCAACAAAGATATTAAACTGACTGGTCCCAATACGGATATCTATGGCTATGTAAAGCCCATTCAGCCCTGACACTAATAAATGGAATAAAGTCATGAATGTTTCATGAATGTTTGGCTGCTGCATCTTCTATTTCTTACCTAGCACACTATTTTTAGACAAAAAAGTCTACCATAAAACAAGAAGTTTAATATCGATGCTCAAGACTTTGGCTTCTAAATTTGTACTGAATACAAATTCATTTTGGATCAACAGATGTTGGGAATCATCTTATTCAGACCTCTAAGTGACAAAATGATACAAGTATCTATAAACATGGAGAATTAGCAGTGTTATCATCTTCCTATGTGCACTTCATGTGTTTGAACACTATTGTCTGCAGACCAGAATCCACCATCTCAAACTCCCATCTCATATCAGCAAGAACACACAGCATTTTGTTCCCACATCCTAAGAAAGGTGGGGAGGAAAGAATGGGATTTTATACTCTTTTGGCTTGAAATTATTTAAATTTCATTACAGGGGATAGGCTTTCCTTTATTTACGTGCAAGATGTCACTGAGCACAATATCTTTTTCCTAAAGCCAAGAACACTTACACATCGCCCTGCTTTCCCTGTTTTCCATGCACAGTACAGTGGTTCTACATTTATTTAGCAACAATACTGAGCCCACTGCAATGATTTGCTTTAAGTTCAGAACAGGAGAAAAGTCCACATTTCATGTTGCCTTCCTTAATCTTCCTTGCAAGATTAATTCACATCCTTAGATCTCCTTTTAGAAAGCTAACAAACCATGTTAGAAGAAAAAAAGTCTTTAATGGAGAAGCATTGCGTTCAAAAGAACGTACAGCATTGTCAGAGGGCACAGTTCAATTCTTTGGCTCATTTTCTGTAGCGGCACAGACAAGAGATTTACACAACTTTTTTCCTATTAGAAGCAAAATCCAGTGTTCTTCACAGCCAGACAACTTCGTCAAAGAATTTCAGAGATAAATGAAAGGCTTTAATGTTTATGAGGAGTAAACAAATTCCTTGAAATTACTATAATTAAAAAACCCCAAAACATAACAACCAAACATAAGGGAGAAAAGAGAAAGTTCAACTACCTTTAAAGAGAATGCCTTTCTATAGAACAAGGTCAGTCTAGAGTTAAGATCTGTATTTGTTTCATTTGGTCCTTCGAGGACTTCAAATAAAATGGAAGTTTTATCCTATTAAACCATGATTGCCTGGTTACAACTACTATAACCTCAAAAGTTGTTAAGTTTCTCAAGTCCGTTTCGTGCAGCCCAACCAGTACCCAGGCTGGGGCAAGCAAAACTCTTAACTTAAAACAAGTTGAAGCTTTAGAGAGCTGCTTCTATTTATGTAATGTACTACTACAGCTAATTTCATCTCACTGAGATGGACGGACCTCTTCAAATCATCGGAGCTACACACTTGTATGAGCAGAACAATTAAGCAACTGGGATTGGAGCACCTCACTCAATAAAGACAATGAAGTGACAACTCAGATCTGCAGTGTTAAAATCTGTTGGAGCCTGGGGAAAAAAAGTGAAGTTATTAGAAAACTGTTTGTTAGGACAAACATTTAATCTTTATAGTGTTTATTTTTTTAAAATTAACATTGTATCTTACCTCCAGCAGAAATGACAGTGTAGATTTGGGAAATGCAAAATCCTGTCTCCAAAGATGAGTGGTAAAGAATAATTCAAAACACTAAGTTTTCACCATAGAGGAAATAAAAGCTTGGAAAATATTGTAATGAAGTTTGACAGATGAATCAAGCATAGAAAGTAAAAATTATGATATGCTGCTATGATTCAGAAACAGTGCAAAGATGTACTGGTATCTCAGCATTGTTTTGTCAAACATTGTATAGATATCTGAGTGCCCACACAGTCATTCTTTATTCTTAAATAGGTGTAAGGTGTTTTCATGTTATTTGTCCCTAGATGATTTACATAAATATTTGTGTTAAACCATTTTTGCTGCTCTAAGAGTTCTACCTAGATGTCCTAAGAAGAATTTTTAAAGTGGAAAAGGAAGAACTGCCACACAAACTTGGAATAATGACAAGCTAGTTTGGAGTTGGTATCACCATATAGAATGCATACATCTCGTTTAAGTTGAAACAATATCGGCCATTTTCTCTAGTTAGATCTCCAGCTTTGTAGAACTCAGACTGAAAATGCCTCTCTTAGAAATAGATTTAAAATATAAGCTTAATTCTAATCTCAAGTGATGTGAATGCAACTTGTCTTCAGCTGGAGGAGAAAGTTCAGATGGTTGTAATTACTAAAGATTGCATGCCATTAGATGCAGGCACATACATTAATTTCCTTTTATAATAAAGTAATGCCACTGAAGTTGCACATAAGCCCTTAGGTAATCTGGGCTAGAGCAAACAGAAATTAACACAGGAAATGATGGACAAATTTACATAGGAGTTGAAGACATGTTTCAGTTGAAAATGAAGAGTTCTGAACACAATACATTTATAATCCCCTCAAAGGGCTTAGCTATTTCCTATCTTTGATGATCTAAAGAGACAAACTATGCAAAACAGAGTAAATATTCTTTGCTAACAGCATTATTACAAATTGTTATTTAAGGTGGTAATGTCTGACAAACTACAGATGTAGTGATGACCTTTAGTGCATAAACCCAGTAATACTTACATATGCTTTGTAATCTGTACTTTTAAAAGGCTAATGATCAATCTTCTTATTTCATAGAGGGAAACAGACACTAGCTCTGGCAAAAATGCCTTGCTAAAGTTTATGCACTCCTGGTTTTTGAAAAGCCAGGAAGAAAACACCATTCTCCTGAGATGCAGTCCTGTAACCTATCCACTGGACCATGCTACTTCCCAGAATACTGTAGTTTTCAGAAAGCCCTGTATGAAGCAATTTTTCATAATTAAAAACAAACCAAACGTCACAGCAAATATTTCATATGTTAGAGGTTTCATCTGAGGGTCAAAATTAACTTTCCTAAATTACATATTTCCTTGTGGATATTATTCTGAGGCTCTGAAAAGTAAAACTACAACTCATAAAAATACACCCTGAGGAACAAGATACTTCATTAATTCCTTAAAGGTTTAGCATAATTGTTTTTAACTCAAGAAAAATCTTTCAACTAACTGGATACTCTCTGATGTCAGTTCTTCAAGACTTGACAGATGAAAAAAGTTTTATGTGCATGCAATTAATCTTATATTTTATCACCCCATATTTTAATAACTTTCATCCCTTAGGGACTTGCACCCTAAAATGATGCTAGCTCAGTTCTGTAGTACTTACATTTTTTCTGGTTTTTTACATTTTAAAGTATTTGTTTTTATCATTTTATCTTAACCTAGTTTACGGTATGATTTACAAAATACTTTATATTGGGATTTCAATAAATATTTTAAATATAATAGAACCATAGTATCATTAAGGTTGGAAGGATCATCAAGTCCAGCCATTGCCCTAGCACTGCCAAGTCCACAACTAAACCGTGTCCCTAAGTGCCACATATACACGTCTTTTAAATACCTCCAGTGATGGTGACTCAACCACTTCCCTGGGAAGCCTGTTCCAGTGCTTGATCCCTCTCAGTGAGGAATTTTAGTGGTATAATGACAGTCCACTTCTGATTTGGAATTTTTGGGGCACAGCCATAAAAACAGATAAATAGCATATTTATCAAAGAGAAAGTAACATACCAAGCTTATTTTAAAAGACTGACATATAATAAAAAAAAAAAATCCAAAATTTAGCGAAACGGAGAAAATAAGTAAGATGATTAATGTTTAATTATATTTACTATATTTTTAACCCTATAAACAAAATAATAACATGTCAGCAATTAGCTTTACAGCTTGGATTCTTCAATTTTTCATAATCAACATTAAATAATCAACTGCCATTACATTTCATAATAAATGGAGGACTACTGTAGAAACACTGCATGTCTTGGGGCAATGTAGTACGCTGTGCAGGAGTGATCCTGTACCCAAGTTCATGGCAACCTTATCATTTCTAAAGCAACTACATCTGCCACACTCAAGTTTCACGAAACACTGGATAAGTTAAGGTAAAATCAAAATATCCAAAACCAGCTGCAGTCAAAACTTTATAAAGGCACAAGTGATAGAAATGCAAGAACATTATGCTTCATTTACTAAATATCAAGTTTAAAAGAGCTCATTCTATTTAATCTGAGCACATGTGGACACACTGCCACCAAAGGCAAGGAAAACGAGAGAGTCCTTGTCAAATAGGGTCTGAACAGGGACATTTTGGGGTAAGGTGAGTTTTTCAAGGAATACCAAATATAGACGGTGAACAGAGCTCTTGTAACCAGGTCACAGTTGCCTGTTATTCCAGTACTAGAATCAAAGATAATTTATGAAAAGCTCAAGGAATATTTCTTCTGATCTGGCATGAATGTGAGGTTAGAAACAACTCGAGAACTTGTGACATTGCTCAAAAGCAAAAGCTTAAGGTCAGCCTTTTTATTAGCTTTTTCTGAAGCAAAAATATTTCTTCACTTCAGTGAGGCTGCTTGTAAGTGTAAAGATTACAGATTTGTCACTGTTTGTGACAAAACCCAGATACCTGTGGCTAATGGTGCCAGAAAGCGTTTTTGGGACTGAAACATTTTCTAAAATTTGTCTTTCTTCCGTGTACTGACCATATTCTTTTAAATTCCCATTTAGCATCATCCTTCAGAAAGGCTCGGTCTCCAGCAGATACCTAATGTAAGAGGTCTAGGCAAACACTCAACATTTACTAACTCCCTTTTTCCCTCCAAGTAAGTGCCGAGGTTTTGAAAATCTGTGTTCTTCAGGGTACAAATGAGAGCTGCTGGATGCAGACATATTTAGAAAAAAATTGACCCTAATAGCCTGATCACCTAATTACAAGGGAGAGAAGGGAATGAGGGAGAACTATTTTGCCTTTCTCTAAAACTTCGGTGCACCCAGATTCTGAGTACAGTGCAGGTCTGGGCTCTGTGTATCAAGGCCAAAGTAGGATGTGGGATGTATGGAGGGCAACTAAAATTATCAAGTGGGTAAAGTGGCGGCTTTATAACAACAGCATAAAAAAGCTGAAGCTTGTCAATTGAGAGAGAAGGCTGAGGTGACAATATGATGAAAGCTAATAAACATAAAGGTGGATGGTAAAGTGAACAAAACCGTTAATCAGCCCATGCCATGTTATTAGAACTAGAAATACTCTAGAAAGCTACCAGATCCATTCAAAACAGGTAAACAAGTGGCCAGGTTCAGGTGCTCTCCCTCAGCAGCACTCCTATAGCTGCCTCTAGAGACTGTCCATCAGCAGGGTGTTTCCCATACCCCCTCACCTTCTCTTGCCTACTTGCGTTTTATGTAGGCTGGAGGACAGGACCACAGGGGAACAGAAACAGAAGCCAGTCTCTCACAGCTGCATTACTCCATGCAGTAAATTTAAAAATGGAAAAGGCAAAAACCATGTCTTTTTTCTTGTTCAAGTTGCAACAGAAGCCAAACCATTCAATCTTCAGGCAATAAAATTAATTTATAGGAGCTGTCATTCCATTCCTTACCAAACATTTCAAGGGAACTTTAAAGAAGAAGCAGATCTTATTGGATAATGAAGCATCTTTGTTCTGGTAATCACAGAATAAATCTGAATGGCTCTTTTTCTAGCCCACTCACAATACGGCAAACCAGTATTCTATCAGGAATTACAGCTTAGTCCTTCGTATTTGATTGTCACAAATATGCACATATTTATTTTGATTTTGGTGATATTAGTATGTATAAATTATTTAAAAATGCAATTTGTATACATGACAGAGGTGAGCATACTTGAGGTGAGGTATGCTTCAAGAAAGAAAAACAGGACAAGATGGGGAAGAAGTTCAAACACAATTCAGCATTTTCAGCATTCTGTAATTTTAACATGTTGGCAAATACTGTTAGAGCAAGAAATTATTTGTGCTCATTAAGATTTTTATTTATTGAAATGTAAAAGGCACTCAGTATTTTGGAATGGAGGCTTATCTCAAAAAATCTTACCAAAGAGAACCCATTAGTATGTAGGTTAGTACTTACTGCGTTACTTCAGCCGTCAGCTACCTCATATGTGGCACTCATTTGCTTAAACTAATTTCTAAATAAAAAGTGGGTGCAAATGGGGAAGAATAAATTGATGTATTTGTTGGTACACAACATGTGTTGTTCTCAAGAATACCCTTATTACTAATATTTTTGAAGTCTCACAACTGCTTAGTAGAATTAAGGTACCTATCCGTTAATGATTCTCCATTGTTCAGGATACACTTGTTTGTGAGTGTAGATGGGGATGACTCCTTTGTGGCGATGATCTTCAATGCATGGAATTCTGATCTCAGAATTTGGAATAAGGCTAGCATTACAAAATGGCTGGTCAAAGACAAAGACCCTGTTATTCTGGTTCCTGAACACTGCAGGAAGGATCCCTATGCAGGTCACAGGTAGAGCCCCACTACATGTATAATTTTAAATTGAGTTAGAACACCCTATGGTCAGCAAGTAACAAGACACGTAACTCAATGGACAGCTGTTCACATGAGCATTTAAAGATCAGCATTCATATTGCTATAGTTAATAAAACAACTTGGTATTTTAAATTAAGCCATCTGTGACTAAAAAACATTGGGTGTGAGCCTACATTCAAAAAAATTCAGTTCACTGCCATCACAAACAAGGCCAGTTTAAATATAGTCATAGATTAATATGAGATTAAACTATCATTTTATATTTTAAAAGTAGATAAAAGATGTGCAAAACTTTTGGATCATGTTATGCAAAGAGAATTCTATGAAGTAGCAATAGAAATACCTATTAGGAAATACAACCTATCTCACAAAAGCAGGGTACTTCTTTGTGTAAAAGAAATTGACTGGGACAATAGCTGTGTGCTAAATTTAAAGTCTCAAACACCTGTGGAAGAAAATTAAGTAAGAAAAGTTACTGGCCAGGTACACTTGCTGTGTCTTCCTTGAAGTTAAAAGGAACTGCTGTGTACTTAGGTACTGTGCTTGTTTGTACAGAAGTCTACTGGTGCAATTTCCAAGAAAATGAATAGCTTTGACTACTAAAATAGCACAGCTTTCTTCTCCTGACTTCCCACCACCACTATCATGCTGAAAGAAGAATGAAACTGTTCTCCTATCAAACTGCACATCTGATAATTATCTCAAATTTACTAGCTCCCATTAAACATATTTTTCCTATGCAGTTGGATGCTGCTGCTTTAAAACTCTTAATGAACTTCTGCTTCAGGGTATCTGCATTTCCCTGCTGAATTACAAATTTTTATTGTATAACTTGCATCTTAACTTCTAATGCAGTGGAATCTGTTTGGATGAAAAGCCCTAAATGAGTAATAACTATTAAAATTTCCAGACCAAAACAAAAACAAAATCCACATCAAGGCAGAGCTAAGGTTGAAAAGGAGTATTGGTTACTTAAGGTATAAAGCATAATGGCATATTGTATAAAGCATAAATTATCCCAAAAATAAACATTCCAAAACCCCCAGGAAACTCAGGATTAAGGACAAAAACTTAAAAGGAATCCAAACATCTTGTATTATTGAAATGCAGTATGAAAGCCTCCAAAACAAACTTAGATCAGCCCTGCAGCAGCACCATGTTGTAAGCCAGAAATTATGATTAATGCATTTAGTATCTGTGGCCTGAAATTAGCCTAATGCTTATTTCAGAGGTAATTTTTCATTTTGTTCCTTTGTATGCAACAAGTGACTATGACAAGCAATAGAAGGTGAGCAGGAGAAAAAGAATGGTATATAACCATGATATGAGTTCCACTGCAGAGCTGGTCAATAGTAGACTATTTAGAAATATAAAATGTCCACGAGTATGAAGCTATAAGTAAAATACTGTTGTACCACGCATAAATGTTTCATTACTGTGAAAAGAAACTCTTTCTGGCTGGACCAGTAAACCTAAATCAGGAAAGGCTCCATTAAATTTAATAACTTGTTAAAAGATAAACAAGTGGGATTTCAATTCTTAAAATTAAGCACAGACATTAAAATCTGAGAAACAAACTTCTTACACTGCATAGGTTACCTATCTAATCTAACTGAGCAGACAGAACTTCTCTACAGAATAGTAAGAAAAAGAGTAAGAGAAGATAAACGTTTGCCAAAAATATCAAGGCCCAAAACGCACATTTAGTTTCAAAATTCTTTTATTGCAGTTGGATAATAGAGATAAATATCTAAGAGCGAAATCCAGTAAGTCACATTTATTTTCCTTTGGAACAATTCTGCAAACTGGTTTTATGATAAAGAACAAAAAGTTGCACTACATTTTGGAACATTTTGTTCTTTAAAACTGGTCACAGGTGGGAAATATTAAAGTACTACAAATTAAATGAGTAATTTTCCACTTGCGCTTCATTTCCCAAATTGAACAAGTCCAAAAAAAAGAAACTATGATATTTTCTGCTTTGGAGATACATATCAGCTGGTGATGCACTTCAAGCTATATTAATTTGATTAAAAAGTTTATCCTTAATAACCTGAGACATCAATCCATGTATAGCTTCTATGGTGGTCTTGCAGCTGAAAAACAAGCATAAATTCAATGTTGGACAAAAACTGAACTGAACTGTCATTTTCCTTGAAGATATCCAGCTGTTTTGGAAGTTCAGGGTGCCCATAACCCCATGAATCTTAAAAACTGTCCAGAAAGGAACAGTCACACAGAGCAGTTTAGCCATTGTTGCCAATACCTTTCTGTTACTTAAAAAGCAAACTGACTATACACACAAAGACCAATTCCAGAAAACTTTGTCTTGCAGTTTAGGACATCTTACATTAACAACAGCAAGTGGGTTCTGTGGCCATCTGAACCAAAAAAAAAAAAAAAAAATCCTTCGGGGAATGGAGCTATCAGCCGGTATTATTAATACCTGCAGGCTCTCACTGTTCTCTAGCTTGTTTCCTTTGCCCAAGCCCAGGACAGTAGTGTACAGTAACCATGGTTCCTCTGAGAAACTTTACAGGGAACATTAAAGAACAGTTTATAGAACAAATCAGTTATTGGTCCAAATACGTAATGAGCAAAACCCCCAAAGAGCTGAGAGGATTCCTATTGATCCAAGTTTTCCCCAATGTCTGCCCTAGGGCAATGTAGTGTCAAACTGACAAATAAAAACAGACTGTGCAAATGCAAAAGATAAATCAGGACTGAAGGCATGGAGAATAGGGACAAATTACTACTAGACAGATAAAGGAATCCTAGGCAAAGGAAGCTGACTTGGAGCACAATTTGGCTAATGCTTAGGTCCCCTTAGAAAATGGCTTAGAGGTGTGCATGGACAGTAACAGAAGTCATCACACAGCCCAGTGTAAGCACCTTTATGCTAATGCTTTACAGCACTGTTTTCCTAAAACACGTATGTCCAACAATCCTTTACTGATCTTTGCAGCCTTATTTCTTCAAAGTAATTCAAGTGACACTAAATTAACTGTCCTGTGTCTGCACAGGTCTTCTACTGTCCTTACTCTTCTCTTAGGAAAGATCACTAATTGAAGAAAAACATGCATCTGTGAAAGTGTTACAGTCCATTTTGGGAACTATGGTAGCTTTTGTTGCACAGGAAAGCAGAATTCATGACAAAAACAATTCCTTCCAATCCCTTACAATTTATAAACTAACTACTGATGAAGACTAAATAAAAACAGAAAAGAAAAATACCTAGAACTGCTGCAAGAAATAATATAGTAGCATGATCAGAGAAGGAGCTATTTCTTAGAATAACTGTAAGCATGTGAGAGTAAGAGGAAAACAAAATGCGGTCAGTATTATAGGACTCCAAACAGAGATCAAAATCAATGCAAACTTGTCAGCAACTCCATCCTTCTCCTGTCTTGAAAGCATTGCTATTCTGTTTCCCTGCAAGAACTGGGAGGTATCACTTAACCTGGCTGCTATGAGCTAGCAACAGTATTAACTCCACTTCAAATGTATTCTGCAATTGAAATAGGCTAAATGAGAATTAAATTTTATAAAGTCAACCCGCCTCCAACTCGATCATGTTTGTTAGAAAACTTGTAAGAGCTGTTAACTTTCAGTAAGAAGGAAACAAAGATGTGTCGGGGGAGAGAATACCAGGAAACTGTTCTATTATCAAGATAAAGTGATGGGGAAGAGGGACAGAAAGCCTCAAAATCTGAAAACACGCAAATGCAAACATCCCAGATTTTGTTCAGTTTTTGCACTCTGTTCCAAAGGATTTTACAGAATTCTTCCTTATTAAATGGAATTACTACATCTCACTCAGAACACTCCTAAAGTGCATGCAGGTGAGTCCTGATTTCTCCACAGATGGACCTGAGTTTGTACCAGCAGATACAGTGCAGTATTTCTTGGTTTTCAAAGTGTGAAATTTGCCAAATATAGTGTCTTTGAACAACCCAGCTGTATGGCCTGTTGGATACTATTAACCTCTGTTAAAAGGTTTTACTTGGAAAAATGGTGACTCTAACATGATATAGGCTAAGCACACATATCATTCTTAAGACCGTTGGAAGAGAGATGTGAGTATTACTGAGAACCAACTTGTGTACTTCAAAGCTCAAACAGAGCTAATCACCAATAAACATAAGGAAAACTGAGGGAAAATATTACAACTTCTTTGAAATAATGTTGTACACCTAGTGATAAGAAGTTTATTAACTTATAATAGCAAGTATTTACTGTCAGGCAGGGTAGCTAAATATAAAGGCCAGAATGTCTGTAAGCTACTTCTTAAAAACAAAAAACAACAACAAAACCCCAACCGGTGCTTATTTCTGAAAAAAAATTTCATTAATTAAGAAATATGAAAAAAAAGGAGTTCATAATTTTTAAGTTAGTAGAAGTATTAGACAAGTATAAACTAAACTTACTGGACTGTTAACACTAGTTCTTAAAATCATGTTCTATACCATAATTTTATTTACTGTTAGTTTTAACCTGATTAACCAAAAAAATGTGCTAATTTCTAACAAAGTTACAATTTTGCATTAGACAGAAAACATTTTTTTTGTTTGCCAGATACTGATGGAATTTTACAGAAATTTTTTTGTTTAATAAACTAGAGTTGAATTTATTCCAAACCCAAAAATATTAAAAATTCATCGTAGGTTTAACTGACACAAGATTTTCTTAACTTTCAAAAATAACTAGTGACTTCTGGAGTCTCTCATTTCTATCTATAATCTAATAGTTCTGATATCTAATCTTGTCAGGTTACAATTACAGGCATGATAAAAGTTTAAAACCAAATAATACTTTTTACAGGGAAGAACACATGGATGTGTTATCTTACCTGTCTCTTGTTGCTTTTGCAAGTTTGTCTTCTGATTTCTTGTCATGAGTTTCTAAACCCAGCATGAAACTGCCCCTTCCAAGCTGAGCTTCTGACTGTTCTAATTTTTCAGACAAATCAAAGACTTGGCCAGTGGTGTAGTCAGCATTCTTAGGAGAAAGAAAGTAATAAACATACTGAATTTAAGCTATAAATTCAAGCATTTATACACAAAATAAACCACATCGGAGAAAAGTTTTTAAAAGCATAGTGCTGCATATTTTAATCTGTATCTGCAACTGAAGTGATATAGAACAGGAGAGGTGGTTAAGAGAACAGAAGCTGAACATCTGACAAATGCTCAATCCCTGAAGCCTGAATTGGGTACTTTCTATTACTTTCAACCCATGCCCTAAATTATGAAAGAGTAAGTAAAATTCAGTTGGTTGTGACCAAGAGAAAAAAGACCAAACTGGCTTCTGCAGAGGGAAGGTTTTGATGCTGAGCTGTTACACATTGAAGGTCCACCTGCAGTATTTCTGTTGTAACCTTGTTTTAACAGTTCCATTGTTTATTTTTTCAAGTGTTTACTGATTAAAACCCATTATTCATTGCAGTGCTCTATAGAGATACAAGGTTAAAAAATATTTAAAACAAAATCCAAGTGTATAGAGAGAACTCAGTAAAATTAAACATGTTATTCCCACGTTCTACTTTTACAGAGCAGATATGAAGAACGTTTCAATATTTATGATTAGGAAAACCTTCGTTTCTTGTTTTATCTGACAGATTCTTAATGTGGGATCTGTATCTATCAGTGTTCTATTAAGCATTTTACAGCAGGGGGTCTGGCTTTCAGCACTCATGAATGAATCAATGCACACAACTGTGGTACTTACAGTAAGCAAACTAGAAGAACTGAGAGTGTTCACCCAGTACTTGTTCCACAACAGCTCAAGCAATTTACGATCCAGAGACGATTTAAAGTACGAGACTTCTAAAGCATAATACCTTTAAAAACAAACATGCAAACAAAGTAAGCATCCATCTAAATAAGTCTTGCTTGGCTGTCACGTCCAAATTAAGTGCAACTCAAAAAATCCTTATCAATGGCAAATATCTTCAAAAATTCAAAGCACTTAAAGTTACTCCCAGTTCCGATTCTCTGTATGATTTTCCATAAGTAATTCATATACAGATTTAATACATAACCCCCACACATACTGCTGTGTTCTGTTTAATGAGATTGCAAGAGTTTTTTAATAATTCTCTTAACAACTTGTTCCATGCTTGAGTTCTTCAATACTGTAATAATTTACAGATGATTGTAGTTTCGCATGTATCACCTCCAATTTTTTTCAGGAATGCTTGGTAGCAGTAAATGTTACAAACAGGCAAACAATCTTACATTCTACCACATCTATTTTGAAAGCCAGTCTTTAGTGGTGTTACAAATTAACACTCCCAGTAATACAAGAAAAGGAGCTGCACAGCACTTGCCCCTATTCAGAAAAGCAGTGGGATTACAGCCTCCCCAGTCCTGCTGATCAATCGACATCTGACCCTTTCCTCCCTGCCCCAGCAAGACATCACTGCTTAAAGGTGTTCAGAAATCAACTCCTAAAGCTTTTAAGGTTCATCTTTATCTTTGCAACAGTTCTCCCTTAAAACATCTCCTGATAAATGCCAGGAACACTTTTTTCACAAAAATGAGAGTGCTAAAGCAACAGTGAACTTCAAGATTTGAAACACTACAAGAGATTTACTCTTCCATACTGAATCACGAACCTAAACACACGCAAAAAAAATAAAGTTAGTAGTTTTTATGTTACTTACTGTTTACAATGTACACCAAAGTCTTCTATTTTATTGAGTGGAATAGTCTGGTATTCAGAAGGACCTTCATCTGGAGGTTTATAGCCCTAAAAATTTAACAAATAGCAAAGATGACACAGTAATTCTGGGGCTTTTCAAAATGCCTAAACTTTAAAAAAAAAATTCTAGTTTATGCAATTCTAATTTATTTTTGTCTAGAGAAAATGACATTTCCCCCGGTAGCCTGAAATTTGGAATTTTCTTGGATCTCAGATTTACATTTGGCTTTACTAGCTGTACTAGTCATTACATTTGCAGGTTTATCAAAAGAAACTAGTGCTCATAGTTGAGTTTTTTCAAACGAGTAACATGGCAAGCTATGATTAGATCATTTCTTAGATCAAAGAAAGGGCAAGCTTCTTACACAGTATTTCTCTACCTGTTCTTGGAAATTTTGAGGGAAGATTTGAGAAGAGGGAAGAAACATCCATGGATATGCCTCAGAGATACCTAAAACTTTCAGTTATTTGTTTAGCCAAGGTGGTGCCACTCACAGCTACTAAGCGAGAAGTGGGACTGCGGGCAGTCCACTGTGAGAATTCCCCAAAAATATGCTTCTAGTGTGCATTTTCCAGATGTGTTTTGGTTTTCAGGTGCAGGATTCCTCTCCCTGTTCAAAATTCTCAAAGTATTTATGAAGTGGTTTTGCCCACAGAAGTGAATATTCTCCTGAATCACAAACTCTTCTAAGATCTCCCATGTTTTTGTCAACACAAAAATAATGCTTGGACCTCTCACAAACATTTTTGTTAATTATGAAATTTAATTTTTATTAAACAATTAATTTTGCTAATTGTTTTACTGGATGGCTGCCTGAAGTTCTTGATGAGTCATTAATAACTGGGTATTTAAAAGATATAACTGAACTTTATTGGATTGAAATTAAATAGCACAGCCAGACGTATACATGAGATACATGAGAGGATGCACTCGGAGATCTAGATCTCCAATACCGACGTGATTTTCTAGTTTTAAGCCTAACCCATATTGTTTGACTTTTTTGTACATTAGTTTGTGAAAATTCATAATATTTATTTGAAAAAGTTAAGTAGATAGTTTCGAACCTTCCTTTTCTAAAATGAAAAGCAAATTGCAACATATTAAACATGCTATTAACATTTGGTTTTAGGTCTAAAAAATAAACAGAGAAGAACTAACATAAAACTATTTTGATGAATGCTACCCAAAACTATAGCCATTAAAAGTAGATATATGGAGCTAAATAATTTTGGGACAGCTCCACAATCTAGACAGTGTAATTGATTTAACACTGCCAAAACTCTATGAAAACTAGAAATCAACCTTTATAAACGTAATCAATATCCAAAGGCATGCAGTAACCTGTGTATGGGCACATCTTCTTTTGGAATGAACACTGAGTACAGCACAGCAGCCCAAACTCAGACAATCATTGCAGTAATCTTTAGAACTGACCCACAGTTATTGAAACACCGTTCAGTGATTGCACACTAGATAATTGTAACTGTTTACCTTAGGATATGTCCTAAAAGCTCCAAGATTTACTTTTCCTGCAGATATTGTTCTTGTTGGATCAATCTGTAGAAGTACAGATAATAATCATTACATACATTTTATTAATTATTACAGGCATAAATTAAGTTTATAGTAATTTTATTTCAGAAATGTACTTCATGCAAATTGTATTAGTTCTGTCATAAACAGTACTTTTTCTGTTGGTATGAGACTCTCTAAAGATGGGAGTATCAATAGCCTTCAGTGAATCATTTTTTCAAACTAATTTTCCTTATTTCCAAAATACTTAAAAGCCCCTTATGCTTAAGAACTACACCATAACTGAAACAATGCAGTGAAAATGGTCTAGGCAAGCAACACTACTGTTTTGGCCAGTATGTGGCCAGCAAAACAGAAGGAGTGGCACCAGTTTAAAGTGTGGATCTAACACTTCCATCATACAAAGTACACACTACTCGAATGCTAAGAGACAGAAATCCAAAAATTATTCCCCCCTCAACGTGATTTGCTATGCAGTGTCATTACTCATCAGCCAGTACTTACAACTACTGCTACGAAGGGTTCCTGAAATTGCTGATTAAGCATCTGGGTACTGACGTCGATCCCCGAGAGCCAGCAGCCGTAACCTGGGTGGCTGTGGTACCAGCCGATGGCATTTTCCAGGCGTCCGACCTAAGTAAGAGCAGGGAAGGGAAACAGCTCCAGCGTTCAGCTCCATTCCCAAAGCACCGGCTGCCCTCCAGCGGCACTTCCAGCACAATGCAAGGCGCGGCAGGATAAACAGGAATTTCCACTCGTGCTAACTTCCCTGGAAGCCGTACAATGTGTAGTAGTGGCATTCTCTCCTACAGCTGCTGCCACAGAACGAAGGCCTTCAAGGAGCCTGGAGCTCCTTCTGCAGCGACAGCTGAAGTAAAGAAGAGGTTCCACACAGCTGGATGGTGAGCTAGGGCTCCTCAGCAGAGCTGAAAAATTTTGTAGGGATATAACATATCTAATCTCACATAATATAGGGAACATCGGTAGAGAATGAATAGTATGAATAGTATAATTAGTATGCTAACGTTTCTCACAGGCATATACTATTAGATTAGTGGTAGGTTTAAAAAATAACTTCGAAGGCATGTTTTCAAAACACCAGAAGTGACAGAAATTATTGCCTGGAGACAGGTTTAAAAGCCAAAAGATTAATTTTTGACAACTTTTTATCACATGAAACCTCAAAATAGGAGTTTCCAAATAAGGCATCTGTCTATCTCTAAAAATACTGGAAGAGAAAGGAGCAAAGCCAAAAAACCCCAGAGAATAAACACCCATTGAACCTAATTTTTGTGATCCTCTCGAAGGAATCGTTTACTGGCTGCTCCAGTAACGGTAAGACAGAACACACACACTGCCCACTTTACTTTTTAACTGGTGAAGAATATTTATATTCTCTTTACAATTCCCATGAGAGAGACCAACAAAACACTAAAGAAGGTGTGTTATTTTTCAAAGCCAAATAACACATTTGGCTACATTAAGACCAGATCCTGTCCATGGAGAACGAAGTAACTGGAAAGTCAGCATCTATAAAGCACTTATATAGGGAGATATATTAACTAGCAAACTAACAATAAAGACGGCTATTCCAGGAACAAGAGCTTGCCAAAATCAAATATGAAACAGCCAGCATGAAAACTCTGCCAGAGCACCAGGAAGGCTGAGTTATTTTATTTGCACACAAGTTCAGTTTCGAAATTGTGAAACCAACTATAGACAAAACAACATAAACAATGGGAAAAGACTGTTTCCTATCACGTAAGAACTCCTACAGAAACCTGGACTTTTTAAAACATAAGACAAACGGTTTATAATTTTACGCTATATACTTACCGTTTTGAAATTCAGTATTTCTACCTAAGAATGGGATTGTATTAATATATCTTTATTTAAAGATAGTATGACTGTATCTCTAGGCAAAGACATCTCTTCAAGTTACCTACTTTTTGCAACAAGAGTATTAGCATCAAGCCATTGTTTTCAGATCAAACAAACTAGATTAAATGAATTATTTCTAAATTTTTTCACAGGGATGAATTATTAAAAAAAGTCCCAGAACATAACTATTTCTGCATTATGTTTACTCTTTGCTGATGTTATGATGCAGCCTAATGCACATCAATTTCAGTATCTCCAACTGTATGTAAGGCTGTGAAAGTAAATATAAAATACCAAAATAACCCAAATACTTGTCTGTTATATCCACTTAGTAAGTAAGGGGCTTCTAATTTTAGCTGGGTTAAAAATCACAGGGTCAACTGGGTCTCAAAACTGTTTGATCTTGGAGAGTTAAAGTTATTTCAAATGTTATTTGTAGTATAGGATTGCCCTGTATTGGCAGAAGCACATCAGCAAGTGCTCTGATGTGCTGTGCTGATTTCCACATCAGCCACAGAGCAGAGCTGTATTTCTGTTATCCTTCTGCACATGAGAACTTTACTGTATAGTCAGCTTTAACATGACATAGATCTCTGAATAGAAAGTGACAAAGATGGGAAACAGACAAGCAAGTCTGTTCATCTAAATTTCCAAAAGATAATTATGAATAATTAAGTTGCACTGAAACTTACTTATTCCTTCATTGGCATTTTCTTCATAAATATGTCTTTTTTATTTTATGGAAAAAAGCACCATGCTATACTGTAATATCTCAGAAGAAGGTAAGAATAAATGTCATAATCCTGATCTACAAATACTAAGTATGTCCAATGCACACATATATTTAATTTTGCATACTGTTTTTAGAAAGAAATATCAGTTATTTTAGAAACACACTCCCTCACACAGCCAGCAGCTGCAGCCATAAAAACACTTCCTCAGCAATGAAAATAATTTACAAGAGAAAGGAGAATACACTACTTTTCATCGTGTCCAACCTTTGATGGCCTAGCGTAAGTCAGGGAAATATGTATGTGAAAATGTTTACAGGGCCCTGCGTTCCCTGCTGCTGACACAGTTCTTAGTGTCATGTTTGAGTAGAAACAGGACAATCGCTGTATCACCGAGGGAGGGGAGAAGCCTGCAACCCCCCAGGCATGTTCCTGTAGCTCACAAGAGGCACAAGATCTCCACGGAGGCGGTCACACACCCCCTGCCGCCTCTCCTTACCTGCTTGGCGTTCTCGATGTAGGCAGCCATGTACTCGTAGGCGGCGGCCTGCGCGTTGACGCGGGTCTCGGTGCCCTCCACGGGCAGGGCGAAGCTGTCCATGATGATCATGGTCTCCCCGTCCACCTTGCCCAGCATGAGCCCCATCACCTCCAGGTTGCCGCCGGACCTGGCGTGCATCACCATCTTCAGCAGCGCCAGCGCAGAGATCTTGCAGTACTTGAAGTAATGGTGGCTGCAACAACGCAGAGGCCGCGGAAGGGAAAGCAGAGCCATCAGATCAGGCCGGTCCTC